>LT669794.1:6034328-6425757 GCA_900128785.1 Arabis alpina
CAACAGCCTGTCGATGGACACAACTCTAGGTGTCGATCGACAGTTCCTCAACAGCCATCATCGATCGACACAACCTCTAGGTGTCGATCGACAACTCTCGTGTTGGTCTGTCGATCGACACACCCAAGTGCTGTCGATCGACAGGCCGTCGTAGATTCATAGGAAATCGACCAATATCCTCTCGGATCGATTCCTCCTCTGCGTTAACACGAAACCTGCACGAGTAAACACAATCCACACGCAATTCACTGACAGATTCAACACAAACAAGATCAAATCAAACAATTCAAAACCTACCACCAACAACCCTAACGAATCCACCGGCCCAGAAGCCATGGTCACGCACTCACCTTGAATTAATTGGATGGAAACTGGTAGAATTGAGGCTAGGCAACGAAATCCACAGCAACCACCACGAAATCCACTCTAAATCACTCCAATAACGAAAACCCTAACAGAAACAAGAGAACTCCTCTCAAACTCTTTTTCTGCTGATTTTAAGACTTGGTTTCGCTCAAATGCGGGCCAAAAAGCTTATATACGAAGCCCTAGGGTTTTCCCAAACCGGCCCCGGTCCAACTGAACGACTCAAATCGAACCAGAAAACCAACCAATTTAAGTACATGTCGATCGATAGACACTAGGTGTGTCAATCGACAGCCCCTAAGAGCCCTATCGATCAACATACACCACGTGTGTCGATCGACAGCCCCTCTATTTTCTCAAAAATGGTTCACGGGCATCACAATTCTCCCCCACTAAAACTGGATTCGTCCTCGAATCCTCAAACCCTACCCACCAAGCTAACCCCTGGCCAACCCGCCAGTAACACCGGAGACTACATCTCCCAGACCCTCTCGAGGCTCACATCCGTCCTATGCATATAGACCCGTCTCAGACATTGATTGCCCATAGCTCATAACTCATAACCACTATCTAGCTCTCGGGATCGTCACCCCTCAGCTCTCGGTGTCTAGTACCAACCCACCTCAGTCCGCGCAGTCCTTACGGTGTTTGATACTCAACCATCTCCACACCTCAACCAATCAAGACACACATTCTATCAAGCTCTCGGTATGAAAAGATCTCACTATCTCTGGAGAGACGCATCTCTCAAAGATCTGCCAGAGGTCGCAACCTCCCAAACTATCTCCATACCCTCACGCTCTCAGTCCTCGCAGTCCTGACGAACGATCGGTATGCAGGGAACCCACTGTCCCCCGGAGAGACGCATCTCTCAAGATCTGCCGGAGACTCATCTCCAAGAAAGAACCAATGTCTATCTCTGAGCTATGCAATCAATTCCTAACGTCTATAATGCACCTCTGACCGGAACTACGTCCTAAGGTCTCACATGATATCCCCAACCCGGAATACCATCACAATCGTGGTCATCACAGATCACCCGGACCATCCCTCCCGTGGATGTCCCTGCAGAGTCTCTCTGGAACTAGACAGTTCTAACCACCGTAAAACTTCTATTCTGAGACTCTCTCACACACACAAACCCGATATAGTTAATACCGAAACTGGCAAATTTTATTCGCAATAAAACTTCCATTTCGAGGTTTCTCTAACCACAAACACATGACTCTCAAAGTCAAACACATAAGAAAAACACTTTCTTATTCAACTGGAAAATGTCATAATCATTACAACTTAATGAAAATACAAAATCGAAAACCCAAACATCACCACACACGGTGACCACAACACAAAAACCGAAACTGGAAACCACAACGAAAAACGAATTCACTCCTCGGCTTGCTTCTCGAACCACTTCTTGAACTTCGTTTTCATCTTTGCCTCTGGTTCCCAAGTTTCCTCCTGAATACCGTCACAGTCCCACAAGACTCTCAACAACGGCACTCTCTTCCGGCGCAGAACCTTGATACTTTTCTCAAGAATCCTAACCGGCCTCATACCAACAGTCAGATTAGGCTGAAGATCTGCAGGAATCGTCATTGCTACCTCCTCAGAAGCATGCAAGCATCTCCCGAGTTTCGAAACATGAAACACATCATGGAATTTCTCCATAATCGGAGGCAGCTCCAACCGATAAGCAACTGGTCCCACACGTTCCACAACCCGGAACGGACCCATGTACCTCGTACTAAGCTTATCCTCAGATATGGACCTGTTCAGACCCCGCATCATCGCCATCTTGTGATACACTCGATCTCGGACTGCAAACTCCAACTCTTTCCTTCTCCTATCGGTATAACTCTTCTGCCAATCCTGAGCCTCTTTTATGTTCAGTTTCACAACACGGATCTTCTCCGTCGTCTCCTGAACAAAATCAGCCCCATAGATGCTCCTCTCCCCCACTTGGGTAAAACACAGCGGAGTACGACATGGCCTCCCATACAACGCCTCAAAAGGAGCCATACCAATACTCGCCTGAAAACTGTTGTTATATGCGAACTCCACCAAACTCAAGTGATCCGCCCAATGACCACCCCAATCTAGCACGCACATCCTCAACAAATCTTCCAGTGTCTGAATCGTCCTTTCGGACTGCCCACCCGTCTGTGGATGATTAGCTGTACTCATGTGCACCTTAGTGCCCATCTCAGCCTGAAAAGCTCTCCAGAACACTAAAGCAAACCTCGGATCTCGATCCGACACAATACTCGCGGGCACTCCATGCAACCTCACAATTTCCTTCACATACTTCTTAGCCAAGACCTCAGCTCCATCCGTCTTCTTAATGGCCAGAAAATGTGCTGACTTAGTCAAACGATCCACAATCACCTAAATCGCGTCATAGGTCCGAGAAACCGGCAACCCTACCACGAAATCCATGGTAATCATGTCTCACTTCCACTCTGGAATGGGTAAACTCTGCAGTAAGCCACTAGGAACTTGGTGCTCCGCCTTCACCAACTGACACACATTGCAAGCTGCAACCCAATCTGCCACATCTCTCTTCAACCCAATGATAATACCGTTTCAGATCCCGATACATCTTAGTCGCTCCCGGATGAATCGAAAACGTACTCGCATGAGCTTCTCTCAGAATTTCCTGCCTCAAGTCCTCATCCTTAGGAACACAGACTCGTCCATGCACTAAGATAGTCCCATTGGCAGAAACCTGATATTCGGAACCAGCAGCTTTAGAGAGATCAATCAACACCTGATCCTTCTCCTCAGCTACTCGGATCCTGCTCAAAAGATCCGTCTGATCCGCCGCCGCTAAACCCAACAATTCCTTTGAAGTGACACACAACATCAAAGTACTAAGCATGCTCACCAGATTCTCCACATCCCGCTCCTGAGATGAATCATACCTACTTCGACTAAGAGCATCAGCCACAGTGTTAGGCTTACCAGGATGGTAGACAATGTCCACGCCGTAATCAGCCAACAACTCCGACCATCGCCTCTGTCGTACATTTAAATTCTGCTGAGTAAAAATGTACTTCAGATTATGATGATCAGTGAACACCTGAACCCTGCCACCATGCAAGTAAGACCTCCATATTTTCAACGCGAAGATCACTGCACCCAACTCTAAGTCATGAACAGGATAATTACCCTCATGCTTCCTCAACTGCCTCGGAGCATAAGCAATCACCTTACCCTGCTGCATAAGCACACAACCCAAACCAACTCCCGAAGCATCTATGTACACCACATAAGGCTCACCCAGTTCAGGGAACGCCAATACTGGTGTACTACTCAACATCGTCTTCAGCTTCGCGAAACTCAGCTCACAATCAGCCGACCACACAAAAGGAACATCCTTCCCCGTCAGCTTCGTCATGGACTGAGCCATACTCGCAAAACCCTTGACGAATCTCTGATAGTAGCCTGCCAACCCAAGAAAACTCATGATCTCAGTTGCATTCCTCGGTCTAGGCCAATCTCGGATAGACTCAATCCTCGTCAGATCCACAGAAACTCCCTCTGCAGAAACGATGTGACCCAAAAATCCAATCTCTCTCTGCCAGAAACTGCACTTACTCAACTTCGCAAACAGCTTCTGTTCCCGCAACTTCTCCAGAACTCTCCTTAAATGAACCTCATGTTCCTCCAGACTCTTCGAATACACCAGAATATCATCGATGAAGATGATTACCAACTTATCCAGATACTCATGGAAAACTCCGTTCATCTGCCTCATAAATGCCGCCGGTGCATTCGTCAACCCGAATGACAACACTACAAACTCAAAATGCCCATACCGAGTCCTGAAAGCCGTCTTCGAACATCTGCTTCGTCTATCGGAATCTGGTGGTAACCGGATGCCAAGTCAATCTTGGAGAACCAAGTAGCCCCTCTCAACTGATCTAACAACTCATTAATTCTCGGAAGAGGATACTTTTTCTTCACAGTGACTCGGTTAAGCCATCGATAATCGATGCACAACCGGAAACTACCATCTTTCTTCTTTACAAACAACACCGGTGCTCCCCACGGTGAAGTACTTGGTCGAATAAACCTCTTCTCCAACAAATCTTCCAACTACTTCTTCAATTCTGCCAACTCTGTCGGAGCCATTCGGTAGGGTGCCTTGGACAACGGCGTCGTTCCGGGCTCTAACTCAATCGTGAAAGGATCAGACCGAGACGGCGGTAATCCTTGCGACGACTGAAAGACATCCTCGAAATCCCGAACAACCCGAATATCCCTTATAGCAGCCTCACCAACAGCCTCCAGCATTACAATCGTGGCCAAGTAAGCCTCACAACCCCTCTCTATCAACGCCTCAGCCTGGACAAGAGAGATCACAAGACTACCTAAAGTCGGTCTCACTCCTTGATAAACCAACCTACCACCTTCACGTTCAAATACCACTCGACCCCGGTGACAATCTAGATGGACTCTGTACCGATTCAACCAATCCATACCAAGGATAACATCGTACAGCTCCACCGGACTCATCACTAAGTCAGCTGGCATCAACTCTCCCACTACCAGAATATCTACCACCTTCGCCCGGCCATGCATAGCTATAAGTTCTCCTCCAGCAACCATAACTGGTCCAGACCGCTCACCAGCGTCACTCCGGATACCACTTCTCTCAGCATGATCCGGAGTAATGAAGCAATTCGATGCTCCCAAATCAAACAACATGTGGGACTCACACCCGCCCACAAACAAGGTCCCTAAACAATTCTCATGTGCTAAGCAACCTAACTTTCTATCATAGGCAAACAATCCAAACAACCACCAAGAAATTCTACACTACTGAATTTACAAAGTCGGAAATAGAAAGTTTACCTGTGATCGGCCGCGAGCTCGGCTGCACCGGCCCATACTGAGCTACTGGCTGTACCACTGCCACTGCCAACGGCTGCAACTTCGGACAGTTCGGCCTGATGTGCCCCGACTCTCCACACTGATAGCACGTCCGAACCGCTCGAACCTCACTCTGCTTCGGGCAACTCGCCCTCTTGTGGTCTAGACTACCACACACATAACAACCTCGGCCACTCTGGCCCGATCCCGAAGTGCTCTCCCACTTCCTCTTCTGTCCTTGCGCAGGCTTGCCGCCCTTGCCAGAACCCACCTGCTGCACCTGCTGCTGAGGCCTCCTAGGCTGAACAGCTGGGACGACTACCGCAGCCTGCTCCCTAAGATCCTCCTCGATCTGAGCAGCCATCTCTACCAGCTCCACCCTGGACCTAAACCTGATGCCTCTGCACCGAGTCTGCAAATCTGGTCGAAGTCCTCGCAAGAACCTCCGAACCTGAGCCTGCTCATCCTCCAAGCTCCTACCAGCATAACCCAAGAGTCTGTTAAACTCCACGTCATACTCCCGGACAGACATCTCTCCCTGAGCCAAATCCAAGAACCTCGCCTCCAAACGATCCAACGCCTCCTAAGGAAAGAACTTAGAGTTGAACTTCGTCACAAAGTCTGACCACGACATAACTGTCCCAGCCCATCTAGCTGCCACACTCCTCCACCAGAGGTGTGCATCACCGTCCAAATAATGGACTGCCAAGTCAACCATGTATCCCTCAGAACACCTAATCGAGCGAAAGTTCCGCTCCAACCTCTTCCTCCACTCATCAGCCTCCTCAGGCTTCACACCTCCCGCAAAAGAACCCGTACCGATCCTCTGCATTTGCTCCATCATACGGATATATGACGGAACCTCATCAGCAACCGCAACCCTCGGCTGCACCTCTGCCACTCGTGGCAACACTAGAGTCTGCGCTGGCACCGCACCCGGTAACCGCTCCAACAACTGTCTCAGCAGATCAGCCAGCCGATCATCTCCAACCTGGGCTACACCTGCGGCCGCAACCGCACCACCAGCCTCAACGGGACCCAAACCAGCCCCTACAGGACCCACACCGGCTCCAACAGGACCCAAACCGACCCCCACACTGGCAGTCACACTGGCGGTCTGACCATCATGCCCCGACTGCTGACCTGCCCCAGGCCCATGCGCGGAACTCTGAGCCTCACTCAAGACTGGCTCATCCCCGAGTCCACGACCTCTGCCTCGGCCTCCTCGGCCCCCACGACCACGCCCTCTAATCGATCTAGCCATCTCACTGCACTCACAAGCAGGCAAGCTAAGCACTAGAAAGACTACAACACAAACAATCAACACTTACCGTGGAATCTCTTTGAAGGCTCGAAGGAAGATGATCTAGAACCCCCAAACTCACAGAATTGCAATTTACCAAATTCAATCCTAGCAGTTCTACCCCGTCCTAAAACCGTAAGGGCTCTGATACCAAACTGAAACGACCCGTCCCGTTTTTTTTTTTAAAACATTAAACCCTTGGTCTCGGACTAGCATTCCCATAAATGTTATCCTCAACAACCAAGCAAAACAACACAGTCAAACTACAGCGGATAACCAACAAAATACACCAACAAAACAATTCCATTAAAATACCAAACCGGTTCAACAACAAATTCTAAATCAAGAGGTTCCATAAAACCAGCAACCTAACAGCCGTTCTAAAACGATAAAAGCAATAAACACACAGCACGAAACAGAGACCCTAGATCATCTCCCTCTTCGTTGCCATGATTCCACGATCACAATATGCCTTTACCTGCATCACATGGAAAAAAGAGATGCGTCAGTATTATCACAAATACCCAGTGAGACGGTCATCCCATCTACGACTGCGCACTCAGACGCGATGGATCCGCTTAGGCAAACACACATCAAACCATCACACAATCACAACAACGGCTCAACCACAACCCAAACAGGCGGCCTATCGATCGACACTACCACTAGGTCTCGATCGACACCCCTGTTCATACATGTCGATAGACGCACCATGAGTGCCTGTCGATCGACAGCTCCACAACAGCATGTCGATCGACACAACCTCTAGGTGTCGATCGACAGTTCTTCAACAGCATGTCGATCGACACAACCTCTAGGTGTCGATCGACAACTCTCGTGTTGGTCTGTCGTTCGACACACCCAAGTGCTGGATGGAAACTGGTAGAATTGGATGGAAACTGGTAGAATTGAGGCTAGGCACGAAATCCACAGCAACCACCACGAAATCCACTCCAAATCACTCAAGAACGAAAACCTAACAGAAACAAGAGAACTCCTCTCAAACTCTTTTTCTGCTGATTTTGAGACTTGGTTTCGCTCAAATGCGGCCAAAAAGCTTATATACGAAGCCCTAGGGTTTTCCCAATCCGGCCCGGTCCAACTGAACGACTCAAATCGAACCAGAAAACCGACGAATTTAAGTACTTATCGATCGACAAACACTAGGTGTGTCGATCGACAGTCCCTAAGAGCCATGTCGATCAACATACACCACGTGTGTCGATCGACAGCCCCTCCATTTTTCTCAAAAATGGTTCACGGGCGTCACATAACCCGTCTGACATATGACAACAAACCTGAACTAGCCTGCAATTCCATTTTTTAGTTATGACCCGCGTGCTTTCAGTCCATTTTATTTTTTACTTTTTTATTGATATAATTTTAATATTTTAATCAAAAAGTAATAATAAATTCAAAATAACGTAAAAAATCGTAAGAATTCTCAAAAGGTTATAATGTTTTAAAAAATATCAAGATTTAATTTTATTTAAGAAACAAATTATACTTTCAGTTTTAAATTCTAATACCAAATTAAATTTATGAATCTTCTAAAATTTATAAAAATAACAAAAATTTAAAAGATTAACTTTATTCCGTAAAGTTACATAATTTTCAAAGAAAACCAATGTTGGTCCACAATAATAATAATGTGTCTTAAATAATTTAACATAAAATACATAAATGACACATATCAGATTACTATATATAGGAAAAAAATTGGAATTTGTTTTTGAAATTTATTGTTGTTTTGAAATTAAAATTTGAAATATAAATTACACTTTACCTTAAATTTCATATTATTTAAAATATAAATTACGCGTTACCTTAAACTTCATATTTTTTGTTGTAAATTTATACTTTTTAGTAATTTTAAATTTTTCTAAATTTAATTTGGTTTTTGAATTTAAAACTGAATAATTTATTTGTTAACTAAATTTGAATTCTTACTTTTTCGAAGAAAATTATAATTTTTTAGAATGCCTACGATTTTTTTAAGTTATATTAAAATTTATTATTATTTTTTGATGAAAATATTAAAATGATATTATTAAAAAAATAAAAATATAACGGATGTTACTGTTCTGTTAATGCGAGGCGGATAAGAGTTGGGGTTTCAAATTGGTCAAAAAAATAGTTGGGGTATTCAAAAGCTTATCGAAATTTAGTTGTAGTATTTTTATGGAATTTTCCCTAAATGAATAATTTACTGTGCCACTTTTGCAAAATGGTAATTATTATGAAAATATAAAATCTATACTTATAAATGTGCAGTGAATTTTCCTACGTGGCGACTCTACAATGATTTAAGGTCTTTCACTTTTATTTTTTCTCTCACTTCTGTATAATATCTTGTTATTTTTATCTTTAAAACACATTGCTCTTTGCAAGTCTTTCAAATTGTGTAAGTTATAGTATTCTTAGTCACCATTTTTTTAATTTATGTTTCTACATAGTTTTATTATTGAATTGTATTATATTTAATGGTGCGTATGTTATTATTTCTTTCCGTTTTTTTCATATTATTGGCAGTTTCGTCATAGTATCAGATACATAAATTAGGTTTGTATGCATCTATGATTATCATTATTTTCATTATATATGTTATTAATATCTTCTTTTTTTCTAGGTCGTCATTTGTACATACCCGTGTTACCAAACATATTTGTACATAATTTTTTTGTTATGAATTTATAATATAACTTCTAATTCTTCAATATTTTTAATTTTGTTTTTTTTAAGATTACCGTCCCATCCAAAGCATGGATACCTCCCTAATATACATAACTAGATTAGGACCCGCATAATATGCGGGTATTAGATA
This sequence comes from Arabis alpina, assembly GCA_900128785.1. Classification (NCBI taxonomy): domain Eukaryota; kingdom Viridiplantae; phylum Streptophyta; class Magnoliopsida; order Brassicales; family Brassicaceae; genus Arabis; species Arabis alpina. The sequence goes on from LT669794.1 coordinate 6,043,700, forward strand.
TTAAAATTGATAATCTATGTAGTTATGACCCGTATAATTATATTATAAATTAAAACCGTAAAATTATATTCTAAATTGAAATTCCTAATTATCACATAACTTTTGTTCCAATTGCATAAATAGTCTTTTTATATTGTATCATTTTACTTCGAACTTATAATTCGCTTGATTAAGAGAATAAAATAAATTGATGTCATATTAAAATTGGAAACGGTCTTCATGTATTATATAAAATTATAGATTTTCGTTTGCTAATTGGAAATATGCTATTATACAATTTTATTTGAGTAACAACATTTTGTTATTTGAATATAATGATAATTATACCATTTTTTAAGCTTAATATTTTTTAATTGTGTTGTCTAATTTTTTTAATTGGTATAAAACCTATTTTCTTTAGTTTATTGACCACGATGACAACTATTCTTTTTTTTGCCTTGTTTTTGTTATGACTACTTTTTTCATTAATTCTGTTTCTTTCGACTTTATTTTTTTTGTTTTCTTTTCTTATTGACAATATCTTTTGATTTGTTATTCGTTTTTAAATTAGACTACAATTTAATTTAAAGAGTAAATAATATAGATTAGAAAAAATTTTATTGACACATGTCACAATCTAAACTAACAATGACACATTTCGTAATCTCGTAAGTTATAGTTTAGTGCACATACAACTTTATAATATAAGATTTCATATAAATTTTCTTTTTAAAAACATTGAAAGTACCTATATTGAAATATTCTATAATTATATTGAAAAGTATGTGTAAAGATTTTTATATTCTTTGAAAAACCTTTCAAAAAATAGTTTATATAAACCTTTGAATTTTTTTGAAAAACTTTATTTAATAGCTTTTTTTTTGCGAATCAGAAATAAGGTAAAAATAAGGAAATGTGTCTTTTTGTTGAAGTATTAACTTTTTTTAGATTTAACACTTTTCCTATTTTAATAATTAACACTAAAAATATGTTAACGTGCTTTTTTGTTGTTTAACTTAATGGTATCTATATATATATATATATATATATATATATATTTAAAATTTACATTAGAGTTTGATTTGCCTTTTAGAAATATGTTTATGAAACAATAAGAAAATATGTTAATGTGTCTTTATTGTATTGGTTTAACATAATTATAGTATTTTGACACATGTCATCATTTCGATCAATATTAGACACATGTCACCATCTAATGAGTTACAATTTTGACGAACTCTCCTTTATATAATAAGATATAAGTCGGTAGTGTAAAAATCTCTACGCATGTGTTTTTATTAATACGGAATAGAGTCAAGAACAAGAAGAACATGAAATTTATTATATCAAAGGAAACAAAAATAGTTAAAGCTCAAACAAAAAAAAAGGAATTTTGTCGATTTTAATTAGGGTTTACATATCTCTTAAACCTTAAAAAAAAAAAAATGGAGTACGTGTAACTCTGCTGCCTATTGACTAAAAGTTTTACTACTAGATTTCCATATATTTGGCCTCAATAAAAAAAAGGACAGTCTTTGAGAAATTTTATTTCCAAAACAAGTATGGTAACTAAGTTAAAATAAAGTGCAGACAAAATTGTTTTTGTAAACATAATATATCCCGACCATAAAAATATGTAGTATATATATTACTGAAAATCCTGAATCTTCCATCAAGTAATTCTCTAGTTCTTTAACCAATTTTTTTTTTTTAATCTAGTTCCTCAATGAAGCTTGTGCTGCTTCTGTTTGCGTTCTGCAGTCTTTCTCTATCAAGTTGTTCTCTATCCTATCCTCTGATTTTCCTATACTGTTCTTGTTTTTTAATGTTAAATCTCTTATATGGTTTCGAGTTTCTTTGAATATATTATATGGTAAACAACTTTTAATTGAATCAACGAAAAAAATAAATTAATGTAACATTTTTTGTATGAAATTGTTTGTAGGGTGTGAAGAAAAGTTTGTACCTTATGATTATTCGGCAACAATAGAGGCAAGCAATGTTCTGGTCATTCAAACATGTTCGATTTGAATGTTTTGTTTCTAATTTATCTCTCTATTTTTTTTGTATTGGTTCAGTGTTTAGAGAGCCCTTATAAACCACAATACAATGGAGGTATCATCGTGAACCCTGACCTCCAAACTGGTACACAAGGCTGGTCACAATTCGGAAACGCCAATATTGAATTCAGAGGAATTGGAGGCAATAAATTTGTTGTTGCAAGAGATAGGAACCAATCTCTTGACAGTATCTCACAAAAGGTTTATTTGGAAAAGGGACTTCTCTACACTTTCTCTGGTAAAAATTATTTAAAAGTTTGTATTTCTTGGAGTACACTCTTTAGAATTTTGATAATCATTTTGCCAATTATCATCTGATGTATTATATGTTACTTTTAGCTTGGTTACAAGTAAGCGAAGGACAGGCTAACGTGGGAGCTGTTTTCAAGATGAACAGTGAATATATATATGCCGGTTCGGTTGTTGCTGAATCCAAATGTTGGTCCATGCTCAAAGGCGGTCTTACTGTTGATGAATCTGGCCCTGCAGAACTATTCTTTGAGGTATCAATACATAAGCATATTCATGGTCTCCATGGTTTTATTTTTACGCATTTAGCTAGCTGCTCTTCGAACCTATGATGATTTATACATAGTGATCCCTGGTCATGTTGTAGAGCGAGGACACAATGGTTGAGATTTGGGTTGATAGCGTCTCGTTGCAACCATTCACACAAGAAGAGTGGAACTCTCACCAGGAGCAGAGCATTCTCAAGGCGAGAAAAGGAACCGTGAGGATCAGAGCCGTAAACAGCGAAGGTGAGCCAGTACCAAACGCAACCATTTCAGTCGAACAGAATAGACTAGGGTTCCCATTCGGCTGCGCGGTAGAAAATAACATACTTGGGAACCAAGCATACATAAACTGGTTCACTAAAAGATTCACCGTGACAACGTTGGGGAACGCGATGAAATGGTACAGCACGGAGAGAATAAGAGGCCAAGAAACTTACTCGGAGGCAGACGCAATGTTAAAACTCTTCAAGCAGTATGGTATCGGTGTCCGTGGCCACAATGTTTTATGGGACGACCCTAAGTATCAACCTGAATGGGTGAAAGCTCTGTCTAGTAAAGATCTTTACGATGCTGTGAAACAAAGAGTTTCCTCGGTGGTTTCACGATACAAAGGCCAGCTTTTGGGTTGGGATGTTATGAATGAGAATCTCCATTTCTCTTTCTTTGAGAGCAGGCTAGGTCCGACAGCGTCAAATATGATCTACGCGATGGCGCATGCCAATGATCCCACGACAACATTGTATATGAACGAATTCAATACGATAGAGCAACCGAAGGATTTGGCTTCTACTCCAGCAAGGTATTTGCAGAAGCTTAGGGAGCTTCAAAATATTCGAGTTGCCGGAAAAATTCCTTTAGGGATCGGTCTTGAGTCTCATTTCACTACTCCTAACATTCCTTATATGAGATCAGCTCTTGACACTTTTGCTGCTACTGGTTTGCCTATTTGGCTCACTGAGGTCGATGTCAAAGCTTCTTCAAATGTTCAGGTAACCCTCAAATATAAGAGCTACCAAAAATTCCCGTCTCGTCCTGTTCCGTTCTGTTTTGATGTTCGTGATTCTTGCAGGCCATGTATTTCGAGCAGGTCCTAAGGGAAGGCCACGCGCATCCGAAAGTGCAAGGAATGGTGACTTGGTCAGGTTATAATCCAGCAGGTTGCTACGTAATGTGCCTCACCGATGGAAGCTTTAACAACCTACCCACCGGAGACGTTGTGGACAAACTTTTGCGTGAATGGGGAGGGCTTGGTGGGAAAACCATAGGTGTAACTGATACTGATGGATTCTTTGAAGCTTCACTCTTCCTTGGTGACTATAATCTCAACGTTTCACATCCTTTGACCAATTCAGAAGCTTCTTATAGCATTAAGTTAACTACTTCTGATGAACCATCTCCTCTTGTGTTTCGTGTTTGAGATGTACGTTTACAACTATATGAGTAGTTTGATTCTTAGTGAAAAATGGTGGCATGATAGTTTGTTTTTGATTTGTAATCGTGTGTGAGCAAACTCGATCACATGTTTGGTTTGTTAAAATATAAGGCTTTAAGCCACAATATCTTATTATATAAAGCTTGATGCGTCAAACATAATAATTCACAAGATCGCGACACGTGTCAAATCGATCGATCGAGATTTTGACACGTGTCACTTTTTAATAACTATTAATTTTTATTTTATGTTTTGTATCTATCTTAAAATTTCCTAATTACGTTATATGTTTTTGTGATTTCCTTTTCTATTTTGTAATTTGTCATTCTTCTTTTTAAAATTTCCTAATTACGTTATATCTTTTTGTGATTTCCTTTTCTATTTTGTAATTTGTCATTCTTCTTTTTTCTTACGTTATATCTTCTTCGTATAATAAAATAAGATTAATACATGTCTAATAAATTATTTTAGTCCAAATAGATTTAGGTTTACAAATCCAAACTCTTTAAGGATTGCAATATCTTATCTATATAAGGTGCTTCTGTGATTCCTCAATCTTCTCACCAAGCAATTTCAAATTTCAATAATCTATTCACAAAAAACTCTTTTTCCATCATTACATAAACAATGGCTGCTCAAATTAAGACAAACACCAATTATTTAACCCTAAACCAGTTAAATAAAAAACGTGTTTATCGTCGTATTGTGGTACGTCTCATCAGAAAGTGGGAGGCGAGAAATTTTAATAAAAATAATGAACTCATAGGAATGGATCTTCTGTTACTTGATGAAAAGGTAAGTCTTTTTGTATTTTATGCCACTAAAAATCTTCATCCATAATTAATTATTTGATTAATATTTAACTACAATTTGGTTTTGTTTTAACATAGGAAAATACTATTCAAGGCTCAGTGCATCATTCGCTTCTTGGAAAATTTGGAAACAAATTATGTGAAGGAACTTTAATTGAAATTTGCAATTTCAATTTGCAAGATTGCAGTAAAAGTTATCGTGTGTCTGACCACAAATTTCTAATAAGATTTAGTGAAAGCACAACAGTTGCTTGCATGGAACATCAAGTTTGTCAAATATCTTTAGAAAAGTTTCGATTTCAAAATTATGATAATTTTGCTAAACTCAAAGATACGCGAGATGATCTATACGGTAATATTCATAACTTTTAAATTTAAATTTTATATATATGAGTATCTATGTCTAACATTGGTTTCTTCCTTAGATGCAATCGGTTATATTAAAAGTATGGAAAAGTCGGATGTCCGTACGCATAATTCATCAACTGTTCGAAGAGTAATTTTGACTCTGTTGTTAGAAAGGTATCATATTACTCAATTTTACGCATCATATTTTTCCAGCATAATTTTACTCAATTCTTTTGTCCCTTTCTGTCGTTACATGTATTGTCTAGCATGTTTCAGCATGATTATTGAATTCTAAACTAACGTTACATGCATGCATTAATTAGTAGGATGATGTGCCATCGGTTTGCATTTGAAGCTCTTGATAAGAGTTTACGAGATTTACTCTCAATGTCAGATCCAGATGCAGCAACCAAAACCTTTGGAGGAAAAACAGTGCTCCTTGGAGGCGATTTTAGACAAATTCTACCAGTGATACCGCAAGGCAGCAGGCAAGAAACAGTTATGGCAACAATAAACCGGTCGTATTTATGGAACTATTGCAATATATTCACTCTTGAAAAGAATATGAGGTTGCACCAAGCTGAAAGAGATTTTGCAAAATGGATATTACGAATCGGTGACGGCACCGCTCCTAAGCCTGCAAAATATAGGAAAGCAAACAATGAAAATGACATAGTCGAAATAGACAACAAACTGCTTTTACAAAACAGTGGAGATCATGTTGAATGCATTGCAAAGTCTACGTATCATGATTTCGATGTTCTTTTTAAGGACAAGGATTATCTAATTGAGCGAGCAATTCTAACTCCAAGAAACGAAACGGTGGACGAAGTCAATAACTACATGTTATCTTGCTTAAAAGGAGATCTAAAAGAGTATTTGAGTTCTGACAGTATCGGAGACGACAAAGAAGAGGTGGCAAATCAACATATTCTTTACCCCACTGAATTTTTGAATACTTTGAAATTTTCAGGTATTCCTAACCACCAACTAAATCTCAAAGTAGGTGCGCCAGTCATGCTGCTAAGAAATATAAACCAAAGAGCCGGGCTTTGCAATGGTACAAGATTAATAATAACTCGCCTAGGAACAAGGGTTATCGAAGCAAAAATACTTACTGGAACTAATGAGGGAGTACGGGTTCTTATTCCTAGAATTAGCCTCACACCAACAGATGCAAAATGGCCTTTCAAGTTAAAGAGGCGTCAATTCCCTCTTCGAGTCTGTTATGCAATGACGATCAACAAAAGCCAAGGACAAAGCTTAAACAAAGTTGGTTTATATTTGCCCAATCCTGTTTTCTCACACGGACAGTTATACGTTGCGCTATCAAGAGTGACAACAACTGCAGGACTACAGATTCTTAAAGCTGAAACAAAACACTACGACAATAACGTTGTGGAAAATATTGTATTTCAAGAAGTTTTCAACAACGTCTCATCTACAAGACAAACAGAAGAAAGAATTGACAGCGAAGAAAATATTGATTTGTTTTTTTAATTTTGTTTTCTATTTTATTTTTTATAATGACATAGGCTTCTCATACAATTTGTGAGTTTAAATGTTATTAAAGTCCCAAACTTCCAGTAACTTCAAAATCTGACTTTGCTACTTACCGTGATTCACACCAATGTTACCAGTGTTGGAATGCCTTGATACCTTCAAAAAAAAAAACACAAGCAAACAAACTCAGACAGTAACCAAAAATCAATAATGGGCACAAAATTTAGAGCAACACGAATCAAAAGAGAATAAATTTAGAGTTAAACAATAGAAACATTGCAATCTTACATTACGCATGTCAAGTTTCGAGGCTGCCGTTCCAAAAACCAAAGTGGCTGAGCCAAAGATGATAACAGTAGCAGCTGCGAATGCTTTTCCAACCGCAGAAACCAGAAAATCAGGGCTCATAGATTAAGCACACTTTGCAAACACTAACAAATCAGACAAAGACTCTGCTCTGTTCCTACACTAGCAAGAACAAAAGACAATCTCATCTTGGTGGCAGTTTCTACTTTTCTATACACTTCAAACACCTAGGCTTTCTTCTCTAGAAGCCCATTGTGTAACTATAAACAAACACATCAGCAAAACTACAGAAAGATACTTCATAATACTAAAACTATAACCAAAATTGCCAAGAATTGCTTGATTACTTTTCCTCACAGTCAATAACACACACCCAGAATCACAATTTTATCGATTTAGAGAACGAAGACTAAGGAGGAAATGGAAGAAAAGCGAAATCGAAAAATTACTAGAAGCAGCGCCAATGGAGGAAGCGGAGCATCGATCGAAACCCTAGCACCACCGCGACGATTGGCCGAGAGATGGATAGATAATCCCGTCGGCAAAATGTTACATCGACCAAGAACTCTACGTTTTGTTTCTCTGTTGGGTTTTTATGGCTCAGTTACATACGAATATTAGATCTTACTGGGCTTAAAATTAATATCATACTTTCTATTTTCTTATTTTATTAATTTCCCATTTTGATGTCCGTGTTTTATAAAGAGAGTTTTCATGTCCGAATTTTGATCGATCAGTTTCCATAAGCATTGTATGTATTAATTATTGAATAACAATTCATTTAATATTTTAAACAAGATCTTTTACTCTACGATTATCGTTTATAGCTATTTATTGGACAATCTCTCATCTATAAACTTTAACCTTCACTTTTATTCTATGTATTAAACAAACATATCAATAATTTAATGATAAATAATAATTCAAACAACAAACCCGTGCAACGCACGGGTCCTTCACCTAGTAATAAATAATTTATGAATAATTGAATTTCCTACTACTAATTTCGTTAACTATTTTTTTTTATATAATCATTGGGTGATAGGAGTTTTTACTATCTGACTAATCCCCTATAATAAATGTAATTTTTGAGTAGTCTATTCACCGGATTTTTTAATAAACCGAAAGTGTGACACCATTTCGACTAACCAAATAATTGTGGTTAGATAGTGTTGGGATTCAATTTACACAAGCTGCTATAGTTCTTCTTCGATTCACACTGGAATCGATTTCGCTAACTAGTTCTTATGATCACAAATGCAGAAAGTTAGTAAACAAGAAAGAACACAAAACTTGATCACCGAGTTCCCCTTCCTAAGGTAATCTCGGGTGGACGACGGTGGTCCACAACATCAACTAGATCGGAAAAGGTTTACAAGATTGCGGAGCTTGAGCCTACAACAATGGCGTCAAGTCCTTGAACATCAAAGAGATAATTTACAGAGAGAAAAAAACAGATTAGGGAATCGAGAGAGTAAAGTCTTGCGGAAGAAGATAAGGTTTGTTTCTTAGAATATAACAAACCTTATCCTTGATCAGTTGACTTTTACTTTTACTAGTCCAAACAGAATCACCATGGGCCTTTCCGAGTAAAGCCCAGTTCTTGCTTCCTCCTTTCTCTTAATGTTTCAGCCCATCAACACACTTTACTACAGCTAAGTGTTTGGGCCCAAGAACAAAATGACAAGTCCAGAAACAACAATCTCCACCTTTGTCATTTCGCAAAACCCTAATCTTCTCTCTGTCCTCTTCTCTTGAATGCTCTGCAACCTTGCTTCTCCGATCTCCGGCGATTCACAATCACCAAACGCCGTGGATGTCTCACTGGTACTCTGACCGTACCACCACTGTCGTGGTCATCTCTGATACACCTTACCACTCAGCATATCAGACAGACAACTGTTCCACTTCCTTTCAGCTGAGTTACCAGCTTCCTCTGAGACCTCCTCTGCTGTCTCAGCCCTCGTAGCTTCGACGATTCCGAACCCAAACCTGATGATTCTTCATCTTCCCTTCAACAGACACTTCTCCTCTTCAAGACTGATGGTAACCGGAGTAACCTTGTACACAGACGAACCGGCTCCTTTCTTTTCTTCACTCACGCAATCAGACTCCACCTTGAACTGAGAACCTCGGTGACCAGAAAGCTCCACCTGACTCTTCGTCTTCACATGTACAACTCCGCCGCTTCTAATATCCTGGAGAACTGAAGAGCTTTCTACGACTTTAGGACCTGATGTCCCGTCAGATGCCTTCATTCGCTCAGGTAAACACAAAAAATCCTCTGACCAAAGTTTTCAGTATAACCTATTTCCTCGCTTTCAGATTTTACAGAATGAGAAACTAACCATTCTTTCTCTTTTGAAACTGCGAGGCAAAACTTGTACCTGAGCGAAGTCACAACCACTCAGACGATTCTGAGCTGACCCTGACCCTCCTCAAACCTTGGTCCAGGTAACGACTTAGTCATTAGATCAACCGTATTTACTTTAGTATGAATCTTATGAACTGAAATTTCACCATGTGCAATCACATCTCTGATAAAATTTAACCTCGTATCGATGTGCTTAGTTCTCTCGTGATGAACACAGTAGACTTTAACACTGTTGTTTGAAATTCTGAGTTCTGAGCAGAAACCTTTTAGCCACATAGATTCTTTGACTGCTTCTGTTAGTGATACATACTCTGCTTCTGTTGTAGATAGGGTTGTTATATGTTGTAAACATGATCTCCAACTGATAGTATTGCCACCAATTTGAAAAACATAACCTGTAATTGACCTTCGCTTGTCAAGGTCTGCAGCAAAATCTGCATCAGAAAAACCTTCTATATTGAAATGATCCCTCCTAGTAAATGTCAGACTCAGGTCTGACACTCCCTTTAGATACCTCAGTATCCATTTAAGTGCTTGCCAGTGAGACCTTCCTGGATTTCCCATGAATCGGCTTACCAAACCTACTGCATAGGCCAAATCTGGTCTTGTGCCTACCATGTCATATATAAGACTCCCTACTGCACTGGCATAGGGTACGTCTTCCATGTGAGTAGCCTCTGTGACACTCTCTGCTTCGGTGAGACTCTTGAATTTGAACTGAACCCCTATGGGAGTTGTCACTGGTTTTGACTCGTACATGTTAAAAGTTTTTAGAACCTGAGTCAGATATTTCTCCTGAGAAAGCTTTAGAGTCCCTTTCTGTCTATCTCTGACTATCTCCATTCCTAGAATCTTACTTGCTGGACCCAAATCTTTCATCTCGAATTCTTGTTCCAAACTTCTCTTTAGCTTAGTTATCTCAGCCGCATTCTTAGAAGCAATCAACATGTCATCAACATAGATGAGCAGATACACTTGATCTTCTACAGTTTCTCCTTTAACATACACACAAGGATCTCTTTGACATCTGTAGAACTCCTGTACCTGCATAAATTCATCAAACCTTTTGTTCCACTTCCTAGGACTCTGCTTTAGTCCATACAGCGATTTTTTCAGCAAACAAACTTTCTTTTCTTTGCCTTTGACCTCAAAACCCTCAGGCTGTTCCATATAGATCTCTTCTTCAAGTACCCCATTTAGGAAAGCCGTTTTTACGTCCATTTGTTCTAGTTCCATATCTTCTGCAACCACTAGAGACAACATTAGTCTAATAGAAACATGTTTAACAACAGGGGCAAATACCTCATTGTAGTCAATGCCTTCTATTTGAGAGAATCATTTAGCTACTAGTATGGCTTTGAACCTAGGATCTTCCACACCTGGAATGCCTTGTTTCCTTTTGTAAATCCATTTGTTCCCAATGACCCTTTTGTTGTCTGGTTTGTTTACTAAAACCCATGTCTCATTCTTGTATAAAGAATCCATCTCTTCTTCCATGCCTCCTAGCCATTTATTCCAGTCTTGCTCTGGCCTCACCATATGTGAGTGTTTCATCCAAATCTACAGCAGCAGCACCTGCAAAAGCATAGTAGATAAAATTCGAATCTGAATACTTAGCAGGTTTCTTTACCTTCCTCTTATGTCTGGCTTGAACCACCACTCCTGAATTTGAGGGACCAGACATATCATCTGAGTTTGAATCGTTATCTTCTTCCTCATAGGACCCTGAACTAGTAGACTCTTCCTGGACTGTTGAGTTGCTAGACCTGACTCCACCTCGAGAGTAACCCCTTTCTCCACTTGACTTAGACAACTGAGACACAGGCTTGTCTGGAGTATCTTCAAACTCTGTAACAGTACCTCCACCCAAATCTGAGAACTCTGGTGTGTTCACAACTGAATCATCAGTGTCAACAGTTACACCTGAAGGTCCTTGGATTAAGGTTGAACTGAAAGTAACTCTCTTATTTCATGTAGTCTTAGAACCTTTCACTTTAGGCTTAGGCATATCCTTGTAGACCATGTCCTCATAGAACACCACATCTCTACTTATTACACACTTCTCAATCTCTGGGACCCAAATTCTGTATCCCTTAACTCCTTTAGGATATCCCATGAGTACCCCTTTAATGGACCTAGGCTCTGTCTTAGCCTGAGTAGTATGAACAAACGCATAGCACCCAAATCTCTTGAGATAGGATAGACTTAGCTTCCTTCCTGACCACACTTCTTCTGGCAGTTTAAACTCGATAGCAGAGCTAGGTGATCTATTTATAAGATACACTGTTGTTGAAGCAGCTTCAGCCCAGAACTTCTGCTCCAATCCTGTTTCAGAGAGCATACACTTGACTTTATCCATGATGGTTCGGTTCATGCGCTCTGAGACTCCATTTTGTTGAGGAGTGTAGCTGCAGGTTCTGTGTCTCTTGACTCCTGATTCTGAACACAGCTGATCCATCTGATTATTGCAAAACTCTAGAGCATTGTCAGTCCTTAAACACTTTAGTTTCTTTCCTGAACTTGTTTCAACCTCAGCCTTCCACTCTTTGAAATTTTCAAACACCTCGCTCTTGGCTCTTAAGAAGTATATCCAAACTTTTCTAGATAGATCATCAATGAAAGTCAAAAAATACTTGCACTCACTAAGACTTTCTGGTACAGAAGGTGTACCCCATAAGTCTAAGTGAACATACTCAAGAACCTCTTGTGAGATGTGTTTACCTTTAGGAAAACTCTGCTTGTGGGACTTCCCTAAAACACAGCTCTCACAGAAACCCAATTCAGATACCTCTTTCTCACTGATATATCCTTCTTTAACAAGGATCTTCAAACTCTTCTCACTGATGTGTCCAAGCCTGGAGTGCCACAAAGATGTTCTATCTTTTCCTGAACTAACCACTAGAGCTAAACCCTTAGAAACTGCTCCATCTAAATAGTACAACCCATTTCTATAATCACCAGCTAGCACCTTCTGATCATCTTTGTAAAACTGTACCCTGAAGTTTCTGCCTTCATACCAGCATCCAGACCTTTCTAGTAGACCATGAGAAATAAGATTATTACCTGCTTCTGGCATGTACCTTACCTCAGACAGGACCACTTCAATACCTTATGAGTTTATTACCTTTACCTTTCCCATACCTTTAACACGGCAGAAAGTGTTATTAGCCATCTGAACCTGTTGACCATCAAACTCCTGTAGATCAAACAACACATCTTTGCAAGGGGTAATGTGAAATGTAGCTCCTGAATCAAGAATTCACTCATCTTTCTCACAGTGACCTTCTTCTGTGATTGTAGCCATCAAGGCTAAGGGATTTGCTGGGTCATACTTAGCACTGAGTACTATAGACCTTGGCTTGAAGACTGCTACATTTGCAGATCCATATTCCTGTGTTGATTATCAGTCCCTTTCCTTTCAGGATAATTACGTTTCCAATGGCCTTCTTTTCCACATAACCAACAGCCTTTTGCATTCTTAGGCCTAGACTTAGACCTTCCCTTACTTTGAGACCTGCCTCTGTACTGTTTACCATTTCTTTGTTGAGACCTGCTTCTTTCTTCAATGAATAGACCCGCAGCTGAACCCTTTGACCTGTTAAGCATGTCTTTCTGTCTGAGCTCCACCTCCTTTGCATAAGCTGCCTCAGTGACTTCTCTCACTGTCAAAGTATATTTGCATGTGCCATACTTTAAAGTATGCACAAGTGGCTCATACAGTGAAGGTAGGCTAGTGAGAATCTGTATTGCTTGATCTTCTTCATTAACATTTATATAAAGACTTGCAAGATCAGCAATCAATTTCAAGAAAGAATCAAGATTTTCCTCTATAGTCTTAGATTCCTCCATCTTAAACCCTGCAAACTGCTGCTTAAGATAGATCCTATTTGGGAGAGTCTTTGTTTGATAGTCTCTCTCTCTAGAGCTTTCCACATACCTAAAGCTGAAGTCTCATTCATGACTTCTCAAAATTTGATCATTGAGACAAGTAGCTAACAAATTTCTTACTCGCAAATCTTTCTCAGCTCTAAGAGGATCTACCTTAGTCTCTACACCTTCAGGAACACTTCCTGATTCACCTTTTACCTCTGAACTAGTATTATCAGGCTGAGTAGTTAGATGAACCTTCACCTTCTCTTTACCTGTACTGGTGACAGTAATGAAATCTTCTCGTAACACTGATGCTAGGCCTTGTATTTCCAACTATCCAATGATCTTGAACTTCCACAATCCAAAATCACCTTTACCATCAAATCTTTCCATCTCAAACCTTCCATGAGTTGGTTCCATGTCTACTGTGATGTCTTTCACATGATCTTGTTGTTTTTGATGATGCAGGTTCCCAAAACACAAGGAAAACAACTCTGAAGAACAGATCTCTGCAACGCGGAAGAACAACTTCAAGATCAATACCACGCACCTTCTTGATCTTCTGATCTGATGCGATTTTAGCTAAGCCACACAGCATACACCACTGGATCTCCACCAGTAAGTCTCCGATCTCCTTTTCCGATCCCTAACTCGCACACCACGAGCTTTGATACCACTTGTTGGGATTCAATTTACACAAGCTGTTATAGTTCTTCTTCGATTCACACTGGAATCGATTTCGCTAACTAGTTCTTATGATCACGAATGCAGAAAGTTAGTAAACAAGAAAGGACACAAAGCTTGATCACCGAGTTCCCCTTCCTAAGGTAATCTCGGGTGGACGACGGTGGTCCACAACATCCACTAAATCGGAAAAGGTTTACAAGATTGCGGAGCTTGAGCCTACAACAATGGCGTCAAGTCCTTGAACATCAAAGAGATAATTTACAGAGAGAAAAAAACAGATTAGGGAATCGAGAGAGTAAAGTCTTGAGGAAGAAGATAAGGTTTGTTTCTTAGAATATAACAAACCTTATCCTTGATCAGTTGACTTTTACTTTGACCAGTCCAAACAGAATCACCATGGGCCTTTCCGAATAAAGCCCAGTTCTTGCTTCCTCCTTTCTCTTAATGTTTCAGCCCATCAACACATTTTACTGCAGCTAAATGTTTGGGCCCAAGAACAAAATGACAAGTCCAGAAACAACATATAGTTTCACGTTCGACTATAACTGAATCTTGACGTAGACTTACGTAGCAACTCTTTTCTCAAGTAGGAATCACTGATTGGTTTTTGTTAAGTATATTGTGGTGGTGTTGAATCTCTAAGTTTAATTGTTCTATCCTAATTTTAGTATATTTTCTACGGATTGTAGTTGAATCTGTTAAATAGCCCCCAAAAACAATCTTGTACCTTCTTCCTTTTGCAAAGTAGTCAACTTTTTATATAAATTAACTTTGGGCGATCTTATCATCTTAGTAATCAAATTAATGTATAATTATATAGTCAACATTTTTGTTTGAAGAATGTATGGAAAATGAAATATTGTCATAGTAAAAAATTTAATCAAATATCTTTTGGTGTCAGATGCTAAAATATCTTTTGATACATGAATTTTTTTATTTTATGCATAAGCATAGTCTTTCGTCTCCCAATTTCCCAACCACACCCCATAACCGAGTTAATCAGCCAAACAAGGTTAGCAATCATATCTTGCATTTCATTTTACATAATAGACTAGTCTACGTGACGTGACTTATATTTTATCTTTATTCTGTTTCCTTATTTTGTTGTATTGCGTATCTGATTTGTATATCACTACAGCTTCTCATAGCAATCGAAATCTTGCGTAACAGCTATGTTATAATTGTGCTATTTGGTCGATTTTACTCCAACCAAACAATATATTTGCTTGCAAGCTTTCATTTCAAAATTCTTTTATGCAATTCTATCGAATGATATAACCCTCGTCATTATGATGTGTTAATCATATTTTGCTGACGATGTGGTATGAATCAGCCCGTTTTTAGTTTTGTTGACGCACTCACACATGTCGAAAGGATAGAAAAAGTTTCAGCTCACTGTATCAAAATTTTCGATATAAATTTCATTTATGTTTATAGCTAGAGCAGTTTCACTATCATATAACAGTATAACACCAGTCATACAACAAGTGCTTCGACATAAGTCCAAAAATGTTTCACGGGGCACAATATTTTGCCACTCGTTAAATCCAACATTTTGTTCTCATTTGCAGGTGTTCATAATAATAACTACGACTCTGAATTTTGAGAGATTTACTATCTATTAAACAAACTATTCAATGCATAATAAACAAAATACTTACAAGAATATTTTATTTGCTTAAAAGTTATTTTTACCCGATTAAGTTCCATATATAGTTTCTTTGCTTTGAGAAGGGGTTTTAGGATATTTGTCACTTAAAGGTATGTGTTGTACACTCTATGTATAGTTCTTACATATTTGTTATTTCAGATTGTGTAGTCATTTTTTCATAGAAAAAATGTATTTGATATAAAACCTTTCTTCAGTATAAGAATACAGTATATAATCTGACAACCCCCAAAGCATTATATAACGAGTTTTGTCTGAATATTTCAATGTTTACAGTAAGAAAGATGAAGAATATCAACAATGGCTTCTTCCTCTGCATGCTCTTTATTCTCTTGTGTCTTGTGCATTCAGGGATTGCCATTGATCCTTTCTCCTATAGTCACTCTCTCAAAACAGAGGTACCGCTAAAACTGATAAAACCTAAACTACAAGTAGATATCTATTACACAAATGATTTCTGTTTTTTGTAAATCTAAAATTTCTAACAATTGTAAACTTTGGTATATATGTAGTGTGTAATGAAACCTCCACAAAGCACTGAAACACAAGGATTATTACTACTAAACCGATCTGTTGAAGATGACTCTGATCAAGAATGGGAGATAGATGCAAATGGAGTTATTAGAGAAATGTCTCAGAAAATTCAGCTTCTTCAAGGAAACATTTACAGCTTCTCTGGTAATACATATAAACATGCTACCCATTATTTAGTTTATATAATATAATGTACATCATCATTTCATGGTTTCTTGTAAACTAAGTTACTATATTTAACCAGAGATTCTTTATCTTTGGGTCAATTCCTTATAGTTGTGTACAATTTGGATCTGTTAGGTTCATCTAGATTGATATCCATAATTTACGTGTTAATGGAAATACAGCTTGGGTTAAACTGAGAGAAGGAAACGACAAGAAAGTAGGAGTTATGTTCAAGACAGAAAATGGAAGACTTGTTCATGGAGGTGAAGTTAGGGCAAAGCAAGGATGTTGGTCTTTGCTTAAAGGTGGCATTGTCCCTGATGTTTCCGGCCTTATAGATATACTCTTCGAGGTACAACATTATACATTTATATTCATATTATTGTGTAACATGCATATGTTCTTTGTTAACGTGGGTTTTATGCGAAAACAGAGCGATGATAAAGAACCACATATCTCTGCAAGCAATGTGTCACTAAAACAGTTTAGCAAAGAAGAATGGAAACAGAAACAAGACCAACTTATTGAAAAGGTAGCATTATTTGGTCGACCTACCCATCTGAGCATTATAATATAGAATCGCTGTGAGATGGACCAATCTGATTAAGTCTGGTCATTTTGTGTCTTGATTTTAAAAACATTAAACCTAATTGTTATCGCCAGTTATAAATAATATAAAAAGTGATGGGTTGGACGATTGTACCCAACCTGTCTGACCTATGACAACAAACCTGAACCAGCCGCAATCCCGCGTCATGGCCCGCGTGCTTTTTTTTTTTTTTTTTTTTTTTTTTTTTTTTTTTTGAAATGAATGTTAAATTTAATTCACCAAAAAAACCAGTTTTTTACATCAAAATGCAATCTTGTTTAAAACGGAAAACAAAATATGAGCTGAGGTTGAAACTTGGCCAAGCATTATCTAAGCGCAAACCATGAGCTAAGGCTATCATCGTAAGCCTTGTCCCCTATAATCCGTATGGAGCTTAATCGATTTCGCATATCCATGTCAATGTTTCTGATCATGGTTGAGGAAGGGGTCGGTTGTGTCCCATGTCTACGACCATTCCGCTCCCTCCATATATGATAGACCGAGAGTTGAAATAAATTTTTAGCAAAAAGAGCTTGAGGCGGTCCATGGCTTGACTTGTGGTTAGGTGAAGAACCTCAAGCCAATCATTTGTATAGAGCGTTCCAAGCAAACGATTAGCTAGATCAATCCAAACTTCAGAAGAGTACCTACAGGCAAAAAACAAATGATTTCGATCCTCTTCCTCCTGTGAGCATAGAACACAAACTCGGGATGTGTTGTTATTCCATACTGTCATACGATCTGCCGTAGACAATCGATTGAGAGCGGCAAGCCAGGTTAAGAATGAAAATTTGGGCGTTGCGTATTTAAACCATACCCCCTTCGACCAAGCAGTGGTAAGAGAGACATCCCGAATCTGAGACCATGTTTCCTTGGAAGAAAAACGGTTTTTAAATTTGCCTTTTGAATCACGCCAAAGAGCTATATCATGAGCCTCTGTTCTAATCATTCGAAGTTTATGTACCTCGTCTTCAATTTGATTGAGATATCCGACTCTGTGGTGTCGGTGTTGAAGTGTGTTCATTGCCTCTTCAACAGAAGCATGTGCGGATAATCCAAGATCTATGTAACCTCTCACGCCAGTGAGACCTTGAATCCTTCCCAAATCGGACCAATCATCAAACCAGAACGAAGTTGAAGCTCCATTAGAAACTTTTACCTTGTGAAATTCAGTGGCCTTGTCTCTATATTTAAGAATCTTCTTCCACATCCAGGAACCCATTGAAGAGTGCTCTGGAGCCAACCAAAATGAATTGTGACGTAATAAAGTGTCCTTGATCCAGCGTACCCACAGCGACGGTTGGTTAGACAGAATCCTCCAAATCAGTTTGAGGCAACTCACTTTATTTGCATCAATGAAAGATTTAAATCCAAGACCACCTTCATCCTTCGGCCCGCGTGCTTTCGGTCCATCATATATAACATATATATTATTATATCTATTTGTGTGTTGTTTTTAATCTCATATGACTCATGTTAATTGCAGATAAGGAAGACCAAAGTGAGATTTGAAGTAACTTATCAGAACAAAACCGCGGTTAAAGGCGCAGTGATATCGCTAAAACAAACCAAACCATCTTTCCTCTTAGGCTGCGGAATGAATTTCCGGATCCTACAAAGCCAAGGGTACAGAAAATGGTTTGCATCACGGTTCAAAATCACATCATTCACCAATGAAATGAAATGGTACACAACAGAGAAAGTACGCGGTCGAGAGAACTACACGTTAGCTGATTCAATGATGGAATTTGCGAAAGAGAATGGGATATTAGTTAGAGGTCATACAGTGTTATGGGACAACCCAAAAATGCAGCCAAGTTGGGTGCAAAAGATAAAAGATCCAAAGGATGTGATGAATGTGACAACTAATAGGATAAAATCGGTTATGAAGAGATACAAAGGGAAGTTAACTGGATGGGATGTGGTTAACGAGAATGTGCATTTTGATTATTTTGAAAAAATGCTTGGTGTAAACGCTTCATCAAGATTCTACAATCTAGCTTCGAAGCTTGATCCTGGTATGACATTGTTCGTTAACGAGTACAACACGATAGAGAACCCTAAAGAGGTTAACGCATCGCCGATTAAAGTGAAGAAGAAGATGGAGGAGATTCTTGCATACCAAGGGAACAAGAATATCAAAGGAGCAATTGGAGCTCAAGGTCATTTTGGTCCAACTCAACCTAACTTAGCTTACATAAGATCTGCATTAGATACTTTAGGATCTCTAGGTTTGCCTGTCTGGCTCACGGAGCTTGATATGCCTAAATGTTCTAATCAGGTATGTCATCAACTACCCTGCCTAACAAGAAAGCCTTTCTCTACCTTCATTCATTAACTAAACATAAATTTTGATGATTAATTTGATTGTTCTATAGGCGAGATACATTGAAGAAATTCTTAGGGAAGCATATTCTCATCCTGCGGGAAAGGTATCATAATATTTGGTGGACCTGAGGTGTCTGGTTTCGACTTGCTGACCCTTGCGGACAAATACTTCAACAACACACAAACAGGAGATGTAATTGACAAGTTGCTCAAGGAGTGGCAGCAAAAACCTTCAGAGATTCGAAAGATTTTCATAGCCGATCCCGAGAATGAAGAAGAAGAGGTTTCATTGTTGCATGGACATTACAATGTGAATGTAAGTCATCCATGGATGAAAAACTTGTCCACCAGTTTGAGCTTTGAGGTAACTACGGAGATAGATCAGCGTCAGGTTGTTAGAGTTGTGATTAATGCTTGAAATTATAGTAATTTGTAATAAAACTTGAAAAGCATCTACCATAAATCAGAATTTCTTATTCATCAGGAGCTTTTTCAGAGAATAATGCCTAAAATTTATAGACTAATGATTTTATAAAAAAAATCAGTATTCTCGAACACATATTTTGCAGGAGTTTTTCTAATTGTAAAACAGAGTTAATTCGAACACACGGACCACATCTTAACATTTTTGTTTACAACATAAATATATTGTTCTCAAACTATAATGTGTAACACAAACTTGGCTCACAAAACTCGAATGTGTAACAGTCAATAATTATAATTTCTTTTCTTGATAAAACAATAATTATAATTTCATTCGTAGTAATCAAATTTTTTATGATATGTACTCTTTTAAATTAGTTATTGACAATCCAAGTGAAGGCACTATTTTTTTTTGTAACCGATAGTGTGAGCCTGAGGCCCATAGTCTTTTTAGGCCGATCATCAACACAAGATAAATTACTCGAAATGTTCAGTCAAACATATAATTTGGTCATGCTCCACATTATTCTCAAAACACATTTCAAAGGAAATTTCTAAAATAAAATAAAATTAGTTTACGGAAAAATAAATGTCATACTACCAAATATGATCAGTTACATAGCTACACGTCTTAGCTAAAATATATATAAGCTACACATAGTAAAAGAGACATTGTTTGTTCAAAAGATAAGCATTGTGATAAAATTGTGTTTTCCTCCTATCGGGTCTTGAAAACACACACACATATTCGGGTCTTGAAAACACACACACACATATGAGACACCTATATGTGTGTGAAAGGAAGTGAAAAAGGTGGAGAAAACACATGGAGGACGGGAACATCGAAATCAGGGAGCATAGGAATTATCAGCAATTGAAAAGAGAGAGAGTGAGTGTGTGATCAGAAGAAGGTGTGACACATTTAAGAGCCTAAAATTGCAAAAGCGTGTAGTTGGTCGAAGTGCGTGTTGTTGCACGTGCGCACATGTGTGAATTTTGTTGAAGCTTGCGTACTTCTCTTTTTTACGTGCACACGTGCCCACATGCATGCCTGGTTTTGCTAGCTAATTAAGCTATAACTCCTTAAATGAAATCAATCAAAATTCCTCTTTTTTGTTTACATATTTTTGTTCTTTAAATATTTATACTTACATAGCATGTGTGCCAAACCAGAGATGCATTTCCCATTTATATGAAAAATTCTATACGTACACACTTCAAACTCTTCGATCTTATCGTTCTACATATCAACTTTGATTGACTAATACAAAAAGGACTAAAATGATAAGTTTTTATACAATCCTTTTCAAGAAAATATATATATAATTATTACTACTCTTTTTCAAAACTTAATCATCCTATAATGACACAAATATCTCGTTATCCAAGATATTTAAAGTGCCAAAATACACGTAAAGGAACATAAAAGATAAATAATTAGGAGAGATTTTTTCTTTTCGACAGGAGAGATTTAGGTAATTAGAATTAAATTAGAGAGTACGAAAAGGAATTAAAAAACTGCAAAACAAAATGTGAAGGCATGTGATATATCATAAAAGCGTAGTCAATAGACCGCTCGGATCTTCTTTGTCACCACTTGTCTGTCGAATTCGCTTTGACCCATGCACCATCTAATTAGTAATTACTCCCACTAATATAACTTAACATTAATAAATGTTCATCAAAACATATTATATATATGATCAATGGGCGTTTATCTCTTCTATGCTAGATTTGAAGAATATGCCACGTGGGGAACTTTCTACTAGGATGATACTTATTATAAATCCCAACATCGAGTTTTCACTCTGGTTATTCATTTTTTTATATGTACTCTAAACATATAAGGCTTGGTTTTATATATTTGAATCAGATGGAAAATGTATGGCTACGAAAGCTGCATGTCATTCCCATGTTACATACTGGCATTGTAAGAAGAGAGTTTACAAAAACTAGAATTTATTTATACAACAAAAAATTGAAGTCACATGTTTCGAACTTGCAAAGAACGCTTGAGAGTGCCTAAATAACGCCGACTTATCCATTACTCCCTCAGTTTCATATTAGTTGTCGTTCTAGGTAATTTCACATCAATTAAGAAAATATTTAAAAATTCTGTTTTACCCCTAATTAATGTGGTTTTTGTTTGATATATGTAATTAATAAGTTAAAAGAGTATGGGTAAAAATGGAAAATTAATCATAAATGTACATTGAAAATGTAGAACGACAACTAATTTGAAATAAAACAAAAAACACAACTAATATGAAACGGAGGGAGTAGCTTTTTTAGAGAAATTATTTCGTTTTTTAAACCAACAAAAAAGTTAATTCTCTCATATCTGCTCTAATAACGACAAAACAAAAGCCCAAATTATTAGACCAACCTAAAGTTTCAAAATTGAATAGGCAGAAGAAGTAGGAGACAGTGATAATAAGTTATAATAAGATATACTCGGATACTCCGTACCTATTGAAGATAAGACCAAAACATTGAATAAATAAATTAAACAAAGAATTACTAGAAACACAAATCGCATAGAAATATATTGATGCATGTGTATAAATATAGATACAGAAATGTGTATAAATATAGATACAGAAAGAAACATAGGCTTTATGTCGACTCTTCACTCAACAGTTTTATTTTATTTTATTTAAATCCTCTCATAACAGCTGTTCGATCTTAAGAACCACACACACACATAAAAAAAACAAGAAAATGTTGAGTTCGTCGGAATGGAGTAGTGGATGCGAATCAGGATGGACTCTATACTTAGACCACTCTGTGTCTTCTTCACCAAGTCCTTCTTGTTTCAGTGGGTTTGAAAAGAGAAGAAGAAGCAAAGATTCATGGAGCCAAAACTATATGCATCAAGAAGAAGAAGAAGATTTGTCAATGATTTCAGATGCATCTTCTGGTCCAAGAAATATTTCTGAAGAAGACCCTATGAAGAAGATAAAGAGTGTTGTTCCCAATAAACCGAACAAGAGAAGAAATTATGAGAAAATTAATTCAGTTCTTGATGATACTGCTAGTTCTCACGTAAGTCTTCTTTTGTTCATTATAACTTTTGTAAACCCAAGTGATAATCTATATGGTACATTAGTTAATTACCACTCATATTTTTAGAGGACTATTTTTTTTTTGGGTAGTAGACTAGTAGTAGATGTATAAAATGCTTAGCCAGTGCATAATTGACATCACATAGAAGTCCATGGTTAGTTTGGACTCAAGAGTTATGAAAGAAAAAATACGTTTTCATTAATTAGGGTCTTGATTTTAAGGTTTGTTTTTGGTATATTTCTTGTAGATGTTGCAGAAAAGTGTTGGTGGTAAGAAGATAGAGCAAAAATTTAAAGAAAGTACATTGGATTACTCGCAAGGCTTCTCTGCAACTCAGTTTCAGGTTTCTCTCTTCTCTCTGTCAGATTCTGTTCAGAAAAGTACGTGACTTGTCTCTCAAGAGTCTCACACTTTATGTATTTATTTGTGTGTTGAAACAAGCAGGACAAAGCAGCATTCCAAGAACACTATGGTTATTTGCACATGGAAACCAGATTCTAAATAACCAGTTAAGTGTTCACTGCTTGTTTATTCTTACTTTATAAAGTGTATATCCAAATCTGACTAAAATGTTGAACTTAACAGGTGATTTTAGTGAGGATCTAAAAGAAGAGCAGCTATAGTGGACATTTGTGAAGCTTTTATGGATTAAAGTAATGAATCTTAAAGCCCCAGTTATGAACGGAAGGAAGGAGTTTAAAGCAAAAACAAAAAATGCTAATGAAGAAACTCAAAAAAAAATGAAGGGACAAAAAATGGTTCTCAAATCTCCATTGGATCTGAATCTTTCTTCTTTTTGATTTGTAAACGAATTTTTCTTGTAGCCGCCCCTATGTAACTCGTGGTTGTGTAACAAATTTAAGTGCCTAATATAGGATTATTCATATTTGGGAGCATTTTTTAAGTCAAACAAATAACAACTTTAACACACTATGATATAATTTAATTTATAGACTAGAAATTTGATGCCGCAGAACTATTGATAATTTGATGCCACTTTATGACTTAACGAAGCACGAAGGAACCTATTTATAACCAAAAAGTTAACCCTAAAACTGCTAGGAATGTGAAAATTAAAAACATTTCCAAATCTGGCTCTCCTCTTTGACACAAGTCTAGAGCTCAAAGAGTTATAAAAGGTTTCACCTTTGGTGTAAATTCGACCACCAAAAAGCTAATTATGAAGAGATTTTATCAGCTAAAAAGATGAGTTTTTTACACTTACACACACTTTTTATTAAACTATTACCCAATATAGGCACTTTCTACTATCAATGCACTTTTATGGGAGACAAAGACAAATCTATCCTTTTATTTCTCTTTATTATTTTTACTCACATATGGCCCACCTTCATCTCTCTCTTCTTTTTCTGAATTTTTTTAGTATTTTTTCCTATTTTCTCTTTTTTTTAAGCTTCTCTCTCAATTTTAATTTTTGTGTTGGTTTTAAGATTTTAAATTCATTAATGAAAAGTGACTCGTTATGGTCAATGATTTATGGTCAGTGTTGATATACATTTGTGAAAGGTGATTTATGGTTAATGTTTTGTGGTTACTGTTTTATGTAATTGCTAATCTTTTGTAAAATGATTGTGACATTGAATACTTTAGATGTTTGTAGCCAGACTTTTACATATGTATTGTTACGCACACCTACCATCACTTTGATGGTTGATTTTTTTGTGACAAAATTTGCACCAATGGTTAAAAATGTTCTATTAGTTTCTTTTAGATCCATAAGTGGGAGAGTTTGATTCTCAATTTTCTTCCTCCACCTTCTTGTCCTCATATTTCTTACAATAGTGGTCATCAGAGTACAAAAATGATGTTGATAAGAAGTGATTTATGGTTAGAGGTTAAAGTTTTGTGGTTAGTGTAATGTGTGATTCATGATTAGTGTTGTATGGGTAGTTTCTTTATCTTGCAACTCTATTGATAATAATTTGAACCCTACTTATAAAACTATGTTTTGCTTTGTAAACGCATTATAAGTAAACGTCTTGAGTTTGTTGACATAAAAGTATGTTGCTAGATTTATAAGGTATGTTATCCATATGGACGATATACATGGTTATGGTTTTATGGTTACAAATCGTTTCATTGAGTTCATTAGTTCATTAATCAAACAATTTTGTGTTGATTTTTTTGTCTAATTTAGTTAATCCAAACTGAACCATTCATGATATTATATAAAAAAATGGATTATTTAGTAAGAAATTTTGGTTTTCTTTCAACCCAATACTAAAATTAAATGTTTGATAAGGAAAAAAAGAGTAAAAAAGAAGAAGAAGAAATCAAAGCAAGAAGAAGAAAAAGAGTAAATGTTCAATCATATTTTTCTCATATTTTATATTGAAACAAAATTGAAAAAGAGAGGAGAAAGAATAAAAGTTGAATTTTATTAAAAAGAAAAAGAATTAAGTCATGTGGTTTGTGGTCCCCAAACCATATGCAAAAAAAGAAGGGTAATTCAGTCTCAAAATTGGAGTAATATATGAAAAAGTGCTCCAATAGTAGAAAGTGCCTATAAAAGTTATTAGTTTTCAAAAAGTGAATATAATAGGTAACAACTCTAAGATTATGTAGATTTATCATTTATGTAACAGAGGATGGTGAAAGTGATGGTATTTTTGCTCTTTTATAGGACTGGGCAAATTATCTGTTAAATTCGATCCGATTTGATATTCGATCCAAAAAATCCGGATATCCGTTACGAATCAAAGCAAAGTAAATAGTAATATCTACTATCCGTCTAAAGTGAAGCAAATAACAAATGGTAATTTTAAAAATCCGAATATCCGATCCGATATGTATATCACATATATATACATACATATAATATGATAGATTTATAACATCTATTTGCATTTTTAGATTTTCTTAAATACATTGAACGAAAATATTTATAGTAAAAATAGGTAGATATTTGTTTTTTAATTGAAAATCTTTGTTTTCTTATTTATTTTTTTAGTAAAAAAGCAATTTTTTCGTTCTTTACCACTTTAATTTTTCGCTTTTTATTTTTCTTTAATTAAATCGAATAAATTTTCATAATTTAATATATTTATTTATCAATTAATTTAAATATTATAGTAAAATAAAATTTATTAATAAAACTATGGTGTTTTGATTTTTTTTTTCTATTTAAAACGGATATTCGTGAGTATTCGAATATCCACAAATATCACGAAAAAAATCTGGATATCCGTAATTCTGGATATCAGAAATTTTTCGAAGCAAAGCAAATCGAAAAATTAGATATCCGTAAAAAATAAGCGGTTTACAAATACAGTATTTTTTCGGATATCCGATTCGCGCCTTAGGCATGCTCTTTTGAGTGTGTGTTAACCGGCCCTAACCTTGATTAAGGGCCTGATTGTATAATAGTTTCTGAGCTTATCCCAAAATATTCTCCAAACAAAGTTCAAAATTATTTTGGGGAATTCTTTTGAATGTGAATTTAACGACTATATAGTGTAATTTAAGAACTTAAGATTTTTAGTTCGCCCTAGATATTCTCTCGGGCACGAAGACCAAGATAACCACCTCTGAATCTCAACACCACCGGGATGGACCGTCGCGGCTTCTCCACCTCATCCGCTACTGACCTTGCCTCTCAGAACGAAGCACTCCAGTCTTGAAGCCTCGCGTCGATCCCCTTCCGCCGTCGGAGCTCCACCAGCGAGCATCGTTCGTCTTTTCAATCCATTTTTCTCCTATTGGAGATAATCTATGTGACCTTGATCCTAACCGCTTGATGTTGCCGGTGAAGCGATCCCCTCTCTCAATGTTACCTTTGCTACAAAAATCACTAGATTTGTGGTGTTACTCTCTCTCACGATGGCCAGATCCGTCGCCACTGGTGGCCACGTTGTCGAAACTAGTGACTCCACCCGACCCCTAGATCCTCCGAACCCACCGGACAGAGATATTTTGCCATCCCGTTGAATCTCCTCGACCTCGATCTCCACCATGCCATCGAATTTCCTTGACCTTGGCATGTATATTACTATGTGGCTTGGTAGGGCCGTATTACTACGAGATCTCAAAAGTGTATACCTTCCCTTCTTGTTGCGACAAAGAGCGACTAACCGGAATGCGTCTCTGGTGAAGACCAACGGCGACGGCCAAGATCTACCTTTAAGTTTGGTTGGTTGCTTAAAGTGGGCATGGTTCAATTTTCTTTGGTGGGCTTGGCCCAAATTGCATATGTGGTGGGCCTTGAATGGGATAGTAAGCCTTCTAAGATAAGTTCTAAGAAGCTTTTAATTTCATTGGCCGTGAATCCTCCGTCTAGTCCGTCGAGGTGTATAACCTCTACTCAAATCTCCTCTATTGCGGGCATGGAGAAAACCTCCTCATCAACGTCACAATTTTCAGAAAGAAAAGTAACTAAATCGCGACATTCCGGCTACACCGTGAGTCCTCTACTGATGCATTCGAGCTTTGTCTCCAATTCGCTGTCAACTTTTTTCCAAGAATTATCTATTTTTCTTTATATGTTTTGAATTTAAGATTTGAATGCTTTTTATCAGTAGAATATATATATATATATATATATATATATATATAGTTTAATTGCTCTGTCTATCTGATGGCTTTGGAATAATAATGGGACTATTTCAAAATACTATTTTTGGTGTATTTATTTTCAAAATACCACTATTAAGGATTTTTAAATCCTAAACTCTAAAAGAGTTTTGATCCTAGCATAAAACAAGCTAAATAATATTTTGAATAAATAATATATTTTTAAAGATTAATTTGAAAAGATAATTCTAAAATTTTGTGTTATTGATCCTGATAGAACGACTCTTATATTTATACAATTAGGTGACTTCCCGCGTTGTACGCGGAAATAAATATTTAATACCAAATTAAAAACAATTTAATAGTATAAATATAATTTTGATATTTAAGGGGATAGATTAACCCTAATTTTTATGAGGCTTTATATCAATGGTCCATTATTTATTCTGCCTACATTATATATGGTCATATGGCCTAATTTTTATGAGGTTTTATATCAATAGTCCATTATTTATTCTACCTATATAATGTATGTTCTCGAGTGAACCGATACATCCATCTTCTTGCTGATGTAGTAACATGTCAATCAAACAACACTTCAAACAAAAGCGTGTTCATCCAAGACATCCTTGTCTCCTCAACAACCTATTGTTGTTCATCCGAGATATCCTTGTCCCACAACAAATTCTAACAAATTCATCAAACAAACAACCACCAAACATAAACCATATTGCATAACAGACATCTGAATCATAACAGAAGTCTTGACCCTCATAACTTCTGGAGTTTACCTCGGAACAGCCGTATTAAAATCGTCGGATGACGATTTTCGAATCGACAAAAAATTGTCCCGCAAGTTGGTTAGTCGCACAACCACATCTCCTTTCTTGTTCTTCACTCTCGCCCCTTCGAAACTAGATATGGTAGTGACACCTTCTTCTTAGTCATGTCACGACCACACCATGATCTTCTCTTCCTCCTCTTTCTCTTCTCTTCTCTTCTCTTCTTTTCCTCTTCTTCCTCCTTTTCTCTACCAGATCCACCGGCTTATCTCATCTTTTCATCTTCATCACCATCGTCACCATCACCATCACCATCGTCTTCATCGTCATCATCACCGTCGTCTTCCATCACCAACTCCATGACTTCTTTGAACCCAAAAATTGCTAGATCAATAATAAGGAGAGATTTCGCTTTGCTACCATGTAAAGATTAACTTGAAAAGATAATTTTAGAGTTTTGTATTATTGATGTTGAGAGATCAGCTCTCGTATTTATATAATAGATTAGCCTTAATTTAAAACCCTAATACTTTGAAATCCTAATTTTTATGAAATTTTATATCAATAATTCATTATTTATTTTACCCACATAATATTTGGCCATATGACCTAATAAATATTAGTGGTGTTTTTGAAAGATAACATTTTTACAAAGTGAAATTTCAAAAGATTCATTTTAAAAACTTTAAGAGTTGACTTTCGTCATGGCCAAGTAGCATAATGAAATAATAAATTACAATTTTAAAAGTTGATTTTCATTAGATCAATTATTATGATAAACTAGAAGAATACTCGCGCTACGCCGCGGGTTTTTTCTGAGTATTTTTGTATTGGTTTAGTTTTACAATCTAATTTATTGTATTATTATCATATATTGTTAGACTTACTACAAACTGATGTTGAGGATGGTAGATGCATTATACAATAATAGTCGAGAAAATAACTTAAAGACGTTTGTTTAGTTGTTATACACATTTCAGTTTTGCTGATCTTATGTTTCCGTAAAACTAATTCTGTAAATGAAGTAGCTCTACTATTATGTTTGATTTCTTTACTTTTGATATGCGGAAGAAGTGTTTTGATTATTTATTATATATATGTTGGATTTTATAACATCTAAATTTTAAAGACTAATTGAATTGAAAATGTTAATCAAAGCATTAATTAAAATGATTGTAGATATCAATAATTCATTTTTATTTGGCTAGATTCTCATTACTGTAAATACTACTATACGGATAGTATTAAGCAATGAAGTTTTTTTTTTTAAGTTATGAAAGGGGTAATTGTTTTATAAATATCTCTTCGGTTCATATTATTTTTTCTATTTTGTTGCACCTCCTCCCAAGAGACTATGGCTGAAACATCAAGACTTTTTGTTGCTCTAGTATTTTGAAGTAACTGATTAAGCCTCATCCAGCACCAAACCATAAAGACAATAAAATTTGTATTCAATCATTAAAGTAACTCTCACAGCCATGGCAACGTTTTAAGCAAATTATGCAAGTGTTGCTTCATGATCTTGAATTTCAAACCCACAATAATTCTGCTCCAAGTAAAAAGTCATTCTCTTTACATTGCTCCCATGAGTAATAAAGCTTTTGACAACAAGAAGGTTTGAGAATTTAAGTCTCTTAACATTTCTGTTGTGCTTAGTGAAAGACAATCTGATGCGCTTTTCTGTGAAGTTTCATCATATTATGGACACAATGAAAACATATCAAGACAGATGGAGTATATATCTAGAGACTTAATACATAACTAAAAGCAGAGACAATTGCATTCACAAACAATTTGCAGGCTTTTTCATTTGTCCAAGTTGATAGAAACATTTGTTGAAGAAATTCTCTAAAAGACATCATAAAAACTTGTAGATATGGGAAAGAGTAAGACTAACTGAACGTCCAAATGAGGCTTATTCAGATATTCCACCAGTGAGATTATTGTAGGTTGGTGGCTCGAGCAAAAGAGAGAATTTGGGTGAGATAGCTCATTGTCTCTTATGGCAAAAACAGCTTGGTAGAGCAAGACCAAACCCACGATGTATCTTTCCCACATGATTGATATCACTGCAAAAGTTGAAGATATATTTTGGAATCTAGAGCCAAAACCCACAATGAATCTTTCCTTTTACAGTATTAGGCTGTAGATATATTCATAAACATATACTTCAAAAGAGGACTTGAAAACTGAATTTGATTTTGAAAGTACGGTGAGAAGAAGAGTCTATTAGTTGGGATACAATGTTTCCCACTTTAAACACTAACAGATCCATCCAAAGTTCGAAAAAATAACATATCCAAAAACCTAATCATGGGAACACAAACATGCTCTTTGGTTAATTCATTTTCCAACCATTAATCAGCAAATCAAGTCAACAACTTGAGAAGCCCAAAAAAAAACAAGTGTATAGACAACGAACTATGCAATGAAAACTGATATATCCACTAAATAATCAAAATGGAATACCTAAATCACCAAATTCATCTTCTTTTCTCGTATTTTTTTGTTAGTAATAAAAGAAACAAAATGGATAGATTTCTACCTTTGATCGCAGAGAAGGAAACTACAGTCGCATATCCAGTCGGGATTGTCCAGAGCTTCAAGTACATGATCCCCATATCTGTTCAATTGCCAAAATAAAACCTAAAATCTCTGTTGCATATTAGTTGTCATTCTAACCTTTTTTTTGTTTCATATTACTTGTCGTTCTTTATTTTCAATGCAGATTTATTACTATTTTTCTATCTTTTACCCTTAACTTTCAGCTTAATAATTACTTCTATCAAACAAAATAATGTATTAATTAGGGGTAAAACAGAAAATTTAATTATTTTTCTTAATTTGTGTGAAAACACATAGAATGACAAGTAATTTGCAACGGAGAGAGTATTCATTATTGGGATTCCAATGAGAATATTTGTAGGTAAAGATTGGAAGCCGAATGGTCAAACAGAGCGTGGAGCACGAAGCAGTCAACTTTGATTACGACTTTAGGTTTTTCACCTAATGAGATTTTGAAGATACACTATCGTTGCTGGGAAAAAAAAGTACTGATGTGCAAATTTTTTAATTGATGTGTAAAATTGAAATGTTGTGATTGACTTTCAATAATATTATGTATCAGCTTCTCATAACACAAAAATGCTGATGTGTCAAGGCTGGAGAGACCTCTTTCATTATTATAGTATTGATTCAAATGAGAGGGATCAACGGAATTTTCAAAAGGCATCGAAGAAAAGAAAAAAAAATGGAAAAGGGAAGGTGAAAATGACTCAAAGATTTTCACATCCGTATTATTTAGGAAATAGTTATCTTATTTGTTCAAATAAAAAATTATCATTCGGTTAATAATCTAGGCCTCTAAGGCATGCCACATGGTCAAAACAATTCTGAATTTTCTGAGCAAATCAAAGTGCCACGTCATTATTATTTCAATTGGTCTCCCAAATTATTCAGCTTAGAAAACGAAAGCAAATAATTTCATTGGGTCTACCTAATATTAACAAATCCAATAAAGCCCAATAAAAAACATCATCGTCTTCCTCATCTTAGGGTTAGAACGATTCCCCTTTCCAAGCCTACCAAAACCAAGTAGTGTTATTAAAACAACGTTTATGATTCGATGCGTTATCGTCTCTTCCGAAGGCCAGAAACCTCTCTATATTCTTCAATTCTTCAACGGTTATATTGAATTTCTCCTATTTATGCGTATGATCTCCTCCTTCAATTCTTATTCTAAACGTAACGTAACTTTCGATCCACTCCCCCTTTCTCCCCAGACTAAACCCTATATATGTCGCTAAAAAGCGAGCCTCACATGATGATGTGCATAGTATAGAAATGTTGAGTCTTGAAAATGATGTGCTCTGTTTCTGTTTTCTCAGTTTTGCGATTTGTAAACATCCGAAAGAGGAACGGATAGCTCCAACTTGGGCGGAACGACTGCAGACGATAACCAATGTTGGAAACTAGCTTATTGGGGGTGATCTTGAGGTTCTTGAGCCTGTTAAGTACAATGACGGGCTTGATCGGTTCAGGCGTTCGCCTGCAGGGTTCACAAAGGTGGATGATGTTCCTTTAAGCTGGCGAATGAAACATATGAGAAGGTAAATGCAAGCAAGTCTCTCTTTTTTTTGTGGTGTTCTAGTTTCTTACAAATATGATCTATGAAAATTCTAATTTCTGAATATTGTGTTTACCAGTTTTTCTCCTATGTTTTTCAGTTGTGCATCTGTTTATTTTTTGAATTCTATGGTCATATTTCCGTAGTAATAGATAAAGTTGCGTTATATCTCATGATGGAGCCAAGAGATCTCTACAGATTCTACCACAGTGATGATGAATGTTGGAGCCATGTTGGAGTTAAATAACGAGGTCATTCTTTATATTTTCTATTACAACGTTTGTGGTAAAAGCGTGTGCATGATTAACCAACATTTTTCATCAACTGCTATTTTCAGGATCTTAAAAGTGAAAAGAGTACCTACTCAAAGTGAGTAGAATGCATGCACAATGAATTCAAAAGAGTTCAGATGAGATGAGAGCTGGATTTCTCCCAACTCTCAAGGTAAATAAAGTCTCGCATGATTGATTTCTTTGAAGGTTTTGCCATTTGATTTTTCTTTTAGATCCTTCGAGTTAACTTCAAGGTTGTATTGTTATGCATTGAAATTATTTTATATAGGGGGATCAATCATTCAAGATATGGCGAGTAGTTTCTTTAGATAGAACATTGTGCAAATTCATTTACAGTTTACCTTTTTGTTGTCATGTTTTAGAGAGGGAGGATGGATCATGAACCGTGTTCTTGAAGAGAATAATTCGACCGGCATAGTTATTGGAAGAGAATAAGAGAAACAAAACTCAAATCTGGAAATTTCTCTTTACTCTCAACAAATGTTACGTTAAGACATACAACACTTAAATACATGTTTACACAAACGTAACCGTTCGTAAGAGTTGTAACTTATCCAACAAGTTACGTTTACACACACCATTTCGTAATAAGTCACGGTTAAAACATAACCATTGACTTTACATACACATAAATGATTTAACGAGATTTAATCATGAACTCAATCTCAACACTCCCTCTTGAGTCCTTTGATTAAATCCCCAATTTCAGTCTACGGAGTTGAATCCCATCACTTCTTCTTTGCCTCTGGTAATTCGCCTCTTCTCTAGCAAATTGTTTTCACGACAATGGCATAAATTCATTGGTAAGCTTCCCTTCTTTGTCTCCCTTTTGATCGATTGTTTCTTTTTCAGACATTTGAATTCCTAGGACTTCTCTTACCTGCAGGCTTTCTCCATGTCCTCATCAAGTCTCTAGTGAGTGCTCACGTCTACTTGATGTCTCGTGCCGAAAGCAAACTACAAAAAAAAAAAAAAAAAAAAAGAAGGTGATGTGAGGAAAGCTCACTAGAGACTTGATGGAGACATGCATAAAGCTCACGGGTAAAAAAGGACCCAAGAGTTCCAATGTCTGTAAAAGAAACAATTAGACGTGAAGAAGAGATTCACACAACCACATGGATTCGTAGTTCAAGATGAAGACAAAGTTCTAAAGGTGAAAAAGGAGATGCACGGTTTAATGCAAAACATTTGGTTACTTCTTACAACATATTTTTAAAAGGATCAAGAGTGATGTAGTCTTGTGAAGAAGGAAGACCAAGATGTTAGCACTTCAAAAGAAGACATGAAGTTGGAGTTAAACCAAAACTCAATCAAGGGGGAGTGTTAGTTTATTATTGAGTTTGGTTAGTATGTTATATCAAAAGGTATTTGATATAAACCGTAACTTTAGAGATTAAGTTGTGTTATTTGGTTTTAGAGTTACAAGTAGGAAGAGACACAACTTATTGTTTTGAAGAGGCACAACTCTTCACTTGTGTCTCTTAGTTTTGTATATAAATGTTTGTAATGTGTTCATGTACATTTGTCGAGAATTGAAGAGAATTTCATATTTGTAGTTTGTTTTTCTCTTATTCTCTTCCAAGAACAGTTTCATGACATCTATTTCTCGGTATAGTTATTTGACTATTTTCTAATCGTTTGTATAGACTAAGATTTGGGTAGAATCAGCTTCAATTCCCGAAGATGATGACGAAGAAGAAGTTGACACTATACTCGTCCTCAGAATATATTTCTTTTTTCCATTGTTGGACATCAATTTATCTGTTTCCACACCTTAACGATTGTAAACATTATTGTTCTTTCGAATGGAAGAAGATGGTTTGCTTCATGCAACTTGTAGAACGCCAAACTACGTTGCTCCTGAGATATATATACTAACTTCCAGCACTAAAAAAGCAAAGCATATGAAGTGTTTCATGGACTTCTGATCCATTTTTTTAATGAACAAAATGGAGCAAGTGAATACATGTATATAAGATTATTAGATACACGACTCTAATTTCAACTGCATTTTGTTGGATTTGCGGACAGGTTTTATCGGACAAAGGCTATGACGGTGCAGCAGCAGATGTTTGGTCATGTGGTGTTATTCTTTTTGTGCTTATGGCTGTTTACTTGCCTTTTGATGAGCCAAATCTCATGACATTGTACAAACGTGTACATGTACTCGTCCTTTACTTCTTACCTATTAACCGTAAGTCTCAAAAGATTGTTCTGTTTCCTTTAGTTGCTTGATGGTTAAGAAATGTAAAAAGTTTGTTTACTGTTATGAATTTGTCTATAGAATTTACTGATTTGACATGGGAAGAATTTCAAAGACATAAGTCGTCCTGCTGCTCAAAACTGCTCTGTTACTTTGAAAGGAGAAAACGGAGACCTGACTTTTTGAGTTTTCAGTTTGAGCTCACTCTATATGTATACGATGGCATGAACAAGAACAAATCATACATGTATATAACTTAATCTCTGTTTTGTTTTCCATTTTGATATTATTAACCCAATTGAAGAAACTTATGTCTTACATGATTGTGATTCTGTTTGCAAAATAATGTTGGGAAGTGACTATGTTGCTTGAGGGACAAGGAACAACAACAAGGTCTAGACAAAGAAGAGTATTATATTAACCAAATTCACCCACCATGTGTAATCTCACTAGGTTCTTATGAATTCTTCCTTGATCAGAATCTTGATGCTTTCTCTGTCATTTACCGGACATGGTTTATAGTCACCAATGATCGATCCATTTGCTTTGG
Source organism: Arabis alpina (assembly GCA_900128785.1). Classification (NCBI taxonomy): domain Eukaryota; kingdom Viridiplantae; phylum Streptophyta; class Magnoliopsida; order Brassicales; family Brassicaceae; genus Arabis; species Arabis alpina. The sequence goes on from LT669794.1 coordinate 6,078,844, forward strand.
TATGTTGTTTAAATTGATGAATTAGGAGTGATCACTAGCTTCTTTGATCAGAATCTGCTTTCAATGATTTCCAGTAACTAGGACATGGATTTTGTGTGTGATCTCCCTCTGTTTTGAATGGAAGAGATATATGCAAACTTTTTTGGTTCCTTAAAACTATAGTTTTTGAAAATGATCTTCAGTTGAATTATGTACATTATAAATGCTATCAAACAGTAGATCATTCTGGAGGTTGCCTGTGGATTTAGTTGAAAGATTTGAAACTTAAATAAAAAGTGAAATGTTTTCTATCTAAAAACTATGGTAATTTGGGACAACACTTGCCTAAATATTTAATGCATGAGCTCTCTAAAGATCATTCACTTTTGAGTTTGTAAACTAGATGATTCTATTATGTAATTGTTATTGTTATTATCACTATGGTCAAAATATTTCGTTTTAGGTTCCAACCGCGGTAAATGACAATTACCATATCTAACAAAAATACAAAACCTCCAAAATAAACAACACTGCCAAAACAAGTGTGTAATGTTTATCACAAAATCCGGGCGTAATCCGGAGAAGCGTCTAGTATACAGAATAATAGCCATATCACCTAACTCTTCTTATTTAAATGTTCTTTAGGTTTTTTTATAAGAAACTTTTAATTATATGTTAGGTGTCGTCTAATCATTTAGTTGTTGAGGTTGTTCCCGATAACTTTAAATATACTGAATAGTACAACTAAGCTGACTTTAATTAATAAATTTAAACCTAAAACAGACACACATAAGTGTGCCATTATTACATGAAATATAAGTGTTACCAACTGCCGCATTTGTTCCACTATTTCTATTTCTATATTCCGAATATGAGTTCACCACCAAGATACCACATTGATAATCTTTTTTTTTGTCAAAACCACATTGATAATCTAGTTTTTGAATTTTATATTTGGAGTTCTTTTTTGTTTTCGTTCCATGAATAGTAGGAGTGTCTTAAATTATTGGTAGATTCTGTTCATTATTTTTATTTCACAAAACGTATATTAGATATAAAAAATAGTTTAAAAACAAAATACTGATCCCAAATTATATAAAATATCGATCAAGAACGTCAATGTTGGTAGGTTGGAATGGAGAATATGTTAAAAATTAAAATGTAACCAAATAAAAATCAGTAAAGTGACGCTTAAAATTGTGCCTAACCATGCATTGCTGCATGGAATTTCAAGTCAAAATTAGTGAGACATGATCCTTTGACAGAGGTAAAAGGAGAGTTATTGAACCCACTTAACAAAAGCTATGGAAGAGATTTGAAGACAAGAATAAGTACTTGCATAATTATAAAATAACACATTATGTGGTGTTTTGTGTTTTTTTTAAGAGATAATTACTCAAAATACCTTCTTAGATATATGGTTTACTCAAACAACCTTTATATGTTTGAGCTCTTATTTTTTTTCTAAAAAAGGTTACAAAGACCTTTAAAATATGGCAAAACCGTCTCAAACAACCTTTATATGTTTGAGCTCTTATTTTTTTTCTAAAAAAGGTTACAAAGACCTTTAAAATATGGCAAACCCGTTTATTAACGGTTTTGCCACACAAAAAAAAACTGAACGTATAAAAAAAGGAAAAAAAACCTAAACGCAAAAACCGTTCTTCTTCTTCACCTTCTGCGTAACCGGCGATTTTGGCGATTGTTCAAGCGACGTTGATTTGACGGTAAGTTTCGATTTCTTTAATGAGTTTTCGCCTTCTCTATCCATGACGAGTATTCAGTAACGAGTTTTTACGGAATTTGAAGTACATTTTGCGTCCGTCGGTTTTAGGTTTTCGAAATTCCGGCGAAGCAAAGTTCCGTCAAGCGGTGGGTTTTCGATTTCGTGCATTGAAAAGAGGTATTCAGTTTATTCTAACCGTTTTTGTTTTGGTTTGTAGAAGTCTTGTATGAATGACGAAAACCCTAATCTGAAATCTGTATATTTATTTCAGTTTCGGTTGTGAAAACCCAGATTCCGGCGTCGATATTCGCAGATAAAGTAAGAGAAAAGATTGGTATCGTAGATTTGTTAATCTCTGTGGTGGTAGATTTATTTTAAGTAGCGGTAGATTAATTAAAGTGTTTTTATGTTCTGTTGTATTGTAGAAATTTTTTATGTGATGGTAGACTTATATTTTATGTGATGGTAGACTTATTTTTTGTTTGATGGGACTTATTTTTTGTTTGATGGTAGACTTATTTTCTGTTTGATGGTAAACTTATTTTCATTTGATGGTAGACTTATGTTTGTTTGATGGTAAACTTATTTTCTATTTGATGGTAGACTTAATTTTCGTTTGATGGTAGATTTATTTGCTGTTTGATGGTAGACTTATTTTCATTTGATAGTAGACTTATTTTTGTTTGATGGTAGATGGTAGACTTATTTTTGTTTGATGGTAGACTTATTTTCTGTTTGTTGGTAGACTTATTTTATGACATGGTAGATTTATTTTATGTAATGGTAGATTTATTTTATGTTGAAGAATTATTTTACTTTTCATTTGATGGTAGATTTATTTTGTTGTGATGGAGACTTATAATTACTGATTTGTGCAGATATGACTTCCTCGATTGTGCGAAAGATATATCCATCCAGAAGGTTTCCGGCTGGATTGTCACCATCGGGGCAAAGAAGCATGCATCACAATTACATGTTACACGACTTTGAGAAAATGGAGGAAGCGGTTGGTGAAGACGTGTACAATGATATAATGAATAATTCCTCAGTTGGAACAATTCTGAAGCTTGCTGCACGGAAATTCAATTTCTCAGGTGCGACGGTGACTCATTTCCTCTCAAACCAATTGAAAACTGCAAGGTTCTATGAGATGTGGTCCTTGTTTGGTGGTCGGCCAGTTAGATTTTTGTTGAATGAGTTTGAAGAGGTAACCCAGATGAACTGTGGTGAAGCTGATGCAAATGATGGTTGGGACATTGACCACACACAGTTTTTGGGAAGAAATTGGTGTCCCAGTTGGGGAGGGACCAAAGTGGTCTGAGCTGTTGGTCCTGTTTGACAAAATCAGGACGTGGAGTGAGGAGAAGAAGAGAATGATAGCTCTGTTGTTTATTCTGCATGTTGGAGTGTATGGTTACGCTCATGATAGTAGAATCCCTTTGAAAGCTGCAAAATGGGTGATGGATCCCGAGGCTTTCGAGAGGTATCCATGGGGACGAGTGTCCTTTGAATCTTTGATTTCGTCCATGCAAGTGACGGACATGAAAAAGATCACACTCCATGGGTGTGTTCATGCGTTGCTTGTGTGGGTTTACGAGGCAGTTCCCATTTTAGGGGAAAGATTTGGGAGGAGAAGAGAAGGAGGTGTTCCTATGCTACATTGGGGTGGAAGCCGGGTAAGGTACAACCTGGAACAGGTGATGGAGGAGGATAAGAAATCCTCCAACAACAACAAGGTAATTTCTGTTTGATGGTAGAGTTATTTTCATTTGATGGTAGACTTATTTTTGTTTGATGGTAGACTTACTGTCTGTTTGATAGTAGAGTTACTGTCTGTTTGATGGTAGAGTTATTTTCATTTGATGGTAGACTTATTTTTGTTTGATGGTAGACTTATATTCATTTGATGGTAGACTTATTAGCTCTTTGATGGTAGACTTTTTAGCTCTTTGATTGTAGACTTATTTTCATTTGATGGTAGACTTTTTAGCTCTTTGATAGTAGACTTTTTAGCTCTGTGATGGTAGACTTTTTAGGTCTTTGATGGTAGACTTATTTGTCTGTTTGATGGTAGACTTATTTTCATTTGCTGGTAGACTTTTTAGCTATTTGATAGTAGACTTTTATTAATAATCTCTTTCTTTGTTTTTGCAATAATGTTCTTTATAGTTTCGTATCAGACACTTAGTGGTGAAGCCTCTCGAATTCATTTACCCTACATGGATTGATGCAGAAGATTTCAAACTTAATAACATGATCCGCGACATTCTTGGTGGATGCATGGATGAAGATTTTTAGGAGTTAGATGCTCCGGTTTCTAAGAAAAAGAAGAGTAAGACTAGGGATGAGGGAAAAGGGAATGTCTTGAAAGCTGCGGTAGATGAACAGTCAAACACGGGAGATGGCGGAGATGCATTTGTGGAGGAGGATGATCTGGTACGTAAGAGTCTTTTCTAAGCCGATGGTAGATATATGGGAACCATGTTTTAGACTTATTTAGATGTTTTCCTGAACTTCTATGTTAAGGCATGGTAGATTTATTACTGTGTTATGGTAGACTTATATGAACTTATAGAGCTGTTTGAACATTTTTCCTCTACTTTTCTTAACAGTCTTGGATGGAACAACAACCAACAACAAAAACAAATTTGGCAGTTAGCCATGTAGTTAGAAAGCCGGATGAAAAGGCTACACGAACTGACCAGCGGAAAGGGAAACGTAAATCTGTGGCACCTGTGCAGAAAAGCAAACAAAAAATCAAACCTTTAACAGCCTTGGAGAAGGTTGAAGCTAAAAAGGAGGGAAGTAATTCTCCTTTGTAGTTTGATTTTCAACAAATTTTCTTTCTTCCATTCGATTCATTCCTTATACATTGTTCGGAGCTGTAGAGTAAAAGATTAACGTTTAAAGAGAAGGAGACGGAATCTACAGCGGTTAAAAGGAAGAAAGGAGCTGAGTGTGTCGAAATCCACGATCTGGTACGTATATAGATGACTTATTTTCGTTTGATGGTAGACTTATTTTGTGTTTGATGGTAGACTTATTTTCTGTTTGATGGTAGACTTATTTTCTGTTTGATGGTAGACTTATTTTCGTTTGATGGTAGACTTATTTTCGTTGTAGAGTTATTTTCGTATGATGGTAGACTTATTTTCTGTTTGATGGTAGACTTATTTTCGTTTGGTGGTAGACTTATTTCCGTTTGATGGTAGACTTTTTTTTGTTTGAAGGTGGGAAGTAATTCTCCTTTGTAGTTTGATTTTCAACAAATTTTCTTACTTCCATTTGACGCATTCCTTATACATTGTTTGGAGCTGTAGAGTAAAAGATTAACGTCTAAAGAGAAGGAGAATTTACAGCGGTTAAAAGGAAGAAAGGAGCTGACTGCGTCGAAATCCACGATCTGGTACGTATATAGATGACTTATTTTCATTTGATGGTACACTTATTTTTGTTTGACGGTAGACTTATTTGTACTTAGTGGTAGACTTATTTTCTGTTTGATGGTAGACTTATTTTTGTTTGATGGTAGACTTATTTTCGTTTGATGGTAGACTTATTTTCGTTTGATGGTAGACTTATTTTCGTTTGATGGTAGACTTATTTTCGTTTTATGGTAGACTTATTTTCTTTTTGATGGTAGACTTATTTTCTGTTTGATGGTAGACTTATTTGTACTAGTAGTAGACTTATTTTCTGTTTGATGGTAGACTTATTTGTAGTTAGTGGTAGACTTATTTTCTTTTTGATGGTAGACTTATTTGTACTTAGTGGTAGACTTATTTTCTTTTTGATGGTAGACTTATTTGTACTTAGTGGTAGACTTATTGGGACATTTATCGTTGTTGTGAGTCATTGATATGGATTGATTACAGTTGTTATCTTACTTCTATTTGACTCAATCCTTAACTTGTAGACAAAAGATGCTATTGCTGATGCTGGGAAAGAGAAGGAAAGATCTGATTCTGATTTTGTTACACCTCCTAGTCGGCGCAAAATGATGCATTACGCGTACTCAACATCATCATCTGATGATGATGATATAAAGGCGAAGCAGGTCAATGATGCACTGACCACTGCTTTCGATGCTATTACAAAGTTGTCAGACAAAGATGATTTGGAGGTCCCCCCCGTAGGTCGCAATAAAAATCTTGCTCCGTCTCAGAAGTCCCCATTCATAGGACACTCCGGGACCGTACGAATCATGGCTGGTACAGTACCTTCTTCTGCTGTCTACAATCCTTTTGAGCCGGTGGACCAGCATAGGGAGGAAAAGTTGATTGACTACGTGAATCAAGATTTGTAAGTCATTTGTCCTTTTAATAGTCTTTTTAATAGAAACGTCTTATTCAATGCACCAAAAATTTCATCCTTCTAACCATTTGACATATGGTTCTATGTCAGAGACAACCCATTTGAAAACACTCTGCCAAAAGTGGAGTTCTATTTGGGAATTATGACAGCTAAAGAAATGTGGCCACACACTCGATATGGATGGATAAATAGTGAGGTAAATAAATCTACTACTGCCTTATTTTTGATTGTAGATTTATTTTCATTTGATGGTAGACTTATTTTCGTTTGATGTTAGACTTATTTTCGTTTGATGGTAGACTTATTTGTACTTAGTGGTAGACTTATTTTTGTTTGATGGTAGACTTATTTTTGTTTGATGGTAGACTTATTTTTGTTTGATGGTAGACTTATTTTTGTTTGATGGTAGACTTATTTTCTGTTTGATGGTAAACTTATTTTTGTTTGATGGTAGACTTATTTTTGTTTGATGGTAGACTTATTTTTGTTCGATGGTAGACTTATTTTGTTTGATGGTAGACTTATTTTCTGTTTGATGGTAGACTTATTTTCGTTTGATGGTAGACTTATCTATAATTTTTGTGCCAGGTTTATTTAGTTTTGGTTTAATTATTTTGCAGCAAATGGGGGCTGCAATGAAATGTTGCGAAAAAGGGGTATGCAACGTCCTACCCCTTTTACCAGTGAAAGGATAGCCTTTCTGGATCCGATATTTGAGAATCTTTGGTGTCAGGAGTACAAATGGAACTTCAAAGGTAAAGAGAAGACCTTTTTATTCGGCGAGGGGTATTTCAACATGTACAATGGCCTAACTCCCACGTTTTGTCCAACCCACAAGAAATGGGTAACAGCTGTTGATAAATTGTACATAGCTCATAATATCAACGACTTGCATTGGGTGGGTCTTGTGGTAAACCTAGTTAACAGGAATGTCAAATGTTACGATAGCATCATCTCGGGTTACGAGGACGACGTTGTGGCCGAGTCATGCAGACCATACACGAAGATGATTCCTAAGTTGCTTAAAGCTGCTGCAGCACCTGAAAAAAGGAAGGGGATGAGTGAGGCTGCGTTTCAATTCTACAGGAAAAAATCAAACGTACCCCAAAACATCCAATCAGGTGACTGTGGTGTCTACACTGTGAAATTCTTAGAGTGTCTAGCTCTAGGACATACAATGGGAGGGATTTGCGATGCAACTGTGGGTGCTAATCGTCTAAAACTTTCCGCTGATATCCTGGAGGAGGCACCATTTATTGACCTGGCCATACAGGTCTCCGACCCAAACCCGCGCACTAATCCAGACGACAAAGTTCCGTTACAGACAGATTCAGGATAGTCGGATTTAACGTCATGGTAGACTTTTGTGTATGTAGTCATAGACTTTTGTGTATGTAGTGGTAGATTTATTTTCATTTGGTAATACACTTATTGGATATTTTGCATACTTTCGAAGGACCATGTTTAGTATCACCATTGGAGTAGATTTGGTGGTCCTTCGAAAGTCTGGTAGACTTCTGTAGCGAAAACGTATTGACAACATTTTCAGACTTAATTTCATTTGATGGTAGACTTATTGTTGTTCGATGGTAGACTTATTTTATGTTTGATGGTAGACTTATTTTCCTTTGATGGTAGACTTATTTCCGGTTGGATGGTAGACTTATTGTTGTTCGATGGTAGACTTATTTTTGTTTGATGGTAGACTTATTTTCGTATGATGGTAGACTTATTTTCTGTTTGATTGTAGACTTATTGTTGTTCGATGGTAAACTTATTTTCTGTTTGATGGTAGACTTATTGTTGTTCGATGGTAGACTTATTTTTGTTTGATGGTACTTTAAACGATGGTAGACTTATTTTATGTTTGATGGTAGACTTATTTTTTGTTTGATGGTAGACTTATTTTCTGTTCGATGGTAGACTTATTGTTGTTCGATGGTAGACTTATTTTCATTTGATGGTAGACTTATTTTCTGTTTGATGGTAGACTTATTTTCTGTTTGATGGTAGACTTATTTTCTTTTTGATGGTAGACTTATTTTCGTTTGATGGTAGACTTATTTCCATTTGATGGTAGACTTATTTTCTGTTTGATGGTAGACTTATTTTCTGTTTGATGGTAGACTTATTGTTGTTCAATGGTAGACTTATTTTCATTTGATGGTAGACTTATTTTCTGTTTGATGGTAGACTTATTTTCTGTTTGATGGTAGACTTATTGTCTTTTTGATGGTAAACTTATTTTCGTTTGATGGTAGACTTATTTCCGTTTGATGGTAGACTTATTTCCGTTTGATGGTAGACTTATTTTCTGTTTCCTATATGTTTCGTAACCATTAAAGTACATTAAGAAAAGAGAAAGTAATTTTAATCAAATTACATAACATAACATACATGATTAAGCTTTGCAAGTCGCACGATTGTGACCATGATGAAGACAGTTTGAGCACTTGGGTTCTTTCCTAGTTCGTTTCCGAGCCATGACTATTTCTAAAGCACTTTTAATCCGGGAAAGTGTTGGCCTACCTGGTGGTTCCCGCACAACCGGACGTTTACAGACTTTTGTTGCCACAATTTCCGGCGCTGGAAGCGCAATATCTCGTGGCATAATACTTTTTGAGTAACCCTTGAACAAGTTCTTTGTATGGAAGTAGGGATGTGCAAGGCCGATCCGTGACTTCTTCATTGTTTCCGCTGCTGCAATGGCATGAACACAAGGAATTCTATCCTTGTCAAACCTTTTGCAAGTACAACTATTTGATGTCAAATTCACCACATGCAATGATGACCCCAACGTTACTTCTATTTCGTTTTCATTTATCTCTTGCACAGTCCAAAGCTTGGCGTTCTCAACCCTATCCTGTTTACAAAAAAAGGCAAACAAGTATTAATCTACCCTCAGTTGTCTATAAATCAACCATAACATGCCTATTAAATCTACTTTACCACATGCAAATTAAATCTACTACAACATGCTTATTAAATCTACCATAACAAATATTTTACCTGAAGCTGTTTTTCCACCGCAGTGGTCAAGGTTGTGGTCATTAAACTTGCTTTTTTCCTTCTTGTAGCAAACCACCTTGTCAACATCGACCTAATAGTATCCAGAAGTTCCACTATTGGATACCCGCGCGCAGGAGATAGGACCTTATTAATAGATTCCGCTATGTTGCTTGTCAGGAAGTTGTATCTATGACCGGGAAAATGCACACGAGTCCATAAACGAACATCGGCTCCCTCTAAATAAGTATGAAGAGCAGGATACAAAGCCTCAATCTGCCCAAATAACTCATTAAACTCTTGAAGTCTATATGCCTTCGCTGCCTTCTTCACTAGTCCGAATGATTCTCCACCTTTGAATTTCAGCAAAATGTTTTTATGCAGATGATATGTGCAAATACCACGAGAAGCACGCGGGTATACCTTCCCAATCGCCTTCGATATTGATCTATGCCTATCTGAGATAATCGCAAAACCTTCATCATCTGCGATTACTCGGCTTAACTGTCTAAAGAACCACTCCCAAGACTCATCATTCTCAGTATCAACAACACCGAAAGCAATAGGAAATATGTTAAAATTTCCATCTTGTGTCGTGGCAATCAGTAAAGTACCTTTGTACTTACCTTTCAAATATGTCCCATCCACCACAACTACCTTCCTCATATACTTGAAACCATGTATGATTGCGCCAAATTCAAGGAAAAGAAACTTGAACCTATTTTCACCATCGACTTCCACCTTTATAAGTGTCCCTGGATTAGCTCTCCTAATCATGTATAAGTACGTGGGAAGTTCTTCGTACCCATTCTCAGCGCTTCCTCTAACCAATTGCCTTGCATACTTTAATGCTCGATGGGCTTTCCAATACTCTACCTGTGACAATCAAACAGAAAATAAGTCTACCGTCAAACAGAAACGTCTACCATCAAACAGAAATAAGTCTACCATCAAACAGAAAATAAGTCTACCATCAAACCATCAAACAGAAAATAAGTCTACCATCGAACAACAATAAGTCTACCATCAAACAGAAAATAAGTCTACCATGAAACATAAAATAAGTCTACCATCGAACAACAATAAGTCTACCATCAAACAGAAAATAAGTCTACCGTCAAACCAAAATAAGTCTACCATCAAACAGAAAATAAGTCTACCATGAAACAGAAAATAAGTCTACCATCGAACAACAATAAGTCTACCATCAAACAGAAATAAGTCTACCATCAAACGAAAATAAGTCTACCATCAAACAGAAAATAAGTCAACCATCGAACAACAATAAGTCTACCATCAAACAGAAAATAAGTCTACCGTCAAACCAAAATAAGTCTACCATCAAACAGAAAATAAGTCTACCGTCAAACCAAAAATATAAGTCTACCATCAAACCAAAATAAGTGTACCATCAAACAGAAATAAGTCTACCATCAAACAGAAAATAAGTCTACCATCGAACAACAATAAGTGTACCATCAAACACAAAATAAGTCTATCGTCAAACAAAAATAAGTCTACCATCAAATAGAAAATAAGTCTACCATCAAACATAAAATAAGTCTACCATCGAACAACAATAAGTGTCTACCATCAAACGGAAATAAGTTTACCATCAAACAAAAATAAGTTTACCATCAAACAGAAAATAGGTCTACCATCAAACAGAAAATAAGTCTACCATCAAACAGAAATAAGTCTACCATCGTTAAAGTACCTTTATTCTAAAACGTTTCATTATAGCATCGGCAACATGACTTGGCAAGACTGTTGGTCCAACACCACCAATGAAATCTTTGTAGAGACGACCTAACACCTGATACGTTGCTTTACGAGCACGGGTTGAACGCTCAGTCACAGAACAAGAGTGGTTTCCATTAGAAGTCTTGATATGGAAACTGGGACTGTCTCCAATAGTTGAAGCACGAACCCTCCACGTACATCCTTCCACCCAACAACTAACCGTCAACAACGTTGGAGTTGTGTGTCCGACGTTAAAGTCAAACTTACGTGCAACAAAAATAATCTCCAATCTCCTCTCCAAGTCCTCCTTTGTGGCATAACGTTGCCCAACCGCTAAGTCTACCGACCTCATTTCTAACTTCACGCCATCTGGAATTGATGGTAGACCCCTTTTTTCGGTGGTAGAGTTTCCATGGCGGCGGCGTCGTCATCATCTGAAAGTCTACCACGCCTCCCGTATTCATCATCGTCCGAGCTTGCACCGTCTGAATCGTCGTAATAGTCAAATCTACAATCATCATCTTCATCATCTTCATCTATAGTTTCTCCCTTCTTGCATCCACTTCTCTCTCTTTTAAACTGTTTTTTTTCTTTTTCACTAATCTCGACGCATAGACGAATCATTTCCTTCTTATATTGTTGTACAAAACTCTTGAACTGTCTTGATTTTGCAACGAAAATCGGTGGTGTATCTAGAGCTAAGCTTGGTAACAAGTAACTCAATTTTACCTCAAAAATTTGTTCATCGACGCCGAAATCTTCATACACCATTCGAAGGAAATTGTTGAACGAGGTTGCATGATCTAACCCAAGAACTCTACCACCTTTTGAGTTGTCAACCCCGAACACCCATCCATTCTTCGAAAAACTCCATCTACCACAGACAAGAACAATTTGTTTCATTCGACCTCGTTCAAGTTCACTCCAACAGGTTCACTCGTTCGAAAAGAACTTTAGAAAACAAGGAAAGTTCAAAAAATCACTTCGCAAAGATCCGACCTATGCGGCTGTAAACCCTAGTTCATCACCATTGTTGCAGGTTTTTTGTGCAAATTTGTCTTTTTTTAAAGGGTAAAATTGACATTTCCCGTTCCCTGCAACTAACTCTACCACCTACCAAAATAAGTCTACCACCACTAAAATTTTACCACCAAGTACAATAAGTCTACCGCTATCACAAATAGGTCTACCGTCACTAAGTTCAAAAATAAGTCTACCACCACTATAAATTCCTAAACAGGAAATAAGTCTACCACCAAGTACTATAAGTCTACCGCTATCACAAATAGGTCTACCGTCACTAAGTTCGAAAATAAGTCTACCACCACTATAAATTCCTAAACAGGAAATAAGTCTACCACCAAGTACAATAAGTCTACCGCTATCACAAATAGGTCTACCGTCACTAAGTTCGAAAATAAGTCTACCACCACTATAAATTCCTAAACAGGAAATAGGTCTACCACCAAGTACAATAAGTCTACCGCTATCACAAATAAGTCTACCAAATGTCTAATGTGAAAAAAAGTCTACCGTCACTAAGTTTGATAAAAAGTCTACCGTCACAAGACCTGGGTAAAAACAAATCAACGGTATAAGTCTACCACCATTGATCCTAAAAAAATAAGTCTACCAGTCAACGGTTGGTTTCGTTGACCGAAAATACGAAATAAGTCTACCGCTAACTATAAGTCTACCATTACTATAATAAGTCTACCACAACTAAACACAAAATAAATCTACCACCACGATAAAAAAGTCTACCGCAAACTATAAGTCCACCGCTACTAAAATAAGTCTACCGTCACTATAAATCTACCGTCATTATGACTAAAAATCTACCACCAAAGGAAACAAATCTACCAGTCAAAATAAATCTACCATCGAAGAAATATAAATGTACCGCTGAAAATAAGTCTACGGAAATAAATCTACCATTCGAAGAAAAAGTCTACCGCAAAAAATAAGTCTACCGCTATGGGAAAATAAGTCTACCGCAGAGAAAATAAGTCTACCGTTCGGAAATAAGTCTACCACCAAAGGAGACACAATAAGTCTACTGCTCAAAAATAAGTCTACCACTCCTCAAATAAGTCTACGGACAAAAAAATAAGTCTACCAGAACTCAAATAAGTCTACCATCACATAGCGGTAGACTTATTTTTTTTAGTCGGGAAATTTTCGCGCCTACGCGGCGTGTTTCATTAATGGCATTTTCGTAAATACGTTTTTTGTTATCAAAGGAAAAAGGGTAAAACGGACTCGAAAAGAGCCCCAGTAATTAAAATCTAAGAAGGTTGTTTGAGTTAAACCAAAATCTAAGAGTTGTTCTAGTAAGTCTCCTTTTTTTTAATAACAATGATGTATGTGATTTTGAAGGGTACGTATGTGTGTTTTTATGTATAAATTGAGGAGTCTTGATTATGTTGAGAGTCTTATTTATCAAAATCTCAATTATTAAACTAAATCATAATTAGTTTGAGAGTCTTATTTATCAAAATCTCAATGTAAAAACATTGTTTTTTGGTTTGAATTTAATTTGACATTCAATTCAAAAAACAAAATGTCAATTAATCTTGAGAATTCCGCATGTAAATTCACAAAACCTTTGTTTAAAAAAGAATTATTTAGCCTATTTAAGTTTAAGAGAATTTTCTAGAAATATTACTTTGAAATGTCACTTTTCAAAAACACCACTAAAATAATATCATTCACAATATATTATTGAGATTTGGGTTAACTATTTTATATGTTAGGATTTTAGTTTTTAGTAATTAGGGGTTGTTAGGGACAAAATCTTTTTATGGGTTTAGAGCATTGGGGAATTACTAAAATGCTACTTTTGAATTACTGTTTTACAAAAATACCACAAACTAAGATTTTTTTAAAGCCTAAAACACTAGAATTCTAAAATTTTAAAAACGATTATCATCCTAACAAATCCTAAACCCTAACATACTTAACTCAAATATAAATGATATTTCAAAAAGTGATATTTTTGCAAATAGTTTTAAAATAAAATTAACATGTGGATTATGCCATTTCGTGAAAACTCCCTTTAGAGTTAACTCTTAGTTAGTAATATTTTTAACAATAAACAACTAATATTGATATTTTTGAAAATAGACACACCAAATTGGATGACCATTACATTTTTATAGAAAAAGCATGATGATTGGATTACCATGACATTGTTATAGTCATTTTTGAATTAAAGAAGTTCATGTAGAACTAAGACCTAGTATATGTTTTTTTTTTTTTTTTGTTTTATGCGATTTGTTGACAATTAATTAATTCAAACTAGTTGTGGTTTAATTTTTTTTTTTTTGGGTAGGTGCTCACATTGAATCTAGTTTTTAAAGCCTAAAATACGAAATCTTAATTAGGACCTTCCATATGATTTTGTTACTATCCTCCGTTATTGGTGATATTATGGGAGTTTCAATTGGCTAATTGGATTAAATAATAATTGTTGGGTTTCATTTCAAGCTCATATGTATCAGTCTATTGATACTCGTGGTACAGGAAAATGGACACGTGTTGTCGTGGGATTGGTCGGACAAATTATTTTTACGATTTGTAATTTACGTTTGCGAGGTTATGAACCATAACAAATTTGTGTTTTATAAAATATTTTATATTTATCCATAGTAATTTGATTATTCTTTGATTTTAATTTTTTTATTTTATTTGTAAACCTAAATTAGTTTTTTTTTCATATGAACTTTAAGTATCACCAATAAACACTAAAAAACAGAAGTATCATATTGAGTCTCAACTAACACAATTAATACTAAATAATGTTAGTGATACTCCAAACAGTATCACCAATAATCATGCTCTTAGATTCTTTCTCATCCAAACGCACTATTTACAAAATTGTGCCCACGGGAATCAGCTCCAGACACACATATTTTGTCTCTCAAACTTTCAAGTCTTTTATATTTCTATTCTTTTTATGTGACTGTAAGCATAAAGCACCGCAAAAATATCCAACGCTCCTTATCAAACTTATCGACAAGATGATCCAGAACCGCCTTAGCTCAATCCGTGACATCTGAGATCAGCTTTTTAACGAAAGGTTAAACGAGTGGTTTGCCGCCCGTCAGCTCTAGATTATGATAAGTCTCAATTTTAGTTAACTTCTCAAACTTTTTTTCCTCGTTAAAAACTCAAACATGAAGTCACAGATTTTAGTTTGAATATAATTTAACATATTCAAACTCTTACTCAAAAAAGATATACCTTAAATTGGTTAAAAAAATAAACACAAACTATTTGAGAAATATGTATGTGATTTTAAGTAGATATGTGTAATTTTTAAAAAAATATTTTGAAATCTACCACTTTCTCTGAAAAATCTTACAAAATCTACAACTTTCTAATTTTCTTTTAAAAAATCTACCACATTTTTTACTGCAACGGATGACAATTGAAATAAATGCTTATGAGTTTCATCTACTCTCGAATTTGTTTTCGTCCACAACCATGTTTGTCCACCCCTATTCACCACCGTCTATGTTCATGACCCACCGCCGTCGCCGTCTTTGTCCATGATCACCGTCGCTGTTTTTGTCGACGACCACCATCGCCCTTTTTGTTCACGATCACTATATTTATCCACCACCGTCACCAACCATCATCATATATTTTATCCATGACTATCGTCTCCATCACCACCATCTCTGTTTTTTCCACCGCCCCCATCTTGTCTACAACCGTCTCCGTCTCTATCACTATTGTCACCAACCATTGTTAGATTTCTGTCCATAATATTTTTGTCTTTATCTATCATCTCCATCTTCTCTACCATCGTCTTTATCGTTGTCCACGACCAACATCTTTGTGACCACCTCTGTTTTTGTCCACCATCGTCTATGTTCATGTCTCTGTTTCAGTCCACCATCACCGTCATCTTTAACCACAATCGTCTCAATCAATCATTCACCATCGTCTACGCCTCCGTCCACCTTCTACTATATTCTACGTTCACCATCATTTCCATCTTATTTGGAAAGAAAAAAGATTAAAAAAAAAAGAGAAAGGGAATGTGTATGAAAACAAAATAATATTTTTAGATTAAGGTTGTCGTAAAATTTACGAATTTTTACAATTGTAGTAAATTGTATAAGAACATTTTGAGAAAGTGGTAGTAGAAATAATTTTTCTCTAATTTTTATACCAAACATAAAGTACGATACAATTTTTTTCCTAAGATATAACATATTATTATATTTAGAAAATACATAGTAAAAAAATTCATTCAAAATTAGTAAAGTAATATTTTGAATTTATAATTTAGTTTCTAAGGTTTAAAACTTAATTTTTGGGATAGATTTTTGGGTGTAGTTTTTAAGGGTTGGGGTTATAATTTATAATATAAATGTTAAACTTTGAATATTTGGTTAACTTTTTAAAATATGAAACATACGATAAAACGATATTTTATTTATTTGCCTACTTAACATGTAATTCTATTTAAATAAGATATAACATAAAGCTTTTGTGGGTTATATATATTGAGAATTAAAGAAATTACATTTCATCCTATGCTTTTGATATAAAATGATGCGTTTTCATTTAAAAAATACCATCAATTTCTCATGTAATTTAATTATGTTTTCATATATATATAAACAAGCACATTCATGGAAGCTTCATTGCCCACCAAAATTACAACATTTTATGTGGCAGGTTCTGTCAGGATGTCTCTCGGTAACTGCTAACTTAAATAGCAGAGGAATCAGATGTGACACGATGTACCCGGTGTGGAATGGATGAAACGATAAACCATGCTTTGTTTGAATGTCCACCAGCTTTTCAAACATGGGCCCTGTCGACGATTCCTACAGCATCCGGTCACTTTCCGGTTTCTTCAATTTTCACCAATATGGACTTCTTGTTCTGGCGTATACCACCAGGATATCAAGACAACGGGTTTCCTTGGATTCTTTGGTATATTTGGAAGGCCCGAAATGATAAAGTTTTTCGAGGATTAGATGTGGCCCCAAACGTAGTTATTAAGAACGCGGAAGCCGAAGCTATGGCATGGGAGAAGGCCAAAGCTGAGGAGAATCCTCAAATACCAGATTTGGTTACTCCCAGTGACGTTCTAACTTACCCAGGTTTAAAATGTTACGTGGACGGTTCTTGGAAGGACACTAATCTCTTTTCTGGGATTGGATGGTATGCCTTTCAGACGGACGAAATGGCGTTCATGATGGGTGCTTGCAATGCAAGACGGAGTATCTCCCCATTACATTCGGAGGTCGAAGCTTTAATATGGGCCATGCAATGCATGCTCCATACGCAGAAGACGGAGGTCACTTTCGCAACAGACTGTTCTGATCTGGTGAAGATGGTGCCTACACCGATGGAGTGGCCGGCGTTTAGCGTACAACTCGAAGCCCTGACGAACCTAAAAGAGAAGTTTATTTTTTTCTCGCTCTCGCTCATTCCGCGCACACAAAACTTCAGAGCCGATAGGCTAGCGAAGGGTGTACACAGTTTTAATTACGAAATTTCTTTTGTAAGCTCGTCACCACCAGCTTGGATACCCAACTGGTCGTGATTTAGTTTATAAAGCTGTTGAAAAAAAAAAAAAAAAACTATGACGTATGCCGACAAAACAAGATGGTACTTGGTAAGGTCGTGAGATTAAATCTGTACTTTATAGAAAAATGAAAGAGACAAAGGATGAAAGAGACAAAACAATTTCTTGTATATTTTGTAAGGCCTAACAAACTTTGATCGAGAACATTGTATCTAATTTCTTTTTAAAATGAAAAACCATATGATTGAAACAAAAAAGGTTAATACCAGAGAATTTCGAGAGAAAACAAAAAGTTGAAAAAAAGCTCTCAGACACTATTCCTAAGGTCGGTTATTATCCTCTGGTCTTTTGGCTTTAAGTCAGTTTACCTAACGGTTAACTACCCTATTTGGCATCCTCCTCTTGAAACCCTAAAAACCCAAAAAACCACCAACTTTTCTTTACTTTATCTGGAAGACACCACCGGAAAATTGTCTTCTGAGCTTGTTTTTGACGCCAGCTCCACGGAGCTCCGGGCTCAGAGAAGCCTCAAAGATGGCCTCATCTCCTTTCTCATAATAACTCCGACTTTCAATCTTAGACTAATCCCCTAAAAGGATTAACCAAGCTACAAACATTGAAACTTTAGCTCTATCCACTCCAACGGATTACTTTGTTCTCAATATACTTTAGACTAATCCACTCAAAGGATTCAAAGGGAAAAGCAAAGCAAAGTTCCTGAACAAGAGTTTTAGCAACCTATTTAGTCTACTCTCCTCCAAGAATCATACAGTTTCGCCTGTCCTTGACTATCCATCTACGAAAATGACTAGAAGACTATCAGTAGCAGAGAAAGGTAAGAGTATAGATGTACCTGAGGGGCCTCCTCGAGCTGCACGAGTGCAAGTCCCTGACTTTGACCCATCTGAGCTGGTGCATGACCATGAGCTGATTCTGGTTGGCCGCATAACCAACCCTAAGATACAAAAGATGTGGGCTCTCCTCCCATTTCTTGCAGATCATTGGAAGGTGTCTACAATACCTGTAGGAACAGATTTGGGTCAAGGGAAATTTCAATACCAATTTGCTTCAGAAGAGGATCTACAGAAGGTATTAGAAAACAGACCTTATCATTTTGCTCATTGGATGATCATTATCCAGAGATGGGAACCGTCTTTAGCTCCATCCTTCCCATCACTGATTCCTTTTTGGATACGTGTCCAAGGAGTTCCAAGTCAGTTGTGGTCAAAGGTTACTCTGTGCCTTGCTGCTAATATTGGTACCTTTGAGACCTCAGAAATTACTAAGACTGCAGCCAGGATGCGAGTTTCAGTCAATGGTCTACTACCCTTGATTACCTCGACTACCCTGGAGTTTAAAAATGGAGATGAGGTTGTAGCTGAGTTAGTGTATGAAAAATTAAAGCGTCATTGCTCCCACTGCCTTATGCTAGACCATGATCTTAAAGATTGCCCTGATAAGACCAGAATCTCCCCTACGAAACCGGATGGCTCTGGTCGCCTGAATGGTTTCCCTAGGGAAGGGAATCTGGGAAGAAGTGATGAGAAAAGAAGACCCCATCAAATCCCTGCCTACCAACAGGTGAACATTACTTCTAGAAAGGTTAACTCTATCACCTCTTCATCCATGAAAAGAAGAGAGGAAGCTAAACAAATTCACTTGGAGAAAAAGAAACCTCAAGTGGTGAATGGTAGAAAGCCTAACCTTCATAATCCTATGAATCTCCAAACTTATGGGGCAAAAAGAGTTGAGGTCTCCCCAAAGAAACCTGTCTGGGTTGAGAGAAGACGCAGAGAGCTGCCTAGAGCTCTCCTTTCCTCCCCTGAAGGATCTGATACACCAAGGGAAATACGACCTCCTTTGGAGAGATGCCCTGTAAATGAGAGGATTTCTGTTTCCCCATCTCAAACAGCACTTCACACTGCCCTTGGAGAAGTTAGGGATGTCATGACAAAATACAGTAACTGCCAGGATCCTTGTGAAATCGCTGCAAGAAAAGAACGATCAAGATTAGCTGAGGAACAAGGAGAGTATGAGGAAACAGCAGCTTACATGGTTCAAGCAGCTATTGAATATGAAGAAAGAGAAAGATTACTCAACTTAAGGGCTAGTGAGGAAGAGGGCCTGCTGAGAGATCCTGTGTTTTTGGCACAAGTGTTGGGGAGTCCTACACAGTCCTTAGATCGTATCCCAGTTAGACAGAGACTAGGACCTCTTACTGCTACAAGTAGTATGACGCCTCCTCGAATTACATTTTCCCCACATCTGCCTGTATCCCACGCAGACAGTCAAATGGAGAGAATCCATGTAAACCAAAGGTTTGGACCCACAAATGACACTAGGCTGCCAACCCAAGCAGGAGTAAGATTCCAGGAGACAGTTACTGAAAAAAGAAAGGCTGGTAGACCGAGGGGTAGCAGCAAGTCAGGTGGGACAAGATCAGTGGCTGGGACACCTAACAAGAGACGCAGAGTCTGCTCTGTCCAGCCTTCCCCTAGGAAGAGAGTAAGTCAGCCAACACTGAAGATGAGTATGCTTAGAGAAGGAACAAAGAGAAAGCTTAAATTGGTACCAAATGGTGGATCAGGATGCTCCTCAGGGCCTGCCAATGCCTCTCAGCAAACTGTCCCAAAACCTGCTAAGAAGAAGACGAGCAAACAGGCGGATTTTCTTAATCCGTCTTCTCCTCTTCCTTAAAGATTGTATCGTGGAACTGTCAAGGGTTAGGGAACCCCGAGACAGTTCGTCGTCTCGAAGAGATAAAACGAAGAGCTGACCCAGATATCTTCTTTTTATCAGAGACTAAAAACCAGATGGCTTTGTTCTTGAAAAGGTTAAAGCACTTGGCTATCAAAATAAAGCTCTAGTTTCTCCACATGGACATGGTGGTGGAGGCCTAATCCTCCTGTGGAAACAAGAAATCAGCTTGGAAGTTATCTCTTCTTGTCATAATTTTATTGATACTAGGATTACCTATGAACGAAAATTCTTCTACTCTACCTTCATTTATGGTAATCCAGACAAAGCTCTTAGAAGACAAGATTGGGATTATCTTATTGACCTTGCAATGATAAGAGATTCACCTTGGTTCTTAACTGGAGACTTTAATGACATCCTAGGCAATGAGGAAAAGGAAGGAGGAACGGAAAGAACTGAGGCTTCCTTTGGAGATTTCCGCTCTTTCTTTGCTGAAGGCGATTTATATGATCTTAGACATTCTGGTCCTAGTTTATCCTGGAGAGGGACAAGGAAAAAACACAAGGTATTTTGCAGACTTGATAGAGCTATCTCTAACAGTGCCTGGGCTGAACTTTTTCCCGCGGGAAGGTGTGAGTACCTCAGATTTGAAGCTTCTGACCATAGACCAGTTATCTCCTTTTTTGATCCCAAGCGGAAAAAAAGAAAAGGGATATTCAGATATGACAGAAGACTGAAGGATAATCAAGAAGTTAAAGAGTTCATTGCAAAAACCTGGAAAGAAGGGGTCAACCTGTGTGTTACCCAAAAGATTGTGAAGTGCAGATAGGCTATTGTGACATGGAATAGACTCCAGCAAAGGAATAGCCAAGTTCTGATTGAGTCCCTGAAACAAAACCTGGATGCAGCTTTAACAGATCCAGATTATGAAGAGATAAAGATATCTGAGATCAAGGAAAGGCTACACTTAGCTTACTTAGCAGAGGAAAATTACTGGAAGCAAAGGAGTCACCAGCTATGGCTGAACTTAGGTGATCAAAACACTGGCTTCTTCCATGCCTCTACAAGATCAAGATTTGCGGTCAATAAATTCTCTGTCATTGAGAATGCAGAAGGCCAACAAGTTTTTGAAGAACAACATATCACAGATGTGATAATTGACTATTTTGGGAAGTTGTTTACCTCGCAGAACCCAAGCTGGAATTATACCAAGGAAATAACAGATTCTGTTTTAAAACCTATGGTCTCAACAGAGATGAATCTACAGCTGATTAGAGAGCCAACAGCTGAGGAAATAAGGGAAGCCATGTTCTCCATCCACCCGGATAAGGCTCCTGGACCTGATGGCTTCTCAGCTTGTTTCTTCCAATCCAACTGGGACATTTTTGGAGGCGATATGGTCTCTGAGGTTATGTACTTCTTCAAGACAGGCTGCCTGGCCAAAACAATAAATGAAACGTATGTTAGGCTAATTCCAAAGATCAGAGCACCAACCAAGATGGCTGAATATAGACCTATAGCTCTGTGTAGCGTCTACTACAAAGTTATTTCTAAGATGCTTGCTAGGCGAATGCAACCTCTTCTACAAGATATTATATCAGACAATCAATCAGCATTTATACCTAAACGAGCTATCTCTGATAATGTTCTTATCACACATGAGGTACTTCATTTTCTTAATACATCTAAAGCTCAAGAAAGATCCTCAATGGCTGTTAAAACCGATATGAGTAAAGCTTATGATCGACTAGAATGGGGTTTTATTAAATGTGTTCTACAGAAACTAGGCTTTCATGAGATGTGGGTGAACTGGATACTTCAATGTATCACTACAGTCTCATTCTCCTTTCTGGTTAATGGTTCCCCTAGAGGTTGTGTGCTACCTAAACGTGGAATTAGACAAGGGGACCCAATTTCACCTTACCTATTTATCCTGTGTGGAGAGGTGCTCTCCAGCTTGTGCAATAAAGCACAAGATAATGGTAAACTGCTGGGTGTGAGAGTTGCCACTGGATGTCCAAGAATCAATCACCTATTGTTTGCGGATGATACGATGATCTTCTGCAAAGCAAATAAAAAATGCTGTCAAGAACTTAAGAGAATCTTGGTTACATACGAAACAATCTCAGGGCAATCCATCAATTATCAAAAATCAGCCATTTCATTCTCAAGGCATACTCCTAAGAGAATCAAAGCGAGAATGAAGAGATTACTACAAATCAATATTGAAGGTGGTGCAGGAAACTACTTGGGGTTACCTAAGCATTTTGAGAGGGTAAAGAAGGACCTCTTCACTTTCATTGTTAATAAGATCAAGCACAAAGCTGCGAGTTGGTCTACTAAGCTTCTCTCTGGTGATGGAAAGCTAATACTGTTAAAAAGTGTCCTGGCTGCGATGCCAGCTTATGCGATGACCTGCTTCAAGCTGCCATAATCCTTGTGTAAGAAAATTCAGTCTGCTCTTACAAGGTTTTGGTGGGACTCCTCACCTGAAAAACAAAGTATCAGTTGGGTGTCTTGGCGGAAAATGGCTAAACCAAAGAAATTGGGAGGCCTAGGTTTCAAAGAGATAAATAACTTTAATGATGCGCTGCTTGCTAAGCTTACATGGCGACTTATGACGAGACCATATAGCCTTCTGGCTAAGCTGCTACTGTCCAAATACTGCAAGGAGACTTCATTGTTGGAAGTAGATGTCCCAAAGAAAGCCTCCCATGGCTGGAGAAGCATACTGGCAGGCAGAGATCTCCTAGTCAAACAACTTGGCTGGGTGATAGGTGATGGACAAGATATTAACATCTGGAATGACACCTGGCTATCTTCAACTGAGAAACTCTCACCAATGGGACCTGCTCCTGAACAATACCAACACTTAAAGGTTAGTGAGCTTATTGATACTCGAACAGCCACTTGGAATGAAGATAAAATAGACCAGATCCTCCCAGACTATAAGAGGATAATACTAGCTCTAAAGCCTAGCTTACTTGGAGCGAAGGATAAACGTATATAGTTAAGGAATCCCTCTGGAGAATACTCTGCAAAATCAGGCTACCTTGTAGCAGCTGAAGATCATGAGATTCAGACTCCACCGAATCCTCCTTTGGATATCAACTGGAATGATCAAATTTGGGCTATCAAAACAGCTCCAAAGATCAAGATGCTTCTATGGAAAGCTGTACATGGAGGGCTTCCTGCTGGTGATCAGTTAATGATTAGAGGGGTGATAACTAACCCAAAGTGTGGAAATTGCATTGAAACAGAAACAACCACTCACATATTCTTCCGGTGTCAGTTTGCACAGGATGTATGGCGTTTAGCTCCTTTCACCACCAACTCATATCCCTTACAAACTACAGGTATGGCTTCTGGACTAGATTCAGTTAAGCGACATGTCCCTCTACCTCCAATTGGAATGGAAAAGGGTGGTTTAACCTCTTGGATCTTATGGACACTCTGGACCACGAGAAACCAGAGAGTTTTCAACAATCGGAGCTTCACGGCATCGGAAACGATCCTCAAAGCTCTACAGGATGCTCGTGAATGGAACTCTGCACAGATGTCTCCACCACAGTTGATTGAATCGATTCGATCAACCAACACAAAAACCCCTGACTACGAAAGGGATGAAATTATTACATGTCAAACCGATGCAGCTTGGATTGAAGCTTCCGGACAGGCAGGACTTGGCTGGTCTTTTCGACTAGATCGAGATCGAAGAGCAGATCACTCACTGGCTCTTCGCAACGTCTCATCGCCCTTAGCTGCGGAAGCCCTTGCAGTTCGTTCAGCAATTATTCAAGCGGTATCGATGGGAATTACAAAGCTTCGGATCGAGTCAGATTCGAAAAGATTAATGGATGCTATCAACAAAAAGCAGTCGATCTTTGAGATTCATGGCATCCAAGCAGACATAACTATCGCTTCTTCTATGCTTGTTTCTATCCAGTTTAATTTTATCCCTAGAAAGGATAACTTTAGGGCTGATAACCTAGCCAAACAAGGCCTAGCTCTTGTAAACAATCTACCTTAAGTTTAATGGTTAAATGTGTTTCAAAAAAAAAACAAAAAAAACAAAAAATGTTATTTTATGAAATTTGTTGACAGCTAATTTCAGTAGTAGGGACAAAACAAAAATGTAGGTGCTTACATTAATTTCTTGTAAAGTCTATAATTATAAATGTAAGGACTCTGGATGTATTTTGTTCTTGTGTATTCTTTTTTTCACCAAAACGTAGATACAAAGACATACATTTTAGATGTCGACAGACATGGAGGTGGTAAGTGTTCTTCAGTACCTTGACAACAAATCGATTTTGGTCATTGGAGCTGCTGGGTTCTTAGCAAACAGTAGTTTCTCTCTCCCCTTCTCTTTCTCTCTCTAACCATTGATATATCATGGTTTTTACCATCTTTTGGCCATGATTTAACCCGGTTTTATCGAGTCTTTTTGGTATATTTCTAGTGTTTTAGAGTCTTTGCAGGTTTGTGTACGTGTCGAGCTTAATTGGTGATTATGGAGCATTTTGGAGCATCAAGGAAAGAAGAGTTGAAGTCGCGAGGACGGATTTTCAATTGCCGTCAGATTGGCGCGTCGATCGACGAAAGCACATGTGCGTCGATCGACGGAGAAAGCTGTTCCGCGAAGAAAGAGGATTTTCCCAATTTTGAAGATTTCCTTTTTACCCCAGAATTTAACAAATTAAGCCCAGTCCGAAACCTAGCCTATAAATACCTAGTTTTCTTTTAGTTTTCATTAAGTTTGCTATTATTAAAAGACCTAGAGTTTCAGAGAGATTTTGAGAGTTAGGGAGACAAGTTTTCAGACAATTCAGATTTCTTCGAACCCTTCTGTAATTCTTTCTTACTCTATTTCAATGCAGTATTATTCAGTTATCATGTTATTCGTTTCCATGTCTGAGTAATCTACTTGTTAGGTTTAGGGTTTTTCAAAGGAATTAAGATGAATTGTTAGAATTGAATTCATGTTAGGATTATCTATTGGTTCTTCATCTAGATTGTTATAACCCTGATTTAGGATTGATCACCCTTAATTAGATATCTTAGGTTGATTAGTTAGAAGCGGAAGCATCAATTGATAACCTGACCATAATCTTAGATGAGCAAAATCACCTATTCTCAAAGGAATTTGGTTTAGGAATTTTGTGAACAATTGAAACCTGAACTTTAATGCTTGCATAAATTGATTGATTTTACAAAGGAATTTGGATTTCTAGGGTTTATGCATAGATAATTAATTCAACGGAAGTCGTTTAATTTTACATTAGAGTTTCAAGTTCGAGAACGGTTCTTCATTAAAATCCTGACAGTTTTATAATTCTACAATTTATCTTTACCTGCGAATTTCCCGAAAACCTAGCTTTTGTTTAATTGAATTCTTAAAACCAACAATCTTTCTTTGCTTTAAATTGTTTCTTTCTTTTACTTTACTTTATTTTACTTAGCTGAATTTAAAGTCACAAATCCTATCGTTAGATTTTACTCCCAGTGATTCGACCCCTAAGTACTACAATTGATCTCTTAATTTGAGAGAGTAGCTCAGGGTAAATTTGAGCATATCAAATTTTGGCGCCGTTGCCGGAGAGTCAAAATCACCTATAGGATTTTGATTCTAGAATTTAGTCTAAGTTTTTATTTTCGTTTTTACGCGTTTTTCTTTTAATTTTGTGTGTTTCAGAACCAGAAGCGACAAGAATCAGGAGCTAGTCAAGCTAATGACTATAAACAAGCGCTTGGTGGGAGGCAACCCACTGGTAAGTCTAATTTTTTAAGATTTTTCTTCAATTTTCGGATTTTAGCACCAAAAAAAAAAAAAAAAAATTTGTTTTCTAACTTTTTATTTTTCTTTTCTTTCACCAATTTCAGACTTGACTAACACTGGGGACAGTGTTGTTTAAGTCTGGGGGAGGTAGTTTCTAACATTGTTTTCTATTTTGGAGTCAAAAAGTCGTTTTATTGAGTCAAAACTTATAAGGGATGATGACCTTTCCTAGGAACAAACGCTCAGTTTTTGCGATTTTTAGTTGTTGCGACGAAGCCTTTAAATGGAGCGACTTCGAAACTAGATGATAGTACAGGTTCCCCTCTTATCGCGACTTGCAAAACGAAGTAGATCAAACTCCAGACTAGTACACTTGATCTCCATCTCGCTATTTTCTCTTTGATGATATCACGACAGTAATCGATCCAACATTCAGGATTCCTTATTCTCTTTACCACTCTTTGTTGATCCTGAATGGCCAGCTCATTTTTAGTTGGTACCCAACCCCTAACCTTAACCTTTATTCAAGCCTTATGCGAACTCTTTCCCTTAGTTTTATGTGCAGGCATGTGTATAAACATCGGAGATAAAAAGGTCCGACGCAGTTTTTCATTTACAAAATTGCACAAGATGAGGATTTGGTTGGAGTACTTGATACAGAGCAGCAATGCTAAGCATTCCTTGGGATTTTACGCATAATAATGGTAATTTTCGAGACTAACACTTTTGTAAGATCATTCCCCCCCCCCCCCCCCCCCTTTAGAGTTAAAAAAAAAAAAAACCGCAAAAAAAAAAAAAAAAAAAAAAAAAAAGAATCGAAAATATAGTAGGGGAAAGGGAAATGATATCTTTATAAGTCTCTAGCTTCAACAAAAATCCCAAGGAATGGAGAGGTTGGATGTGGATAGTGGAACATGTTATATAATGGTGTATTACGATTTGGAGGAGAGTGCAATGTGAATGAGAAACTGTGGGCATCAACTGGACCCGCTTCTCTCTTGTGATTATGCATAATGTCTGCATCCACCAAATAAAATATGGTAACCCTAAACACTTTAAGCTCCACTTAAACACAAAAGCCTTTAACATCGCACCTAGCCCTTTTACTTGGTTGATATCATTAGAGAGAATTCCATCATCACTTTGATCAAGTGTGCGACAGTTAGGAGGATGTGAAACTGATGGGTTTGCAGGTTAAGATTTGAGGCCCAACCTATGATGGTTGAGATTCGTGACCACCAAAGGTACTTTGTTTATATGCAGCGAAATAGTCAAAAAAGCGAAAGCAATGTTCCACAGGATAAGTGAGTTCCCGCGATTTTCAAACTTCGACTTCATTCTTAGTCTCTAGTTTGCTTGAGGGCAAGCAAAAGCTAAGTCTGGGGGAGTTGATATATCATGGTTTTTACCATCTTTTGGCCATGATTTAACCCGGTTTTATCGAGTCTTTTTGGTATATTTCTAGTGTTTTAGAGTCTTTGCAGGTTTGTGTACGTGTCGAGCTTAATTGGTGATTATGGAGCATTTTGGAGCATCAAGGAAAGAAGAGTTGAAGTCGCGAGGACGGATTTTCAATTGCCGTCAGATTGGCGCGTCGATCGACGAAAGCACATGTGCGTCGATCGACGGAGAAAGCTGTTCCGCGAAGAAAGAGGATTTTTCCAATTTTGAAGATTTCCTTTTTACCCCAGAATTTAACAAATTAAGCCCAGTCCGAAACCTAGCCTATAAATACCTAGTTTTCTTTTAGTTTTCATTAAGTTTGCTATTATTAAAAGACCTAGAGTTTCAGAGAGATTTTGAGAGTTAGGGAGACAAGTTTTCAGACAATTCAGATTTCTTCGAACCCTTCTGTAATTCTTTCTTACTCTATTTCAATGCAGTATTATTCAGTTATCATGTTATTCGTTTCCATGTCTGAGTAATCTACTTGTTAGGTTTAGGGTTTTTCAAAGGAATTAAGATGAATTGTTAGAATTGAATTCATGTTAGGATTATCTATTGGTTCTTCATCTAGATTGTTATAACCCTGATTTAGGATTGATCACCCTTAATTAGATATCTTAGGTTGATTAGTTAGAAGCGGAAGCATCAATTGATAACCTGACCATAATCTTAGATGAGCAAAATCACCTATTCTCAAAGGAATTTGGTTTAGGAATTTTGTGAACAATTGAAACCTGAACTTTAATGCTTGCATAAATTGATTGATTTTACAAAGGAATTTGGATTTCTAGGGTTTATGCATAGATAATTAATTCAACGGAAGTCGTTTAATTTTACATTAGAGTTTCAAGTTCGAGAACGGTTCTTCATTAAAATCCTGACAGTTTTATAATTCTACAATTTATCTTTACCTGCGAATTTCCCGAAAACCTAGCTTTTGTTTAATTGAATTCTTAAAACCAACAATCTTTCTTTGCTTTAAATTGTTTCTTTCTTTTACTTTACTTTATTTTACTTAGCTGAATTTAAAGTCACAAATCCTATCGTTAGATTTTACTCCCAGTGATTCGACCCCTAAGTACTACAATTGATCTCTTAATTTGAGAGAGTAGCTCAGGGTAAATTTGAGCATATCAACCATACACATACTTATATAGAAAAATATATGAATATGCTACTAATTTAAAGTTATGAAGTTATAGACAATATTGAAGATCTATATATATATGTATCATGAAGAAAATACTTTAGCTACATTCGGACAAATAATGGATTCCAATACGCTTAAACGCATATAAACGCTTCTAGTGGTCACAATAAGTACAGTATTATAAGACTGCATTTATGTATATTACGGTGTTCATACGTATTGAGGTATATATGTCGTTATATGTAATAATTGCTTTTTTTTTCTTTGAATTTTCAATTGCAAGTTTTTGTGTGAAAACTATTGTGAGGACATTCATATAAAAGTTGATCTTCGTTATATTATATATACACACACATAACACGAGTACTTCTCTTTAATTAAATGGAACTAGTTATTATGTCTTTTTGTTATCTTGTAAGTATGATTATATAAATTTGTTTAGCAAAAAAAAATATGATTATATAAATTTAAATGCAGTTTTTGTGGAGAAAATATTAAGGGTGGCGCCAAACGTGAAGAAACTATATCTCCTTCTAAGATCATCAGATGGAAAATCTGCTTCTCAGAGATTTAACGACGAGGTTTGTCTCCACGTACATATGTACTATGTAATTAGTTTATTCGAATATATATTTCGAAAGCTCATATATATGGACCATCTTCCATTGATTCTAATAGAAGTCCTATAAGGCTATAACTTTTGAGGTGTTTAACTGATATATGCAGATTTTGGGGAAGGCTTTGTACAAGGTAGTGAAGGAGAAGTATGGTCCAAATCTATATCAACTTACGTCAGAGAAACTCACTATCGTCAATGGAGACATTTGCCTTGAGGATTTGGGTCTTCAAGACTCCAACTTGGCACATGAGATGGTCCAAGAACTTGATGCCATTGTTAATTTAGCTGCAACTACTAAGTTTGATGAAAGGTATTGATTTATTAATCTACTATATATGAACCAAATTTTAAGTATCACTTACATTACGAAAAACTTACCTAATGACTGAATTTTGATCGGTAAAATATTTACCCTGCCCCTTAGCAATAAATTTTGATTTCTTGTAACATCAATATGTTATCAATCCATTCCAAACCGACAACATAGTGGCGACATCAACTATATATAGACCGTTGTGATGACATATTTTTCATTAATTATATGTTTTGTGTTTGTACTATATAACTAAATAAATATTAATTAACCGCAGATACGATGTGGCACTTGGGATCAACACATTCGGTGCTCTCAATGTCTTGAACTTTGCCAAGAGATGTGCAAAGGTTAAGATCTTTGTTCATGTATCGACAGGTAGTATATATACAAAACTTTGCTCTCAAAGACTGCTAAATAACTAAAATTGTGTTATTCCATATCAACTAATCTCCCATGTCAAATCTCCTATCCGTATTTTAAATCAGAAGGATCTAAATATATACGTTTTCACTTTAACTTCTTGTGAAAAGATGCCATAGAGGAGTATGTATGTACGGGGTGCTTGGCAAGGTGTCTTTCACGTCTTTAAAATTTTTGACACCTTTTAAAGACAAGTTTTTGCCAAAGAATGATTTATCGTTTTAAATTTTTTTAAAGTCTTTAAAGTTTTTGGCTATAGAGATTTTGATTGTTAGTATTTTGACTGTTACTTTAAATTTTATTAAAAAGAAAGAGAGAATAAATCAGTTAAAATTATTTATTTTTAACTTAAAGCTATCAAAATTATTAATTTTTTAAAGACTTGATAAATAAGTTTAAATAATTTATTCTTTCTCCTCTTTTAAATAAATTTAAAGTAACAGTCAAAATACTAACAACCAAAATCTCTACAACCAAAGATCTACAACAAAAATTTAAAGTAAAAGTCATTATCAAGCTCCCCGTAATAATGTAACGATAAAGACATTCCAGTTTTGTTATTTTTTCACAAGTTAAAATGCTCCCTTGGAAAGATTAGATTGATTGCGACTATATATGGTAAATGGGACCATAATGCAAAATAGCGTAGGTTATATCTCGATTTAGGCATAACTTAATATATTTGTGATTTCTTACTCTTTCCTTAAGAAAAGAAAAACTAAAGTTAGGAAACAAAGAAAACCTAACAAACTCTCCGATATTTTACCAATCTAATGACTTTGATCATTGTTTACACTTAAATAACCTGATTTTTTTAAAAAAATATTTTGCCGGTAACTTGAATTATTATGATATCATTTTTTTTATTAGATAATAGATCTGACCATTTTTCGTTTCACGAATGTATATTGTAGAAAGTTATGAGTTTTAATGTGTGATCTGACCATATATATTTAACAAATCTTAGTTATGTCAAAAATTAATTTTGTGTGCTCAAATATTCTTTCAGTAGTTAACTAGTTATGAGTTTGAAGTTACAATATTAATCAATTCTTATTTAGACAAGAAAGTTAAGAAAATTTTAAGATAAATATTTATTTGAAAAAAATTAAGATGTAAGTATATATATACCGAAAAAACCTCGTAAACTAATATATTCATTTAATTGATTGTTAACAATCAATTCAAAAAGTTGATGTGGAATTTGTTATTACAATCACTCTTTTAATTTAATACTACAAAAAGTATTTTCTTTCTCTCTATTAATAGTACTAAAGAAAAAAAAAATTGTGTGTGTGGGCAGTAGAGAATATTTCATTATTGAATACAACCAACTAACCAAATTTAAAATATAGCTTACGTGTGCGGAGAAAAATCTGGCTTGATCATGGAGACACCATACCGTATGGGTGAAACATTAAATGGAACCACCGGTCTAGACATCAACCATGAGAAGAAATTGGTTCAAGAGAAACTTGACCATCTTCGAATCGCCGAGGCCCCTCCTAAAGTCATCACGCAAACCATGAAGGATCTCGGAATTGCGAGGTTCCTAAACTTCTAATCCCTAGCTACTTATATATAGTTTACAAATAAAGATGCCAATTATTGTTAACTTTGAAATGAGCGAATGATTATGGTTTTGGATTTGATGATAGGGCAAAGATGCATGGGTGGCCAAACACATACGTTTTCACCAAAGCAATGGGAGAAATGATGGTAGGGGCAGAGAGGGAAAATATATCACTTGTATTAATTCGTCCTTCAATTATTACTAGCACATTCAAAGAACCATTCCCTGGTTGGACTGAGGGTATCAGGTTAGATTGTTAAATATTCTTTCCATTACATAATAAATTTTGTTTTACAGCATATTATTTTTCACAAACAACGTTTTTTCAATATAATTTTTGAACCTAAATTTTATCTATATATATAGTACATATTAGTTTATCTTTTCTTAAAATGAAAGTATATAGTGTATAAATAGTGTAGACTAGGAATTACAATACGTCTTTATACGTAGAAAACTTCTATTATAATACTCGCTGCTTATCATATTGAGTGATTTCTTAAACCATTTACGATGAAACCAAATAACTATATGGAAGTTTTTGTTAGGAAAGAAAGAAATGTTTAGTCTTAGTCAGTACTACAATAATTACTTTGATGTGCAGGACCATTGATAGTTTAGCTGTCGGATATGGTACGGGCAAACTCACATGCTTCCTTGGTGATGTTAATGCTGTTTCCGATGTGGTACTTACTTTCTTTCTACATAAATATTTTGAACTATACTATGTTGTTGAAAGCTTTTAATTATTTTCCCACATATATTAAAGTACTTCAAATTATACATTACTACCATTTACTTACCTTCAATTAATATTTTTGACGCATTATATGGACTAGATGCCGGCAGATATGGTAGTTAACTCGATCTAGTATCGATGGCCACTCAAGTAGGTAAAGACAAGGAGATTATCTACCATATGGGTTCTTCAGTAAGAAATCCGTTAAAAAATGAAATAATTCCTAAAGTAGCGTACCAATATTTCACAACCAAACCATGGATCAACAAAGATGGGAAGCCGGTTCGTGTAGGAAACGTTAAAGTTCTGACTTCTATGTCTAGTTTCCACAGATACATGAATATACATTACTCAATTCCATTAAAGGTAATAGTACTAAACAATTTCCGACTAGTATTTGTAGATTATGAGTTCCTAATACATTTTGTTTTTTGTCGGTTTATTTCAGGGACTTGAATTAGTAAACATGATATGTTGCAAGTTGTTCGAGAAAAAAGTTAGAGAATCCCATAGGAAGATAAATTTTGTATTGCGGCTTGTTGATCTCTATGAGCCTTACCTCTTTTTCAATGGAATGTAAGTCGTTTTTAGCTAGTTCTAAATAGTTATTTTTCTCTGATACGATGTGATTTAAAATTTAACACATATGTTATGCTACCGGATTATGTATACATGCAGATTCGACGATACAAACACTAGAAAACTGCAAAGAATGGTGCTAAAAACAGAAACTGAAACGGAGATGTTCTATTTCGACCCAAAGATTATCAATTGGGATGACTATAGTGTGAATACACATATTCCTGGGCTGGTTAAGTATGTTTTCAAATAATCGCATTTTTATAGTATTTGTCTTCCAACATAAATAAATTATCTGGACAATATAATGCCCGGTGATTCATTTTCATCAATCTATTTCTTTTAAAGTTTTGTTATAGACATCGGTTGTTTCTATTTATAATTTCAGCATAATTTTGCATCTTCATAGTGGAATTATATATTTAAAAATATTAATTTTATTTAGGCTTTGTATTTTCTATATCAATTAATATTTCATAGTATCCAATATTGAAGATAATGAGCCCATCCGTTTTATAATAAGTTGATTTAGAATTTCGTGTTTACTTTACAAAACATCGCTTTGTATTCTCAGTACAATTAAGCTAAAATTCAATTTTTATCCCTAATATTTTTAGCTTATTAATTTGACTGATAATACTATAGACTGTCAAAAGTTTCTCTTTATGGTAATGGAATCTTTCTACATAAAAATAGTGACATAACTTATTTTTGGGGTGGGGAATGTGTCTCCTTGTCCCAAAAAAAAGTCCATAATAATCTGTTTTAAATATTTAGCAAATACTCCCTCCGTTGCATATTAGTTGTCATTCTAGATGATTTCACGTCAATTAAGAAAACACTTAAAAATCTATTTTACCCCTAATTAATGTGTTTTTCATTTGATATGTACAGTTAATAAGCTAAAAGAGTATGGATAAAATCGGAAAATCAATCATAAATTTGCATTGAAAATATAAAACGACAACTAATTTGATACAAAATAAAAAGCGTAGAATGACAACTAATATGAAATGGAGGGAGTAAGGGTTTGGTTAAACAAACTTCATGTCAACCTTCTTAAACTCATCGCTTAGTCCTCAAGTAATAAACTCTCAGAATCTTGTCCATGTCATATTTCGTTGTCTTTCAATTAAGAACTTTTATGACCAAAATTGAAATTTGAAATTCTTGTAAAAGATAGAGGGAGAGTTTATTTACTAACAAATAAATACTAGCCGATTCTGATCAAAACTTGTCTGAATATGGAAGAAATACTAGTGTACGCCAGTAAGCTGAAAATCAGATTTCAATATCACTGAGAATAGATATTGGATATTTATGGGGGGTGTTATTGGAGATTGGATTTGTATGGATTTTTAGAATTTTAGAAATCTAAAAATTTGTTAAATTTGTAAAGAGTTTTGTGTATTTAGAAAGTTTAGTTATAAGGATTCTAAGAATCCAATAGTTTTATAAGGTATTCTCAAAATCTTGTTTAATGAGTATAATTATAGGAAATTCATCTATCAATAATAATAGATTCTAATAGATTTACAAAATCATTAAAAACTAAACTTTTCCAATAACAAGAGATTTCACATGGAATTTGAAAATCTTCAAACCAATAACAATACATTTTAGTTAGAATTTAAGAATCCATAAACCAATAATGATGGATTTCTAAAATTCTAAAAATCCATACAAATCCAACATCCAATAATACCCCCTTATATTCTACTCACCGAAGGGTCAAAAATGATAAAGACACTTTCAAAATTAATTTGTGCAAAGGATAGCTGCTCTGAATACGACATGACATCTGGCTGGAAGATTTTGATGTAATAGAGGTCCGAGAATGATGAAAGTTGGGTTAGTGTTTGCTCTTTTGAGTTTTGAGTTCTGAGAGAGATTATGAGTGTTAACAGGCTTAAGCCTTAATGGGCCTAATTTTATTATGGTCTGCCTTAATTTGGTCTAAGCAAAAATCATGAAAAAGGAGAGGAATTTTTTGAGAATGAGAAAGAAATTAAATTTCGTAATGATACATATTTTGATCATTTTACTGATTGGTTATACAAAATGTGGTATTCAGTGTTACACAACTTTATAACGTTACCAATCAATGGTTTTTAAGTGATACAATAACTCGTTGGATATGTAGATGGACGAAAAATGTAATGTTTAAAATGATATATCTAAAATGATACAAATATCCTTACACATATCTAAAATGATACAAATATCCTTACACATTTTTAAGCCATCGAGAAAAGAGAGGGTAAAACGTTTTCACGTTTGTATTAGATTAACTACGAAATGGTCTTCACCTTATTTTGTCAAAAACAGATTT
Organism: Arabis alpina; assembly: GCA_900128785.1. NCBI lineage: Eukaryota > Viridiplantae > Streptophyta > Magnoliopsida > Brassicales > Brassicaceae > Arabis > Arabis alpina. The sequence goes on from LT669794.1 coordinate 6,113,815, forward strand.
TTATATCTATTAGTTATACATAGAAATATAGAATAGTCATATCATGATATTAATTACCTGTTACGTGTCTAAAACATACTACTTTACATGTATATATATATAATATAGTTTTTGAATTTTACATTTTGAGTCTCTTTGTGCGTTTTTCACGAGTAGGGTCGAATCATATGCCTTAACTAGCTGTACTAATCTAGATGGTTGTAAGTTGGATTTGATTCTCTTCAATGTTGGTAGGTTAGAATGGACAATCAAATTTAATCAAATATATATGATATACCGGTGGTAAAGTCACGGTTAAAATGTGTCAAAACAAAAGAAATCACGCTAGTTTTTGCCAAACCATGCTGCATGTGATTTCTAGTTAAAATTAGTGAGACATAATCCAGTCGCAAAGCTAAAAGGAGAGTTATTGGACCCCTTAACAAAAGCTATGGAAGAGATTTGAAGACAAGAATACTTGCATCATTATGTGGTATTTTTTTTTTTTTTTTTTTTTTTGTTCAACCCATTGTTCATTCATTACTCTTCAATCAATACAAATGAGGGAATTAAGCATCCTCTAAACATAATACAATATAATTGAAATTTAGTTGCAACTAAGATAGATATTTCATCGCGAAAGATGGACAGCGAATCCAAAGTATACTTCGGATGCGTCGAATAGGTCTTCACGGCAAAGCCGGAGCGTCTCATAATAGTCACTTTCCAATGTGACTTTGAAGATCCCGGCATATAGCTCGGAGTATCGACCACTCTCCAATAGAGGGTAGAAGGTACAACCATTTTTACAGAGATGGAAGACGGTGGAATCAAACTCTCCCACCGGAAGTAAATTACAGGATTTGAGAATCCAGAAAACTTTGGACTTTTCAAAAAAGAGAAGCCAATAAGCTCAAAAGCATATGAGATTTTTGCAAATCTAATTTTTAGTACCTGATCAACTGGGCCAGAATTAATGAGCCCATTGTTCCATTTGGGCCATAAAACCCAAGCCTTTGTAAGGCCCATTATGACTTCATTCAAGCCCATCTTCACTCTCCATACATCATATCGGATGGTTGAGAGGATTTGTGACCGTCGACGGCCTGAGGACTTTTCCGGCGAGCCATGGAACATCTCCAGTGAGCATGAAAACTTATCCGGCGAGTTCCATATGATGGCCGCCGAGGAAGAATGAGGTTTCGGGGAGGAGGGGAAGTGTGGATGTTCGGTATTGAGTGGAGCGTTGCCGGTGATGCCAACAGCTGAGACTAGAGGACGGTGATGGGTTGGGTGAGTACCGCTAGGGCATCGCAGGACCCAACTAGATCCAGTGCCGTTCGGATCTAGTGGATGTTCCGGCTGAGCGAGACGGTGGTAGAGTTTGATATGGGTGAGCAAGCGCGACGAAGCCGGAGTTGAGTCTGGCGGGTCCGGCGGCTCTGGTGGAGGAGGTGCCCTCGCCTGAGCATTCATCTTCGTCTCGAGATTACGAGGGGGAGAGACGGAAGACGCATACAAGAGCAAGACCATAGTTGTAACATACTTCATCGTGAGGAGATGAAGGAGGTAGACGGCCAAGCAGGAGAGGTCGTCGGGATTGGGTCTCACCGGCGAAGAAGCGCACCGGCGAGGGAAGAGGTCAGATCTTTCGGGTGAGGGACCCAGAAATCGTAGTCTTATTAGAGCTAAACGAACGAGGTGGAAGACTGCCGGAGATTCATTATATCGGGAAAAATGGCCGGCGGCTGCCTAGGGAATCGCGTCTGAGAGAGATACTCTCTAGGGCGAACTCACTCGAATTTTGTAACGCCTATGGTATTTTATTTTATTTATAATTCAAAAATTGTATGTGGTTTGTAAGAGCATCTTCAATGGTAGATTTTGGAGAGTGTCAACTGTCAAGTAATTAAAAGAAAATAAAACAAATATAAAGTATTGCAAAAGTAGGAGACAGATACAAGACTTTTTTTTTTGAACAACACGAAACTTGCATTAATCACTCAACACAAAGGATTCGGTTACAAGGCTATATAAAGCCATTTTTGCTAGAGAAGCAATAACAAGAGTTACAAAGCTTAAACGATAAAAGATAGAATCATGGCATTCACCATGTAGCTTGAGAGCCTTCGAGCCTATCAAGATGACTCGTTCCAGTTGTAAGGATCCGAATTTTATCGGGACTGTCCTTATGTTTTCTTCAAGTTTTTGAGATGAAACCGATCGGGCTTCCATTTGAGTTACCAAAGGATCAAGGTTCCTGGTTTTACACTCAAACCCTATATACAGAACGCTAGCACAAATCACAGAAATTAACACTACCACTGTGTTGAAATCATTAAGAGAAGCTACTGTTTTTAAGTTTGTCGACACGACTAAAGTCGTACCATGGGTTAGTCCCTCTAAAATTTCCTCATCGACAAATTCCAATAAGCCATTTTCAAAGGGAAGAAAGCTTACTAGATTATGCGGTTTGGATCGGGGTACTGTAGGAGCTGATGTGGGATGGTCGCTAGCAAGGCCCGCTTGTTTCAGAACCACTGCTCGTATACACGATATATTTAAGTTCAGGGCAAAGACAACCTTACAATCACGATGGGCCTCTGTTAAGTTCTTGGGTAATCCTAGGCCCACAAAGAAATGGGCCAGGTCCACATCACTCAAACCAGGAAGCTCATCGGAAGTTGTCGGGGTGGTCACGACAAACCAGAAGGTCTCGTCGGCCGTTCCTTCATGCCGCTGTATGAACCGACGTCGGAGGGGAGAGGCAATCCTCGAGAGGAGATCTCGGGATTGTTCAAGCCGAGGACGAGGGGTGAGAGTAGCGGAGGAGGATGGTGATAAGGTCGAAATTTGATAGTGTAACCGTGATTTTCCATCGTCCGGTGGATCCGGAGGGTCTGGAGGGTCCGGAGGAGCCACCGGTGACGACATAGGAACCAACCTTATACATGGATCTGACCACGGCAAGAGCTGAGAAGACAGATCTGGTGGTTGTAGAAGTTAGAAGACCACCAAGAGGAGAGGGACTTTCTCCTTTCGAAATCCCAGAGAGTCTGATGACATATTAAACTCTACCTAAAAAAACTCTTAAATTCTAATGTCTACACATGTTAGTGTTTCATTTGCTTATAAATAATTTGACTATTTAATATTTTTTAAATAATTAAATTATATAAAAAGTATTATAATAATCTGACACCCTAAAGGATGTTAACATTAATGATGCTAGTTTGTGTTGAGAGTCTTGTTCATTTGCAAATTGCAAAATATTCCAGAATCAACTCAATAAAGAACAATAACATCTTCTCTATGCTCTTCAATTTTTTCTTCATCTATTTTATTTGTTGGGTAATAAGCCTCATTTTTAGTTCTTTTTCTTTTTATTTCTCTTGCACAAAGACAAATGACTACCACTATAAGTGTTTACTGAAAAACTAAATAATAAATATTTGTAGTTTCTTTACCCAAAATCTAGATTAATTTTGAGAATCCCCAGTTAGTATAAATTCACCTAGCCTGTTTGATTTTGAATTTAAAAATTATGATCATTGGATTACTATTACTTAGAACTTTCGATTAAAGAAGTTCATATCTAAAAAACATGGTTTTTTATGCCATTTGTTTTTTTTTTTATAACCTCAAAGTTTGGGTTAAAGCTTTAATCTCCGGAGTTAGCCTTTAATTTATTCTTTTTCAGAATATCCCTCCTCCCAAGATGGATTGAACTAAGGGCACGATAGAACCAACTCCAAATGCTAAACCACTAGCCTACCACACATTTAGTGAAATTTTATGCCATTTGTTGACAGCTAATTCAAACTATTTGTGATTTGTTGGGTAGGTGTTCACATTGATTCTACTTTTTAAGCCTAAAATTAGAAATCTTACGACCTTCCATTTGATATTGTTGTTGTACACTGTCAGATTCTTTCTCACCTAAACGTACATGTGTTCAAATATTGTGCCGACGGAAATTGGCTCCAAATATGTTTTTTTCTTCTTCTTGTACTTTCTGTCTTTTATGTTTCAAATATTTAAAACAAGAAAATGGGTTAAAATATTATTATGATAATATTGTTACAGGATTTTGAGTTTCTGTGTTTTTGCGTCATTATTGTACCCGTACTTATTAGTCAAGGTGGTTGTTATTTTCGTTGTTATACAATAGTTAGGCCAAATAGTCTATTCCGTCCATTTCATTTTATTTATCGTTATAGGTGATTTCAAATAAATTAAGAAAACATTTAAAATTTCCGTTTTACCTCTAATTATTGTGTTGTTTTATTTGATATGTGTAACTAATAAGCTAAGATAGTAGGGATAAATAGAGAAAATTAATCATAAATCTACATTTTTTTTTTTTTTCAATCATAAATCTACATTAAAAAAATAAAATGACAACTAATTTGAAACAAAAATATAAGCGCAGAATGACAACTAATATAAATCGGAGGGGGTACAAAATAATTAAGTATATACACAATATATTGTTTATCGACCTACTACTATACAATCTATATTTAGTGCATAATAGACGAAAATATTTTCATCTACTTCTTCTCGTTCTCTTCTGTGTAGAAATGTGTTCTCGTTTCTCATCTTTTTTGATTTTTTAAAGAATTTATCAAACTCACAATATTACGGACCAATGTCTGATATACTCCAATCTTACCTTACTCCTGATCGGCGTACTCCTCATTTGTCTGACAATACTCCTCATTTGAACCAACTAGAGTACAATTGGTATAACTATGTATATGGTACAACTAGTAAAACTACAAAACACGGTACAACTATGATATAAATAGTACAACTACATAACTAACTGATACAATTAGGACATACATATTCAGGCTATAACTATAACATACATAGTTGATTTGATAATTTTGTTAGAATTAAATATACTTATAATGTCATTGCCTAACTTTTCTATTTAAATTTTTTTCAAAATAACTTAAAATAAAGAAAGGAGTAAATGGAGCGTTGACTAAGTCCAGAGGAGCTTATTAGACATTGACTCCAATATTACCCTCTTTTAAAAAAAAAAATGAACACAAACTACTAGAGAAAGAGATATGTGGTTTTAAGCGAGAACGTGCCATTCTAAATAGAAGACAGAAAATAAAAATTATTATTATGTAAATAAAATTCAAAATAATATAATTCGTTCAACATAAGTTATAAAACCCAGTATTTTATATACATATAAAAAGAAGCTGAACTATGAATCCAAAAATATTGGGGGTTTTAATATATTTAGAAAAAAAACCAGTATCCCTATTTTTGGATTCATAATTCAGATTTAATGTATAAAACTTAATTATTATTTTTAGGTTAGACTTTGAAATTTAGTTTTTAGGAGTTAGAGCTTACAGTTTTTAAAATTCAAAGTTTGAATTTAAAATATTTTGTTAATTTAAAAAAAAATAGATGCTATTTTATTCTAATTAAATAAGATAGAATGTCATATTAGTGTGAGTTATATCGGATTTTTTATTTAAAAAAGTTGCATTTTATCTTAAGTTTTCTATATACACCGTGACGCGTTCTCTCTTATTTAAAACCACATGTCAACTTTTTGAGTAACTTGTGTTTATGTTTTAAAAAACTCAATACATGCAAATTTAATTACTAATTTTTCATTGCTACTGATGCCAAATTCTCCACCAAAAAAAAAGCTAATTTTATGAGATTTGTTGACAGCTAACTGAAGTAGTTGGGATCAACAAAAAATTTAGGTGCGTACATTAAGTACTCCTTGTAAAGCCTAGGATTATAAATCTAAGGACCCTGCATGTGAATTTGTTATGTTATACTCAGTTGCGTTCTTTTCCCACTCAAATGTATATATACTAAAAAACAGAAACTATGTCGACCGACATGGAGGTCGTAAGTGTCCTTGAGTACCTTGACAACAAATCCATATTGGTCATTGGAGCTTGCTGGGTTCTTAGCAAACAGTACTTTCTCTCTCTACTCATACACATACTTATATATATAAGAAAATGAATCCTACTATAATTACAAGCTTTTTTTTTTTGAGAAAGGACTATAATTACAAGTTATGAAGTTGTAGAGACAATATTAAATATCTATATATGTATATATTATGTGAGAAAAAACACTTGAGCAAGCTAGACTCGGAGATTGAACGTATGAAAAAACAAAAATTAGTATATTATTGCAAGACGGATGTGTGACTTGGAAGGTAATTAAGTCTACGCATTGTACGCTTGTTGTGGTCACAATTTAAAAAAAAATATAAAGGATGAATTATACGAATTTATATGTATAATTTTTTTATATTGATCTACATCGTTATTTGTATCACTTTTATTTTTCTTTGATTTCGTTGTCCGCCGATTAATTGTAGGAAAATCATGTCAAATAACCACAAAACAATTTATAATCCAAAAACTAAGCAATTCCTTAAGATCTAATGGCTATTATGCTGCCACATCATATACTTTGTTATTTTTTTAATTATATATTTTTTTATTCACCAAATTAACCCATCATTGTATTAGATCACACAATTAAATCTACCATAGGTGAATAACCAACAAAGGGAACTAATCATATACAAGTTGATTCTAGTAATATATATACAAGTACTTGTCTTTTATTAAATTAAATCAGTTCTTATTCTAGATTTTTTTGTCTTTTAGTATGATTATATAAATTTAAATGCAGTTTTTGTTGAGAAGATAGGAAGGGTGGCACCAAACGTGAAGAAACTCTATCTCCTATTACGAGCATCTGATGGAAAATCTGCTAGCCAGAGATTAAACGACGAGGTACATAGTTAGGCTTTAAATTACTGTAGTTGTTACAAGAGTTTTGGTTTTGTTTAGTTTTTAATTTCCATATGGACCGTCGTCGAGTGATGCTTATAGTAGTCTGATAACTTTTGAGGCGTTTAATCAAAATGTATGCAGATTTTGGGGAAGGATTTGTACAAGGTAGTGAAGGAGAAGTATGGTCCTAAGCTACATCATCTTATTGTTGGAACTTGTTTTTTGACAATGGCCTTAGCCAATATTCCGGTGGTTTTTCTGGGCAATTTAGTTGTCGGAATGACCGGAACTTAGAATCGTTAGATTTATTGTAATGAACACTATGAGATAGTGTATTCATTTGTCAAAAATGGCGTTTGTTTGAATGAGAAATGTTGGTCCAAAGTCAATGACTTGGAGAGCTTGTAAAGCTTGAATATTTGGCTAAGTAAGAAAATGAGCAAATATACCACATTGGATACATGAGGTGAAAGTCCTCTTGTATGTTTATGGAGAATCATAACAAAAGTTATGGTGTATTAGAGAGAATAAATCTCAGTCACGCGCGTATGCGGTGTACCGAATCAAACCGTACCGGATTTGAAATCGGAAATGGAATTGGTATTGAAATATAGATATGGGTTTTGATTTGATAATTGGGTCATAGATTTAATAATCTATTTGTGTTGGACTAAATACAAATCAAAATTGTGATTTATTTTGTAGTTAAAATAATCTCAAAATATCTTTATTATTTTGATACCAAATAACGTACAATTCAATTTTGTAGTTATGGTAAGGATTTAACATTGACTTGCAAATCAATGATAAAAAAACGTTGGCAATAATGTCTTGTTGACCAAGCATATAAATGTTGCTTCTCTCATGTCTCTATATAAAGTAGAAAGCATTCATTCGAGAGATAAGAGATAAATACAATGGAAAATATCATTGGAAAATCATTATACAAAGAGTTCTAAAACAATTCCCTCATGATCTCTTCTTTTCTTGTGTCTGAGAGTACACGCAGATTTTTAGTTCGATAGGTTCTGTTCTTCGGTGATGGAAGACATAAACAATGCAGTTGTATCTTGTGAATCTTATCGCTATGAAACCGTCACACTACGGGGCGTTTAAAGATTTAAGGAAAGAGATTCGTCTCGCCTCTGCAATTCCTTTTCATCTTTGTAATTTGGTATTGTAATTCTGAATTTGTTCTTAAATTTATCTTATTATATATCAGTTGCCCAACTGTAGAAATTCGGGTCCTACAATCTTAAATCTTTAAATTTCGTATAGTGTAATAACAATCTTAATTTTTTAAATTTTGTTATTGTTTTATTACACTAACGAAACTGATATATGTGTTAAGATGTTTTTTTTAAGCACAGGTTCATGAGATTTGCCGATGTGTTGGTGATCATCTTTCTGTTATTGAGAATTTGCGGTAGCAATTTTAATATGGCGTTGGTTCTGCATATTTTTTTAATAAGCTGCAGGGTCTTTACCATATTATCATCGGTTTGTTTTGATCAAAGGCGTGGTTTTCCTTTGATTGGTCTAACCGGTTTATGTCACGGTTTATCAGCAACCGGTTTGTTTTTGGGTTGTTAATTGCTTTGCAATTGTCCAGAACACTTGGTGTCATTATAATATTTCATAACTTGAATTTTGTGAAATATTTTGATCACGTGTAGCAATTTTTTTTAATTGTTTATGCAATTTATGATTTTTGCATAATATTATTGAATTTATGTGTTTGGTTTGATTAGTATACTAATTCATTTTGTTTTTGTAAAACAGATTCGATTTAGATGTGACTAACTATAACCAATTTGAGATCGATGTTTAAGATAAGGATGTAACGATGGAGATAACATTGGTAATGAAATCGGGTAAAGTGAGTCGATACCTCAAATTAACTTTGAGAGTGGTCTGCCACTTGTGAACCTGTCGGTGCCTAGCGCTTTAAGCGTAGGACTGATGCCAAGAAAGACTTATAAGTCTATGGCGCAAATTTTAAGAAATTCGCATTAGCGAAATTTCAAGGGAAGCCTCAAGTGATTTTGACTAAAGAGAACCTATGTGACGTGGTCTCTAAAGTCAATGTTGTTGAGAACAACCTGATGAAATGGTGGTATACCATTACTCACATATGCATGGATAAGGATATGTTTAAGACATATCAAAGATGCAAGAGTGAGAATCGGCGGTTAATGAGTAACGCCATATGAATTTTGGAAAAGTATAATAAGATTAAATATCTTGTGAATACACTATGTGTATTAGAGAAAAGTAATCCAAAATCGAATAGAGCCAAGCCAAACCGGACTTGGTTTGATATTAAATTTTGGTTTTGAATTTGGTCACTAAATTTATTTTTTGGACCAAATTAAAATTAAAATTCTGATTAACTTTATAATTAAAATTATCAGAAATATCCACTATAATTTGATACTTCTAATGTATGCAAATTGATGGTGTGGGATGATGGGATTTGACTTTGATTTCTAAAATCAATGAAAAAAAAAAACGTTTGTGTCATTATGGACATAAGATACGTTGTTTCTTTAACTTTCTTATAAGAGGAAAAACATTCATCGATCAAAGAAACATCTTGGAAAAAAACTATAAGAAATAGTTTGTAGTCTTAAAAAGATGAAAATGCGTTGTTGGAGGAATCTGGGTTAGTCCAGAAAATGTGGGGGAAAGCGTCGCTTACCACAAATTATTTCCTCAATAGAATTCCGCACAAGGTCATTGGTAAACACCGTATAGACTTTGGAAAGGTGTTGTACTTTCGTACAAATACCTAAAAGTGTGGGGGTGCATGGATTAAAGTCGTAGTGCCACCTTCTATAAAGGTCACAATTAGACTTAAATTAGTGGATCACTCAAACTATGCACTTGTTAAGTGGCAAGTTTGATATGAAGGACTGATTAATATGTATAATGGTAAATTTCGTCATATGAAAAAAAATGACATAAAACCATTAGACACTTGATCTCAAATTGAGTAATCATGATGATTACATCAAGTCAAGTGACAACCTAGAGGATCCTTAAAGGTTGGTCTAGAGATCATGTGGTAAAATCATCAAGAGGAATGGGTTTAAACCCTATAACAGAACATGACGCTTAATGGATACCCTACTTATGTCACTGGAAATCCCACGACATAGGTTCAACGGGACAACGAAATAAAGCTGAGTAAGAGAAAAACACTGTGAGACAATGTATACACCCAGTTCCTAGGATGATAAACAGTGTTACCTGTGTGTGATAAGGCTAAGCATTGGCTTTTAATGATTCCATAACTTTGAGATATCAATGAACTAATGAAGTAATACAGGATGCTTCTGTAAAACAAAGTTGATGGCAGACCACCTAGTGAGTGTGAAATGCGGCCGTTTCTAGGAGAATGAAAGTAAGGGTATATTCTCCAAGTTCACTCATGATTACCAGGAATGTTCAAGGCCAAAATGAACACAATAGAGAACCTAGTTCTGTGAGAGAATGAAACTGTGATATAGTTGTTGTCTCGGTTTACATCAAAGTTCGGGTGGTTCAAGACATCATGTTTACCTCCTGGTCGAGTAAACCCAACATCTATTGATAATGACTAGTTCAAGGCTGAAAGGCTACTAGCCCAGATACAGTGGATTTTTCGCTCGTACTCTCAAAAGTTGTTTTTCGAGTCTTGTCGAGTCGGTCAAGTCTGTCGAGTCGTCCAGTGTTTAGAGTCATTTCTATTCATGTGGGGGTTTGTTGGAACTTGTTTTTTAACAATGGCCTTAGCCAATATTCCGGTGATTTTTCTGGGTAATTTAGTTGTCGGAATGACCGGAACTTAGAATCGTTAGATTCATTGTAATGAACACTATGAGATAGTGTATTCATTTGTCAAAAATGGCGTTTGTTTGAATGAGAAATGTTGGTCCAAAGTCAATGACTTGGAGAGCAAAGCTTGAATATTTGGCTAAGTAAGAAAATGAGCAAATATACCACATTGGATACATGAGGTGAAAGTCCTCTTGTATGTTTATGGAGAATCATAACAAAAGTTATGGTGTATTAGAGAGAATAAATCTCAGTCACGCGCGTATGCGGTGTACCGAAGCAAACCGTACCGGATTTGAAATCGGAAATGGAATTGGTATTGAAATATAGATATGGGTTTTGATTTGATAATTGGGTCATAGATTTAATAATCTATTTTTGTTGGACTAAATACAAATCAAAATTGTGATTTATTTTGTAGTTAAAATAATCTCAAAATATCTTTATTATTTTGATACCAAATAAATAACGTACAATTCAATTTTGTAGTTATGGTAAGGATTTAACATTGACTTGCAAATCAATGATAAAAAACGTTGGCAATAATGTCTTGTTGACCAAGCATATAAATGTTGCTTCTCTCATGTCTCTATATAAAGTAGAAAGCATTCATTCGAGAGATAAGAGATAAATACAATGGAAAATACCATTGGAAAATCATTATACAAAGAGTTCTAAAACAATTCCCTCATGATCTCTTCTTTTCTTGTGTCTGAGAGTACACGCAAATTTTTAGTTCGATAGGTTCTGTTCTTCGGTGATGGAAGACAGAAACAATGCAGTTGTATCCTTGGAATCTTATCGCTATGAAACCGTCACACTACGGGGCGTTTAAAGATTTAAGGAAAGAGATTCGTCTCGCCTCTGCAATTCCTTTTCATCTTTGTAATTTGGTATTGTAATTCTGAATTTGTTCTTAAATTTATCTTATTATATATCAGTTGTCCAACTGTAGAAATTCGGGTCCTACACTTATAACAGATAAACTCACTATTGTTAATTAATGGAGACATTTGCCTTGAGGATTTGGGTCTTCAAGACTCCGACTTGAGCCATGGGATGGTACAAGAACTTGATGCCATTGTTAATTTAGCTGCAACTACTAAGTTTGATGAAAGGTATGATCTTAATATCTTATTAATGATTTATCAGCCTACGATGAACTGAATTTATTTATAATTATCAGTTACAATAAATAGGCCTATTGGCTAGATCGCCGAGGATATTTTTATCAAAATTGACAAAAATTGCATGCAGTAACATAAATGTAAATAAGTGATTATCTTGTTAATTTGTGGTTAAAAAAAAATAGTGATGTTATGCAAAGTAATGTGTTGGAAAAAATAGCAACATTACTATTTGGTGTATATTCCCTATAAAAAACTTATCTACTGACTGAATTATTATCGGTAAAATATTTACCCCTTAGCAATAAATTTTGATTTGTAGCATCAATATGTTATCAATCCATTCCAAACCGACAACAAATTGGCGATATCAACTATAGACCGATGTGATGACATATTTTTCATTAATTGCTATGTTTTGTGTTTATACTGTAAGACCAGACTAAAGAAATTTTAATCAACCGCAGATACGATGCGGCACTTGGGATCAACACATTGGGTGCTCTCAATGTATTGAACTTTGCCAAGAAATTGCAAAGGTTAAGACCTTTGTTCATGTATCGACAAAACTATGCTCTTAAAGACTTTAAGTAACTTGTGTTTAAGCATTAGATTGCAAGTGAAAATATATACATAACATCTTCCAAGTCAACTGCTTTTTGAAGTTGACATAAACTTCTAATCTAGCTAATTTCGTAATCTAGCTAATTTCGTAATCCTGATCTTAATTAGACGGATCCTAATATACAAAATCACAATTTATATATATTAAGGTCTATTCTCGAATTATACTTTAAAAGTTGATACGATAAAGACATTTTGAATTTTAGTATATATATCAAAATATTAAAATGTTCACATATCGAAGATTAGAATGAAAATAGAACAATAATGAAGAGTACCTTACCTTATCTCGATTTCGACATCTAACTACCACCTAGAGGTGTAAGATGGACAAAAGATTATGGGTTTAGCCCAATGCATAAAGTATTTTGATCCATATGATCATTAAAATTTAAGTCAATAATAAAAATGTCCAGATAGGTTAATGTCCAAATTGGCTAATGTCCAAATTGGCTAATGTCCAAATGAGCTAAAACCATATGGTCAGTGGGTGACTCAAGTGGACATTTTTTAGTTTTTTTTCATAAAGAAACATTTTTTCATTTGTTAAAACGAAAAAGTCGTATTTTTCTATTTCGCAAAATCAAATTTTCAATTCTCTAAATCTTCATCTTCATTATTTAGTGAATTGCTAATTCAGGGTTAGAGTTTATACATTTCACGGATTTTATGTTTTAATAAGAAAACATAATTTTACATTTTTGGTGGGAAAAATAGATTTTAAGTTTTTAGCTGATATACTAGACTTTACGTTTTTGGTGGGAAAATTTATGTTTTGGCGGAAAATGAGATTTTATGTTTTTAAGTGAGATACTAGATTATACTTTTTTTGGCGGAAAAAATTTATGTTTTTTTGCGGAAAATGGGATTTTACGTTTTTAGTTGAGATACTAGATTATACTTTTTTGGTGGGAAAAATTTACGTTTTTGGCGGGAAAATTTATGTTTTTGGCGGAAAATGAGATTTTACGTTTTTAAGTGAGATACTAGATTATACCTTTCTGACGGAAAAAAATTACGTTTTTGGCGGGAAAATGAGATTTTATGTTTTTAGATGAGATGCTAGATTATACTTTTTTGACGGGAAAATTTTACGTTTTTGGTGGGAAAATTTACGTTTTTGACGAAATATTTTTAGCTAAAATACTAGATTATACGTTTTTGGCGGGAAAAATTTACGTTTTCGGTGGAAAATGTGATAAGTTTTGTCAAAAAAACTCTCTACTCTAAAATACACAAATATTATATGTTGACCATATGGACAACCCATATCCGCATAGTTTTGTCTTTTGTCCAGATGGGTCAAGACCATATAGGTTTTAGGACCATATGGGCTAAGACCATACATACCCCATAATAAAATTTGTCCACTTGGTCAGACCCAGTTGGGCCTTGGTCAGGCCCAGTTGGGCCTTGGTCAGGCCCAACTGGCAGCTTTACTACCAACCTTAGAACCAAATAACAATCCGATACTTTTGGCAATTTATTGACATTGATGATTAGTACTGTTTGAATTCAAATAACCCGAATGATTACGTTGGCGTATTAATACATATATACTCTTAAAGTATGTCCACGCTTTGCGTGGATTTAAAACTTAACATGGTATAATATACAATAATTTTTAACTGATTAACTATTTATATATTTAATATTACATAAATTTGGTGTTTATAGTAAATAATTATGTAGGTTCAGAAGCTAAATACTTGTAACAAATTTTTAGATATACACAATGTTATTTGTTAAAAACAAATTAAGATGGAACATTGTTGAAATATATTATGACAAAATATCTATTAAAAAGTATGAAATATTGAAGTATATACATATATATATATATAAACGATACTATAACTAATTAAGTGAGGTTTAAGATTTATGCTCACAATTTATAACTTTACTCAAGTTAAGATTAAAAATTAAACAATAATTTTAAACTATTTTATGTAAATTGTTTTAAAAATATATAAAAATCTATCATATTATTAAAATATTGATATATTAAACATGTTCAAAAATATATATAGTGATATTATGACACATATCGTGAATAGAAACATACTGGAACATCTTATAACTTTTTCTTATCATTCTAATTTTTTTAAATTATTTTATTATAGAATAATAAGAAAAATTTAACTTATTTGTGAAGAGATATTATTAAAAAAAAAAAAAATTGAGAATTGCCACTTTCAAGATGCCACTTTGCAAAAATGCCACGGGTAAATACACTTTCACAAAACTGCCACAGTCTCTTTTTAATATTTCGAGATTACACTTAATGATAAAATAAGGGTTTTTCTCTCACGCTCATTTTTTTTTCATTTTGTTTCTCTCTCTTGTTCATCCTCTCTCTCCCCAAATCTTCTCTTTCTTTCTCAGATCTGTTCATCTCTCTCCCAAAATCTCTACATCGATGTTTGATTTCTCCATCTTAGATCTCCGATTTCTCCATCTTCGTTCTCGATCTCAGATTGAGATCTCGTTGTTATAAAACGAGGAATCGAATCATATCAGATCTTGTCTCATTTCTACAAGATCTTCTCTCTAACTATGAATCAAATTTAATCTTTCTCTCTATAAAAATCCGAAAAGAAATTTTGGTGAAAAAACATAAATATGAAATTGGATCTCGTGGATTTGAGAAGAAAAAGAAGATTCCCAGAAAAGTACATATGCAAACCCAAACGCAACACACAAAAATGTTTTTAAATTTTTAGGTTTGGGTTAACTATTTTACATTTAGGGTATAGTTTTTGGGATAGGGTTAAGGTTTAACATCTTTATTTACAATAAAACTGTCTCACAAATTTCCTAAGAAATATTTATAAACTGTATAAAAACCATAAAAAATAGTTTATAAACTATACAAATCGTTTATAAACCTTAAAAAAAAATCGTTTATAAACCTTATAAAAACGTTTATAAACTTTACAAAACATTTATAAACCATACAAAACGTTTATAAACCTTACAAAAAAGTAATATTTTTTGTAAAATTTCATATGCATACCCAGACGCAAACTCAAAAACATTTTTAAATTTTTTAGTTTGGGTTAACTAATTTATATTAAGGGTATAGTTTTTTGGGAGGGGAGGTGTATGGTTGGGGTTTAACGTTTTTATTTACATTAGAAAACCATACAATAGTGTTTATAAACCTTACAAAACGTTTATAAACCTTACAAAATGTTTATAAACCTTTTGTAAGGTTTATAAACCATACAAAATGCTTAGAAACCGTATAAAAAATTATGAGGACCAGTGATGGGAAAAAACGTCAAAACCCAGAAAAAAACAAAAAAAAACAGATTTAGAACCCTAATTTCTACGAAAACGAAATCAAAAACCCATATTTGCAACACAAATCGAATAAAACCAAATTTACAACAAAAAGTGATAAAATTCGGATCTAGATCCAGATCTGTATGAGAGAGATATTCATATTGATTTTGCCTTTTCAACCTCATAGAGAAAGACAAATTAAAAAAAAATCCGAAATTTACAACAAAAATTGACAAAATCGGGAGAGAGAGAGAGAGAGATTTGTTTGGTCTTCTTCAACTTCATAGAAAAAAAAAGATCTTTACCCACCATTGATGTAGAGAGAAAGAGGAGAGAGAGAGAGAAAAAAAAAGGGGAGAGAAAAAAAAAAGAGAGCGAACATAAATTAGAAAAGAAAATCTGTTTTGGAATGATTCTTGTTTTTTTAGGGGTAATTTCGTCATTTGGGACGAAATTTGTGGCATTATTGTGAAATCAGTTTTGGGTGTGACATATTTGTGAAGTGATAATTTAAAAGTGGCAGTTTTGTAATTCCCCCTAACAAAATATCTATTAAATTATGGTTTTACATATTTTCAGTAAATTTATGAAGATAATTTCATATTAAATGCTTACTTCAAACTAAATTTGATATTTTTTAAATTTTAGAAGGACAAATGTCATAATTAAATAAAAATTAGGTTGTAAATATGAAAATGGACATTAATTGTCAAAACCAAAAGTGACACATGAGAACTTGTCAAAACTTTAACTTAGTGGAACCTTAAGATATTATATACGATATTACTAGGTGATACATTTGGCCTTTTTTAAGTTTACAAAGTATATAACTAAATTTTAAGCATAAAAAATTAGATGAATACAAATTTTAAATTTAAATGCATGGTAAACTTGACTTAACAACGTTAGTTTTACGGCCACAATATCAATCAAAAATTATTTAGACAGGAAAGTTGATTATTTTACTGGAGAGAAGTTTTTGTAAGATCAAATTTTATACCAAAAATCAAGACTAAATCTTTAATTCTTTTTGATAAAAAAAAATTTCTTTAACTCTTTTTCGAAATAAATAATGAATATATTAATTTTTGGAAACAAACCCACTTTAATAGTTGATGTTGCAAAATAATAGTTGTAGGCTTGTAGCATTATCTCTCTCCTTGAATAATTTTTACAGTATTAAAATTGTAGAACCAGAATTTGACACAATACGTGATTGGAGATGGATCGCGATAAGAAAACCGTTAAGGGAAGAGATCAGACAGAGAGTGGAGTCGAGATACGAAATCTCTTTCCTTAACTCTAAGAATCTCCCGCAGTGTGACGGGTTTATGAGATTCCGAGTCCTAGGATAAAACCACAGACTAATCGTGTTCGCAGACACTCGAACAAACGATTCTTACGAACTAATATCTACGATACTCTCAAGACTTACTGTAAACGAAAGGAAGATTGTTGTTATGTTTCTGACAGAAATTTTTGAGAGTTTATGTGAGTTTTTTGTATGTCATAACATGAGGAGAAAGGAAGAAGACGACTTTCTTTTTAAAACTGACAGAGAGGAGCAGTTTTTTGGAGAAACCGCAGAGAGGTTATTTGGTCGGTTGTAACCGCACCAATACGCAGCGTTTCGGACCGAGTGGGCTTTTATCAGGTCAAGCGTTTTGGGCCAACGAGATGGGCTTTTATCTGCTCATTTAGTTGGTCCAAAAAGATATTTAATTGGGCCGGCAACGGCCTTTTAGCCAATGCCAAAGCCCGCCCACGCCCGGCCCGGTTGCGCGTTTGGGGATTCCCCTCCTCTCTCTCATGTTATATAGCCTTTGTTATGTTTTGAACCAATGTATATGTGTGGCTCCTTATATGTCATTTGAAAAATTCCCAAACTTTAGATGTGAGATATTTAACATGTCACTCACTTAAATCAAAAGGCTTTTCTCATTCACTTTTCTACCAAATTTGGATTAGACAAATGTCCAATATAAGGCCCATTTGTTTAACCAAAAAATTGGTTCCAACAAAAATTTCATAGTTAAATTTCACCAACAACAAAAATTATGTTATAGCTTATGTGTGCGGAGAAAAATCTGGCTTGATAATGGAAACACCATACCGTATGGGTGAGACGTTGAATGGAACCACTGGTCTAGATATCAACCATGAGAAGAAACTGGTTCAGGAGAAACTTGACCAGCTCTGAGCTGGCAAAACCCCTCCTGAAACCGTCACACAAGCCATGAAAGATCTTGGGCTCGCCAGGTTCTAATATTTGCAAACAAGAATGTCAAAATTAGTGTGTAACTTGAAATGAGAATGATTAAATTTTGAAATCAATGATAGGGCAAAAACGTACGGTTGCCAAACACATACGTTTTCACGAAAGCAATGGGAGAGATGATGGTAGGGTAAAAGAGGGAAAATATATCTCTTGTATTGATTCGTCCTTCAATTATTACTAGCACCTTTTTTTTTGTTCTGATACTAGCACTTTCAAAGAACCATTTCCTGGTTGGACCGAGGGTATAAGGTTATATTATCAAAGATTTTATCCGTTTCATTATAAATATCGTTTTAGAACATAATTAAGTTTTTGGCAATTAATAGTATAGTTTTTTTTTGTCACTAACGCACTTAGCCCTTTTAATTACAAAAATACATGAGCATCATTGAACCAATGCGAAATAGAAATACTAACATACGAAAAAACCTAATTGCGGAGACGAGCAATTTTTGTGAGAAAATATACTTTTTCGTTCTTCCCTCTAGGATAATACGTAATAGTAAAGTCTGGAAAAACAATACGTAATTCCTGAAGTTCGGTAGTAGTATATTGATAAAGTGTTCAATTGGTTTAATATCTTAGTAATGTATGTATGAAAAAAACTTCAAATGACATTTGTAATGAACTGAAAAGAGCTCACGAAAGTTTTGGTTAGAAAATAAATAAATAATTAATTGTATTAGTCCAATGGTCTTAGTCAATGCAGTAATTGATCTTTAATGTAGATGACCATTGATAGTTTAGCAGTGGGATACGGCAAAGGCAAACTCACATGCTTCCTTGGTGATCTTAATGCCATTTCCGATGTGGTACCTATTTTCTTTAGCATTTTTTCTTAATCTACATTAATGGAGTATATTGAATTTAATGTGGCTCCAAGCTTTTTTATCACAAACGAGTAGTAGTAAATTATATACTTATCGGCTGTCAATTATTACTACATTATATAGTTTTCTTTCTCTATGCAATAAGAGCACCATTAGAATTTTCTTTTAGTTCGTTTGCATTGGAATAGTGAACTGTTAAACAAAAACAGTGAATAATCTTCAAAAAAATATCTTATTAAGTCGAAATGAGTATCATTTTTTGTTTACCTTTATTCAGTCTTTTAACATATATATTTTATGGTTCAGATACCAGCTGATATGGTAGTAAATTCTATTATAGTATCGATGGCCGCTCAAGCCGGTAAAGAAAATGAGAGTATTTATCATGTGGGTTCTTCACTTAGAAATCCGGTGAAAATGCAAAATTTCCTGAAGTAGCATACCAGTATTTCACAACAAAACCATGAAATCCGGTTAATAAAGAAGGAAAGCCGGTTTGCGTAAGGAACATTGAAATTCTGAGTTCCATGCCTAGTTTCCACAGATACATGGCCATAAATTATTCGATTCCGTTGAAGGTAATAGTACTAAATAACTTCCTAGCTACTATGCTTTTTAGATTCTGAACCCAAAATTGGTTGGTTTCTAATTACTTGCATTATTTTTATTTTTATTTTTGGTTTTGTTTTTGTTACAGGGACTTGGATTATTAAACATGGTACTTCTCAAGTTGTTGGACAAAAAGTTTAGGGACTTTGACAGAAGATTAATTTTGTATCGAGGCTTGTGGATCTCTATCAATCTTACCTCTTTGTCTATGGAATGTAATTATGTAAGTGACTTCTTTAGTTCCAACTATAGTTTTTTTCTTTCTACGATCGGATGTAGCTTGAGAGATCAATTCAAAACATATCATATGTTATCGAATTACGTATTCATGCAGATTCGATGATACAAACACGACAAGATTAAAAAGAATGGTGCTGAAGACAGGAGTTGAAACAGAGATGTTCTATTTCGATCCAAAGATTATCAATTGGGACGACTATTTTGTGAATACACATATTCCTGGGCTGGTTAAGTACGTTTTCAGATGATCTTATTTTTATAATCTTTGTTTTATCGTGTTCCAGTAAGTATAAATTAATGTGTACAATAGAGTACTCGTTGATTTGTTTCATTTGACTATGGTTTTACAGTTACCCCATCTGTTTCATAATAAATATTGTTGTAGAATTCATCTTTATTTCACAAAATGTTATTTTGTATTCTAATACAATCTCTTAAACTAATATAACCGACGCAAACCCCAAAAGGAAATGACGTTACAATTATGACGTAAAACTTGAGGTCATTTACACAAGTGACGTGAAAAATGTTGGCGGACGATGTTACAACGGTTTAAGAATTGACGTTATTATTTTAAAGTCATTTTTATACCGACGTAAACCACTAAAGTAACCGACGTTAAATGCCTTATTTTTTTGTAGTGTCTATTTTACTCTAGTCTCTAATTATTTAATTAGATAGATAATATTCAAATGTTTAAAATTTTAATTCTATGTGATATATTCTGAAACGATATTTAGTTTGAAACCATGGATGTATAAAGATAGGCTTTTGGTTGATGTATTGTCACTATGTCTATCTTCTTTGGATGTCTTCGATGTTGAAACTTGTTTTTTGACAATGGCCTTAGCCAATATTCCGGTGGTTTTTCTGGGCAATTTAGTTGTCGGAATGACCGGAACTTAGAATCGTTGGATTCATTGTAATGAGCACTTTGAGATAGTGTATTCATTTGTCAAAAACGGTGTTCGTGTGAATGGGAAATGTTGGTCCAAAGTTGATGACTTGGAAAGCTTGTAAAGCTTGGATATTTGGCTAAATGTAAAAACTAGCAAATATTTCATATTGGACGTAAGAGATGAAATATCTCAAGCATAGAATAAAGTGGAGAATTTATAATAAGGCTAAAAACCTTGAATCCACTTTTGGTGTATTGGATAAAAGAGATATTTAAACCGGGCTTCGGCTTTGGGTTTGGAATTGGCAAAGAGCAAATAGCCCAAAAGATTAATTCTTTTGAATTATTTAGTTGTGTTTTGAAACTAAATAATATATGTCTCTTTAATTGAAATCATTTTGTAACGTTAATTGGAAAAGTCAATTGCAATTGATTTTCATGCGTTAGTATAAAGAATTCAATTACATTTATTAAGAGAAGAATTCTCTTGTCTCCTCTTTATTGCTACGTTGAGCACTTTGGCTATATATAATGCCTTTGTATTTCTCTTCAAGATACACACATAGAACCATAACGTAAAGTAATCCTCTTCATGATCTTTTCTTTTCTTGTGTCTGAGAGTACACGCAGAATTTTGGTTCGATAGGTTCTGTTCTTTAGTGATGGAAGACAGAAACAATGCAGTTGTATCCTGGGAATCTTATCGCTATGAAACCGTCACACTACGGGGCGTTTAAAGATTTAAGGAAAGAGATTCGTCTCGACTCTGCAATTCCTTTTCA
Source organism: Arabis alpina (assembly GCA_900128785.1). Classification (NCBI taxonomy): domain Eukaryota; kingdom Viridiplantae; phylum Streptophyta; class Magnoliopsida; order Brassicales; family Brassicaceae; genus Arabis; species Arabis alpina. Next base: position 6,135,092 of record LT669794.1, read on the forward strand.
TCTTTGTAATTTGGTATTGTAATTCTGAATTTGTTCTTAAATTTATCTTATTATATATCAGTTGCCCTATTGTAGAAATTCGGGTCCTACAATCTTAAATCTTTAAATTTCGTATAGTGTAATAACAATCTTAAATTTTTAAATTTTGTTATTGTTTTATTGCACTAACGAAACTGATATATGTGTTAAGATGTTTTTTTTTAAGCACAGGTTCATGAGATTTGCCGATGTGTTGGTGATCATCTTTCTGTTATTCAGAATTTGCGGTAGCAATTTTAATATGGCGTTGGTTTTGCATTTTTTTTTATAAGCTGCAGGGTCTTTACCGTATTATCATCGGGTTTGTTTTGATCAAAGGCGTGGTTTTCCTTTGATTGGTCTAATCGGTTTATGTCACGGTTTATCAGCAACCGGTTTGTTAATTGTTTTGCGATTGTCCAGAACACTTGGTGTCATTATAATATTTCATAGCCTGAATTCTGTGAAATATTTTGATCACGTGTAGCAATTTTTTTTTTTAATTGTTTATGCAATTTACGATTTTTGCATAATATTATTGAATTTATGTGTTTGGTTTGATTAGTATACTAATTTGGTTTGTTTTTTTGAAACAGATTCAATTTTTAGTATGACTAACGATAACCAATTTGGGATCAATGTTTAAGTCAAGGATATAACGATGGAGATAATCGTTGGCGGTGAAATCGGGTCAAGTGAGTCGACGGCTCAAATTAAGTTTGAGAGTGGTCTGCCACTTGTGAACCCGTCGGTGCCTAGCGCTTTAAGCGTAGGACTGATGCCAAGAAAGACTTCTAAGTCTATGGCGTAAATTTTAAGAAATTCGCATTAGCGAAGATTCAAGGGAAGTCTCAAGTGACTTTGACCAAAGAAGACCTATGTGACGTGGTCTCTAAAGTCAATGTTGTTGAGGACAACCTGATGAAATGGTGGTATATCATTACTCACATATGCATGGATAAGGATATGTTTAAGACATATCAAAGATGCAAGAGTGAGAATCGGCGGTTAATGAATAACCCCATATGAATTTTGGAAAAGTATAACAAGATTAAATATCTTGTGAATACACTATGTGTATTAGAGAAAAGTAAATCCAAAATCGAAAAGAGCCAAGCCAAACCGAACTTGGTTTGAGATTAAATTTTGGTTTTGAATTTGGTTATTGAATTTATTTTTTGACTCAAATTCAAATCAAAATTATGATTAATTTTATAACAAAAATTATCATAAATCTCCACTATAATCTGATACTTCTAACGTATGCAAATTGATGGTGTGGAATGATGGGATTTGACTTTGATTTCTAAAATCAATGAAAAAAGAAAAACATTTGTGTCATTATGGACATAAGATACGTTGTTTCTTTGACTTTCCTAGAAGAGGAAAAACATTCATTGACCAAAGAAACATATTGAGATAAAATCATCTCGGAAAAAACTATAAGAAATAGTTTGTAGTCTTAAAAAGATGAAAATGCGTTGTTGGAGGAATCTAGGTTAGTCCAGAAAATGTGGGGGAAAGCGTCCCTTACCACAAATTATATCATCCATAGAATACACACAAGGTCATTGGTAAAACACCGTATGGACTTTGGAAAGGTGTTGTACTTTGTTGTACTTTCGTACAAATACCTAAAAGTGTGGGGGTACTTGGATTAAAGTCGTAGTGCCACCTCCTAGAAAAGTCACAATTGGGCTTAAATTAGTGGATCACTCAAACTAAGCACTTGTTAAGTGGCAAGTTTGATATGAAGGGCTGATTAATATGTATAATGGTAAATTTTGTCATATGAGAAAATGACATAAAACCATTAGACACTTGATCTCAAATTGAGTAATCACGATGATTACATCAAGTCAAGTGACAACCTAGAGGATCCTTAAAGGTTGGTCTAGAGATCATGTGGTAAAATCATCAAGAGGAATGGGTTTAAAGCCTATAACAGAACATGACGCTTAATGGATACCCTACTTATGTCACTGGAAATCCCACGACATAGGTTCAAAGGGACAACAAAATAAAGCTGAGTAAGAGAAAAACACTGTGAAACAATGTATACACCTAGTTCCTAGGATGATAAACAGTGTTACCTGTGTGTGATAAGGCTAAGCATTGGCTTTTAATGATTCCATAACTTTGAGATATCAATGAAGTAATACAGGATGCTTTTGTAAAACAAAGTTGATGGCAGATCACCTAGTGAGTGTGAAATGCGGCCGTTTCTAGGAGAATGAAAGTAAGGCTATATTCTCCAAGTTCACTCATGATTACCAGGAATGTTCAAGGCCAAAATGAACACAATAGAGAACCTAGTTCTGTGAGAGAATGAAGCTGTGATATAGTTGTTGTCTCGGTTTACATCAAAGTCCGGGTGGTTCAAGACATCATGTTCACCTCCTGGTCGAGTAAACCCGGCAGCTATTGATAATGACTAGTTCAAGGCTGAAAGGCTACTAGCCCAGATACAGTGGATTTTTCGCTCGTACTCTCAAAAGTTGTTTTTTGAGTCTTGTCGAGTCGGTCAAGTCTGTCGAGTCGTCCAGTGTTAGAGTCATTTCTATTCATGTGGGAGATTGTTGGAACTTGTTTTTGACAATGGCCTTAGCCAATATTCCGGTGGTTTTTCTGGGCAATTTAGTTGTCGGAATGACCGGAACTTAGAATCGTTGGATTCATTGTAATGAGCACTTTGAGATAGTGTATTCATTTGTCAAAAACAGTGTTCGTGTGAATGAGAAATGTTGGTCCAAAGTTGATGACTTGGAAAGCTTGTAAAGCTTGGATATTTGGCTAAATGTAAAAACTAGCAAATATTTCATATTGGACGTAAGAGATGAAATATCTCAAGCATAGAATAAAGTGGAGAATTTATAATAAGACTAAAAACCTTGAATCCACTTTTGGTGTATTGGATAAAAGAGATATTTAAACTGGGCTTCGGGTTTGGAATTGGCAAAGAGCAAATAGCCCAAAAGATTAATTCTTTTGAATTATTTAGTTGTGTTTTGAAACTAAATAATATATGTCTCTTTAAATTTTTTTTTGTTCAACACATTCTTTTTTCATTCATTACTCTTCAAACAATACAAAAGAGGGAATTAAACATCCTCTAACCATAATACAACATAATTGAAATTTCATTAAAACTAAGATAGAGATTTCATCGCGAAAGATGGACAGCGAATCCAAAGCGTGCCTCGGATGCGTCAAGAGTGACTTCGCAACATAGTTGGAGAGTCTCTGTATAGTCACTTTGCCATGTGACTTTGAAGTTCCCAGCATAAAGCATGGGGGTTCGACCACTCTCCTAGAGAGGGAAGAAAGTACGACCATACTCAGAGAGATGGTAGAATGTGGAACTAAACTCGTCCAACGGGAGTAGGTTACAGGATTTGAGAATCCAGAAAACTTTAAATTTCTCAACAAGGAGAAACCTATCAGCTCATAAGCATACAAGATTTTTTCAAATCTGATTTTTTTCATCAAAGGGACTGGGCCAAAGAAATTGAGTATAATACTCCATGTGGGCCTCAGATAAACAGACCATAACAGGCCCATTAGTACCAAACCACAGCCCATCACCACACTTATACCACGATAATGGCTTGGTGGAGGAGAGTGTGGCCAGCGGTGGTCGGAGAACTTTTCCGACGAGTCCCGCAGCAAATTCGATGAGGCTGCGGTATGAACTCCAACAGGGAGAGAGTGATGGTTCAGAGAGATGGAGGGTTGTAGCCACGGTGCCAATGGTCTACATCGGGGCAGAGGAGTAGTCATTGATAACTGTGGATAACGGTGCAGAGGAGCATCTCGGATACACAGTCGTCGAGTGGTCCACAACAGCCTCTCGATGGGTAGAGGAGACGAATGACGAAAGCAAAGCATGACTTTTCTAGATCCGGTGCCGGTCAGATCTAGAAGGCGGTGAAGCTTGTGCGGGTTGAGCGAGTACGGCAGGGAAGGGGCTGAGTCTGGCGGGTCCGGCGGTTCGGGTGGGGGAGGTGGATTCGCCGGAGAACTCGCCGTCATCACCATTGAAGGGGTTGATGCATAAGACATAGTCCAATGCAAAGATGAGATCTCCATTGAAGTGACCTTGAGCAGAGAGGGAGGGGATATTGGAGGGGAAGGTCGATTGGGGAAGACGAAGTGGAAAGGGGATGGAGTTGATGGATCTCTCCGGTGAGGAAGTACACCGGCGAGAAAGGAGGCCGTCATCATTCTAGTTCAAGTCGAACAAGGTAGACCACCGGAAAGCTTCATCTGATAGAAGAAAACTGACGGCGGCGACCACCTCGGGACTAGGGCCAGAGAGAAATTTAGGGCGAACTTGTTCTCTTTAAGCTAAACAACTCGAAACATTTTTTCTTCTTAAAAATTGGATCCGTAAATACTCTTGTCTATTGTTGCAAAAGAGAGTAGAGAATTATTATGTCTCTTTAATTGAAATCATTTTGTAACGTTAATTGGAAAAGTCAATTGCAATTGATTTTCATGCGTTAGTATAAAGAATTCAATTACATTTATTAAGAGAAGAATTCTCTTGTCTCCTCTTTATTGCTACGTTGAGCACTTTGACTATATATAATGCCTTTGTATTTCTCTTCAAGATACACACATAGAACCACAACGTAAAGTAATCCTCTTCATGATCTTTTCTTTTCTTGTGTCTGAGAGTACACGCAGAATTTTGGTTCGATAGGTTATGTTCTTTAGTGATGGAAGACAGAAACAATGCAGTTGTATCCTGGGAATCTTATCGCTATGAAACCGTCACACTACGGGGCGTTTAAAGATTTAAGGAAAGAGATTCGTCTCGACTCTGCAATTCCTTTTCATCTTTGTAATTTGGTATTGTAATTCTGAATTTGTTCTTAAATTTATCTTATTATATATCAGTTGCCCTATTATAGAAATTCGGGTCCTACATTCGATTATAAGGATTTCGTGAGTGTCTCTTCGAACTTGATCACGTTAAGTATATATAATGCGTCTCATCATTTTCACCATTCCATTACCTATGCAAAACGATATACACGAGAGAGCTAAGAGAAGAAGAGACTCAAGGAAAGGGACAGGTGGATTAGATCAGAACGATAGAAAGTAGAATCAACGGACTATAGAACAATGACATTTTAGGTTTTTTTTTTTCCTTTCACTTGCACTTTCACAAAGCTCAGCTACGAACGAACAGAAGACTTGAAAAAAGAGTTCACATGTCCATGAAACAAAATAAGCCCAAAAATATATAGAACCTTTATTATAACTAGGTGAATACCCGCGCGATGCGCGGGTTTAGTTTTACAATTTGTGTATAATTAACAAAATTATAATGTAGGAGTGAAAATGAAAATGTGGAAAACAATCCGAAAAAACAATGCCATTTCTTTTTCTACGCACAAACAATAACATTGGTGCGGATTCTATTCCAGGTTTGGTGTAATGGAAAGCTAAAAACAATTCGATAAGAATCCATTGTTTCTGATGACAAAAAAAAGCATACATTGTTGATTCATTATTGACTTCATTATAACAGAAGAAACAAAAGTACACCTGTGTTCTTAGTACTAACAACAAAAGTATGAGCACGGTGTGTACATATACAATATAATAATTCAATTTCCAAAAATATAGTTGTAAATAACCATAAGATAAGTAAATGCAAGTTCAATCATTTTTATAATACAGTTTCTATACACAATATTTGAAGTAATTGAATTTCACTTCCCAACACTAATCATTCATCATGAAGTGCAATGTTGTAATTACCATTAGTTTACACTTGTCATGTGAAGTGATCTAGCTATAGAGGGATATGACCCATAGTTTCGATGTTGTTACTGCTATTTCCTTTCTGGATTCCAAAGTACGGTCTATAGTATCCCTGAATTTGGCGTAAAATTATTAGAAAGTACATCAATTACTCTATAAACACACTTCGACTTTGCAATAATGTGATCTCTAGTACATGAATTGCATATAATCGACATATTAATTGACAATAGTCGACACAAATATTTTTTGGAATCGCTAAAGCTTTCAATAACTTACACCCCGTCACATGAGCTCCGAAAACAACATTTGCTTGCAGCCGTAGCATCCCTTATAACTTCTTTGAATAACGGACAATTTAGCTTTAGCAATTGACATAGTTTTGGCTTCTGGGGTTCCTTTCATGGATTGTTCACTACTTTCCACTAGATAAATTTAGCAGAAAGAGCTATAGTTGAAGGTATTGCAAACAGACCTTTTGATAGAACTACTATAATTAAGTGATCTAAATGTAGATTGAAGATGCATATACATATACATGAGAAGCAATCTTGAACTTATCTTGGCTTTTCACTGCAATATCAATGTCACTGCAAGCGGAAAATAGCTCGATTTATATGTAAAGAGAGATTTATACACCTTCTTTAACGATGAAGGCTCTGATCATATAACCTCAAGCTTCATATACTCTTTGTAACTTTTCTGAAATTTCAAACAAAAGTTTAGATGAAAATCTTTTTTGAGCTATTTTTAACAAATCAAAGAGATCATGTACCCTTTAGTAAATATAAGAGAAAGAAACTCATGTTCAACCTTAAGTGTTGATGTGATTCGTATGGAGACTGAAGAGGAGGTGCAAGTTTTCATCAAGTGTTTACATATGCGTTGCTAGATGAAGTTTTGAAGATAACAAATGAACATAAGGACATGCACCAGAGGAGACTCTTCCCTTTAATCTTACACAAGCCAATTTATTCTTCCAATTAACTCATGTTTTGTATGGGTGAAGCTAAACAGATCAACAACCCTAATATTCATTAGAATGCATGCTTCAACCACCAACTAAGACAAGCCATGATACAAAGAATGCTCAAACATAAGTACAAAATCAGCTTCCAAATACTTGAAATCAAGAATTACAAAATTTCAAATCTGAATGGAGTAAAAGGACAAAACTTCGATATGGTGACATTGATGCATTCTTCAACCACCAACCTCTAGCAAATGAAAAAGCACACAGAAACAGAAAAATAAAAGAAGAATTTGAGATTGTAGATGGAGAAAAAGAGATTTGACGTGGCGTGGAGACCACCGAACATGAAGATACTTGAGATTACATAGGACATGAAGACAATCAGAAAAGTTGGAGATATAAAGCGTAAATTCAAAACCTTTATGGCATATTGGTCTAGGAGAGAAAACTAAGACGAATAGCTGAGATAAAGGGTGAAATTTCCATCTGAAACTTGTTCTGACGAGAATTATTCTCAAACCATGAAGCTAAATAATGATTACAAAGTTAGGGTAGCGATGAGAGGTGTCATAAAGAGACGCAAGAGGAAGACGAAGAATTCATTATTCCCAAGTTATTAGAATAACCAAAATATTAAAGGCATATTAGTTGGAACTTGGAAGAATAGGAAGAGACGATGAATTCCAAAGGTTACTTCGAAACTGAAACTGAAACGTAGCAGATAAGAGAAAGGGAGACGACGGGATTTTGCGTTTTGAGGACACGTGGCAACGTAAGGAGTGATGATGTGTCACACCATGAAGAGTGCACAAGGGCTTTCATATAGAAGATATATATAGCTTACGTGTGCGGAGAAAAAACTGCTTTGATAATGGAGACACCATACCATATGGGTAAGACACTGAACGGAACCACCGGTCTAGCCATTAATAACGAGAAGAAATTGGTCCAAAAGAAATTTGACCAGCTTCGAGGCGTCGAAGTCCCTCTGAAAACTGTCACGAACGCCATGAAGGATCTCAGGACTCGTGAGGTACTTAGCCTACTTATATATACATATAATTTTGTTTTGTATTTGCAAATAAAGATGGATCAATAAGTGTTAACTTGGAATGAGATTATGATTTAATATTGATGATAGGGCAAAAATGCACGGTTGGCCAAACACATACATTTTCACCAAAAGCAATGGGAGAAATTATGGTAGGAGCACAAAGGGAAAACACTAACAAAATTTGAAAAACTTAATCATAAATATTTGTAGTTTCTTTTACCAAAAACCGTATCTCGATTGATTTTAAAAATCCGTAGTTACTATGTAAATTCCCCTTGATTTTGAATTTAAAAACCATGATCATTCTGGAGATAGAATCAGAGTATGGGCTGACCTCAGTCCATGCGTCTTGTGTGCTCACACGAAAGAAACTCGCTCCCATTTATTCTTTGATTGTAGGTACTCATCGACTATTTGGTGGGAACTCACAGGGAAATTATTTGATGCGCAATAGACGACTCGATGGGATGACATTGTTCGGCTGGTCAGTGAGGAAAATTTCAGCTACACTCGAAGGTTTCTCCTCCGCTACGTGCTTCAAGCGGCCATATACCATATATGGCAAGAACGAAACAACCGTAAGCATGGCAAGACTCCATTGCCAGCAACCCAGATTGCCAAAATCATCGACAAAACGATCTGCAACCGTCTAAGCTCCATCCGAGACTTGGGAGACCACTCATATGATGATAGCCTTACCGAATGGTGTGCAACAAGAAGCTAGAAGAATAGATGTTGTGAGGTTTTTATTTAACAAAGTTGATTAAAGCTTTGTATTGTATTTAAGAATAAAAAGTAGCAGTCTCTGTAAAAAAACGGTTTTTTTGGTTTGAATACAAATTTAGAACTTTATTGGATTATTGGATTACTATTATCTAGAACTTTCAATAGAGGAAGTTCTTATCTAAAGAACATATAATTTACAATCTATATGGTCTTTTATGAAATTTGTTGACAGCTAGCTGAAACTATTTGTGATTTGAATTTTTTGGTAGGTGCTCACATTGATTCCACTTTTTAAGCCTAAAATTAGAAATCTTAGGACCTTCCATTCGATACTGTTGTTGTACACTGTCAGATTATTTCTCACCTAAACGTACATGTGTTACAAATATTGTGCCGACGGAAATTGGCTCCAAATGTTTTTTTCCTCAAACTTTCTGTCTTTTTATGTTTCAAAATATTAAAAACAAGAAAATGGGTTAAAATACCACAATTATAATAATACTGTTACTGGATTTTGAGTTTCAATGTGTTTTTGCGTGATTAGAATCATCATACGTTCAGTAGCCGTATTTATTAGTCAAAATGGTTGTAATTTGTTGTTATTATATAAAAGTTAGGCCAAATAGTCTACAAAAATAATTAAGTGTGTAACTATATATTCTTTATCGACCTACTATACAATCTATATCTAATGTATAATGTATATCCTTGTTTGTTGAAGGATTTGATCTTCTATTTAAAAAATGAACACTCACCACTCGAGAAATAGATATGTTATTTTAAGTTAGAAAGTGTCATTCTAAAATATAAAATAGAAATTATTATATAACTAAATTCTAATTCCTTCAACAGAAGTTATATGAAAAGCAGTATTTTTGGATTCATAATTAAGTTTTAATGTTCAAAACTTAATTATAATTTTTAGGTTAATTAGACTTTGAAGTTTAGTTTTAGGAGGTAGATTGTAGAATTTATAATTCAAAGTTTACATTTAAAATAGTTTGTTAATTTAAAAAATATAAAACACACAGGATAGATGCTAGCTATTTTGTATATTCTATTTAAATAAGACTGAATGTCATATTAGTGTGGCTTATATTGAATTTTTTTTTAAGTTGCATTTCATCTTAAGTTTTCTATACCGTGACGTTCTCACTTTTAAAATCACATATCAACTTTTTGAGTAAATTGTGTTTTTGTTTTTAAAAAACTTAAACCATACAAATTCAAATAATAATTTTTCATTGCTACTTATGTCAATTTCTCCCAAAAAAAAAGAATCTATTTTTATGAAATTTGTTGACAGCTAATTTGAAGTAGTTGGGACAAAACAAAAAATGTAGGTGCTTACATTAATTTCACCTTGTAAAGCCTAGGATTATAAATCTAAGGATCCTGCATGTGATTTTGTTGTCTTATACTCCGTTTCATTCTTTTCCCACTCAAAAACAGAAACTATGTCGACCGACATGGAGGTCGTAAGTGTTCTTGAGTACCTTGACAACAATTCCATATTGGTCATTGGAGCTGCTGGGTTCTTAGCAAACAGTACTTTCTCTCTCTCTCTCTATCCATATGAATCCTACTAGTTACAAGTTATGAAGTTATAGAGACAATGTTAAAGCTCTATATATGTATATATTATGAAGAAAAAACACTTGAGTGAGACTCGGATACGTAAAACAAAATTTAGTGTATATTGCAATACGTATGTGTGACTTAGAAGGTAATGAAGTCTACGCATTGTAAACGCTTGTAGTGGTCACCATTTAAGAATGTAAAAGATGAATCAATAAGCATTTATGTGTATATTTTCATATAGATCTACGTCGTTATATGTAGTACTTTTATTTTTCGAATTGCAAGTTTTTATTCTTCTCATGGGTAAAAATATGCCAGGAGAATTATATGCAAGTTGATTCTACGTAATATATATACGAGTACTTGTCTTTTATTAAATTAAACTAGTGTTTATATTAAATTTTTATCATTTAAGTATATGATTATATAAATTTAAACGCAGTTTTTTTGGAGAAGATATTAAGGGTGGCACCAAACGTGAAGAAACTCTATCTCCTTTTACGAGGATCTGATGGAAAATCTGCTAGCCAGAGATTTAGCGACGAGGTACATAGTTAGGCTTTGTATTACCGTAATATTTGCTTAAAGTTTTGTTTAAAGTTTTGTTTGTTGCTAAAAGTTGAATTACCATTGTTGTTACATGAGTTTTGGTTTTTTTTTTAATTCAAAGTTCATGTGTACCGTCATTGACTGCTTTTTATGATGATAGACCGTCGTCGAGTGATGCTAATAGAAGTCTGAAAACTTTTGAGGTGTTTAATTAAAATGTATGCAGATTTTGGGGAAGGATTTGTACAAGGTAGTGAAGGAGAAGTATGGTCCTAAGCTACATCATCTTCTAACAGAAAAAGTCACTATCGTCAAAGGAGACATTTGCCTTGAGGATTTGGGTCTTCAAGACTCCGACTTGATACATGAAATGGTCCAAGAACTTGATGCCATTGTTAATTTAGCTGCAACTACTAAGTTTGATGAAAGGTATTGATTTTAATGTCTTATTATTGATTTATGAAAATACTATGAATGAATTTTAATTATCACTTGCAATAAAAAGTTTTATTTGCTAGATCGCCAAAAATATTTGTATCACAATTGACAAAAATAGCATGTGGTGACAAAAATGTATATAATGATTTATGCTTTTTGTTGTGATTTAAAACAAATAATCATGCTATTATGTAAAATAATGTGTTTTCGAAAACAATAGCAACGTGACTGAATTATTGCCCCTTAGCAATAAATTTTGATTTCATTGTAACATCAATATGTTATCAATTCATTCCAAACCGACAACATAGTGCACTATAGACCAATGTGGGGGTGACATACTTTTAGTAGTTATTAATTTATATGCTTTGTGTTTATAATGTTAGATCAGACTAATTAAAGGAATGTTATCAACCGCAGATACGATGTGGCACTTGGGATCAACACAATAGGTGCTCTCAACGTCTTGAACTTTGCCAAGAAATGTACAAAGGTTAAGATCCTTGTTCATGTATCGACAGGTACATACAAAACTATGCTCTTAAAGACTTTAAAGTAATCTGTGTTTTAGTATTAGATCGCAAGTCATGAAGTTATATTCATAACACGTCTTCTCCCAAGTCGTACTTTTTGAATTTAACACAAACTTCTAATCCAGCTATTTCCCCAATCATTGTCTAAATTAGACGGATCGTAATATATATTAACGTCAATTTTCGAAGAACGTTTTAGATGTTGATATGATAAAGACTTTTAGAATTTTATTATTTATATGAAATTTTTTAAGTATTCTCACATGGAAGATTAGAGGAAATCAATAATGAAAAGTACCTTACCTTATCTCGATTTCAACATCTAACTGCCAACAAAAAACACATCGATACTTTGCCAATTTATTGACATTGATATGAACTGTACTATTTGACTTCAAATATTGGAAAAAAAATTTCCATTATCAAATACTACTAAGTAGTAAGTACTAACCAAGAAAATTTATGATGTAGCTTACGTGTGCGGAGAGAAATCTGGCTTGATATTGGAAACACCATACCGTATGGGTGAGACGTTGAACGGGACCACCGGTCTAGACATCAACCATGAGAAGAAATTGGTTCTGGAGAAACTTGACCAGCTCCGAGCTGCCGAAACCCCTCCTGAAACCATCACACAAGTTATGAAGGATCTCGGACGCACCAGGTTCTGATATTTATATAAATGCAAATAAAATGTCAAAATTAGTGTTAAACTTTGAAATGAGAATGAGTAAAATTTATAATTAATGATAGGGCAAAAATGTTTGGATGGCCAAACACATACGTTTTCACGAAGGCAATGGGAGAGATGATAGTAGGAGTAAAAAGAGAAAATATATCTCTTGTATTGATTCGTCCTTCAATTATTACTAGCACTTTCAAGGAACCATTTCCTGGTTGGACCGAGGGTATCAGGTTAGATTATCGAATATTTAATCCGTTTTATTATAGATATCGTTTTAGGGCACAGTTTTTGTTTTCATAGTATGTATGAGAAATATCAAATATGAAAAGAAAATTTATATGATCTATTAGTCTTAGTCAATAAAGTAATTGATCTTTAATGTACAGGACCATTGATAGTTTAGCTGTGGGATACGGTAAAGGCAAACTCACATGCTTCCTTACTGATGTTAATGCTATCTCCGATGTGGTACCTACTCTCTTTCACATTCATCTTAATCTACATTCTACATTAATATTTTGAATTTACATTGTACGATTTCCTTTCTCTATGCAACAACTTTATTTATAAGAGAACAATTAGAATTTTCTTTTATTTATTTTGTGCATATATAGGAAGAGTGAATTGTAAAACAAAAACCAAATCATCAAACATTATTTATTTAAAACGTCGGAGTAATTATTTACGTATATTTGTTTATATTTTTGATATATATATTTGTGGATTAGATACCAGCGGATATGGTAGTAAATTTCATTCTAGTATCCATGGCTGCTCAAGTGGGTAAAAAGGAGATTATTTATCATGTGGGTTCTTCACTAAGAAATCCGTTGAAAAATGAAATATTTCCTCAAGTAGCATACAAGTATTTCACAAACAAGCCATGGGTTAACAAAGATGGGAAGCCGGTTTGTGTAAGGAACCTTGAGATTCTGAGTTCCATGGCTAGTTTCCACAGATACATGGCCATACATTACTCAATCCCCTTAAAGGTAATATATAGTACTGAACAATTTCCGGCTGGTATTTCTAGGTTCTAAATAACCCAAAATGGGTTCCTAATTACATGCATGATATTTACTTTGGTTTTGTTACAGGGATTTGGATTATTAAACATGATACTTTTCAAGTTGTTGGAGAAAAAGTATAGAGATTTCGACAGAAAGATTAATTTTGTATTGCGGCTTGTCGAGCTCTATCAACCTTACCTCTTTTTCTATGGAATGTAAGTAGTTTTTTTTTGTTATAACTTGGTTTTTTTTCTAAGGTTTGATGTGGTTTGAGATTGAAAACATATTGTATGTTACCGGATTACGCATACATGCAGATTCGATGATACAAACACAACAAATTTGCAAAAAATGGTGATGAAGACAGGAGCTGAAACCGAGATGTTCTATTTCAATCCAAAAGTTATCAACTGGGATGACTATTTTGTGAATACACATATTCCTGGGCTGGTTAAGTACGTTTTCAAATGATCTCACTTCATAACCTTTGTTTCATGATGTTCCAACAAGTAGAAATTATGTGTACAATATAGTACTCGTTGATCTCTTTCATTTGGCTATGTTTTTAAAATTACTCCATCTGTTTCATAATAAATGTTGTTGTAATTTATCTTCATTTCACAAAAATGTTGTCGTAGAATTTATCTCTGTTTCACAAAAATGTTGTTTTGTATTCTAATAAAATATGTGTAACTAAATTATAATTTACTCTAGTCTCTAAGTTTAATTAGATAGATCTTATTATAAAGTTTTATACGGGAAACGGTGGTATTCGAAAAATCAAGTATAATACATATTTGAATTCTATGTGATATTTTTTTAAACGATATTTAATTTGAGACTGCTTTGGTTGATCTATAAGTCACAATTAGGTGACTTACCTGCACCTTGTGCGGAAATGAATATCATATAACAAAATTTATACATAAAATCATAAAAACATTATAAATGATAAATCATATAAAACAAAAATTTCATAATATAGAAAAAAGGAAGAAAATAGTTGACTTTGTTAAAAAAATGAAATGTTACTAAATGCTAATAAAACGAAAGACAAAACTAATGTGTGCAGATTGACCCGCACTCTGTGCGGGTATAAACATTTTGAAGAAAATTAGTTATTTAAAGTATTTATTAATGCAATTTATCATTGATAAAATATTTTAAAATATATGATTATTAGTTTTATGCATGCAAACAATTAATATATTAGAAAACAATTAAATGTTGCAAAAAATGGAGGAAATAACTACATATACTTCAAAGAAAAAAATATGACACCAAACAAAACAATCATTTCTTCTACTTCTCAGGTGATGCACATGCAAATATCCAAATTGTTATAATTTATTAATATTTTATTTTTTAGTTTTGAACTTTCTTATAAATTTATTTAATTGTACTAATTATTTATATTTGTTTGGTTAGTTCTTCCCGTATTGTTGTTATTCATTAATCTGGATTGTTTTGTTTTTCGATTTTTTAGTTCGTTTTTTTTATTTTACTTTTGTATTTATCTTCTCCGCTATTTTTTCCAGTTTTTAGTCATCTTCCTCTTTTCCTTATTCTTCTTTGATTTTGTTTTCTTTTCCCCTTTTTATTCTTCTTCTATTATTTTCTATAAATTTTGTTATATTCATATTGATCTATTCCCACTATTTAGAAGTGATGGTTCTTTTGTCAACCATGATCTATCTGCTTTTAAGTTATTGATGAAATTCTTTTCATTGCTTGCTCTACAGCTTTTTTTCTTGAGCTTCGTGTTCCAATTGTTTTCGACATTTTTATTTATTCTTCTAGTAATTGTGAAGTAACGGTAAACTATCTTTAAAAAATAAAATACACACTAATTTAGATACCGAATTATAAATAAAATCATATCTATATATTCTAAGAATAAAATTATATTGATAACGAACTTGTTTCTAATAATAGTGTAAAGGCTATTAACCGATGAAGTCTCTATGCTTTAAGTTGGTCATCACGTAGTTAAACCATCTCAAACGACAACTCTTTTCACATTATTCCAAAAATAAATTTGTATTATATATATATGTCAGAAACTATATATTGTATATGAAAGAAAACAAATATATTAGACTTAAACATGGTATCGTCTTCCAGTATAGATATAGTTATAGACATCGTATATTTTATATTACTATATCCATTAGTATATATTTAAAATTTTGAAATGTGTTACTCAAGAACAGAAGAAGAGAAACAAAAATGGAAAATAATATAGGCAATCTACATAAGTAAATATATAGAACAAATATACAAATAATAAAAATATATAAAAAAAACTTCGACTCTAAAATCGATTAAAACCATTCAATTAATTCACATGCACAAACATAATATTATTATATAAATTGAAAAATAAATTAAGAGATGCAATGAAATATAGAAGTTTGAAAGCTAAAAAACGACTACTGCTGCTTCATGCTTGGAGAATGATGAATGAAATATATTGAGTTTGACACTACCTTTATATAGAAAATAGAATAGTTCGGGCTACCTAAATAATCTAACTAGTTTTTGATTTTATTAGATTTTACATTAGGATATATTTTAGAATATTCCAATTGGTTCCTAAACAAACCAAAACCGTAATATCTATAATCTGATTTTATTGTGTTTTTGGTTTTTGAGAAGATATAAAAATTAGAAAACCAAAATGATTTATTTTTTTAAATCTGGTGTTAATTATGTTTAGTCTTAGTATATATTGAACAAATTAAATCCGTTCCCAAAAAACAGATTATATTAGTAATTATAAAAGAAATTTTCTGAAAATACCATTTTGTTGAAAATTTTTTTAACCTAATACGAGAAGATTATTTTGACCTTAACTATTATTTATGGTATGACAATGTTTTTTTGTCAACCATCGTCGTTTTTGGTTCTGTTTTCATTTACCACAGTTTCCATTTTCGTTTTGGCCCATCACTATTTTTGTTGCGGTCTTTGTTTCTATCCACCACTACCGCCGTCTCTGTTTATGTCTATTACTATCTTCGTTTTTGTTTACCACTGTCGTTGTCTCTATTCACTGTCGTTTTTGTTGTTTATATTTATATCCATCACTGTGCACGTCTTCTTTTCGATTTACCGTCATCTTTATTTCTCTATCTATCGTTGTTTTTATTTTGTCTTTGTCTACCGCCGTTCGCCGTTCATTTCTGACAATGATTCAACCTATTATTATCTTTCTCTTTCTTCGTTTTTCTGTTGTTAGAGATTTAGAGAGATCGATTTTTGAGAAGTAATTTCGTTTTAATTGAAAAGTCATGGTATAAATTTGAAAAAAAATAAAAATATGATATTGGTTAAAAAGTTTTTGAAAATTATAGTATTTCACTATTTCTCATATTTTTTGAGGAATTAGGTGGAATAATATGTTTTGACATATAAATTAATAAAGTAACATGTGCAATTGGAAAATTGGGTAACTAACAAAGAGAAAAATTAATTTTGACTAATTTACCAAAAATAAATACAATTAATGTTGTTAATTTTCACCACACTTAATGATAATGTTGTCAAATTTCATCACATTTAATGTTAATTTATTTGTAATAAATAAAATAAAAAAATTTCATCTAAAAATAAATTTAAAATGACATATATAAAAAATATTTCATTGAAATAACATTTCTTTTTTCTACATTATACGTTTACTTAAAATAGCCATAATTTTTTTACCTTTCAAAATAATTAATTATTGTTTGTATAAATAAATTATATAGTGAACTATATCACAAATTGAAAACTATTGATATAAATAGTAAACTAACTACTTGCTTGATATAATGAATTTCACACCAAAATTGCGTAATAGTGAACTATTTATGAATATATTTAACTATATATAAAAATGAACTATTGTTGAATATAACAAGTATAGTTGATTGTTTGTGAATAAAGTTAACTATATAAATGATTAATATTTATTTGTAGCTAACTAGTACACATGGATATAGTTATATATATACAGTATATAATAGTGAATTATCTTATGCGTAAATATAGTTTGTGAAAGAATTAACTATATACATAATATATATATTCATAGTTTCTAATATGTGATATAGTTCACTATATAATTCATTCATTGAGTAAACGTATGATGTAGAAAAAAGAAAAAATAAATGTTTTCTTTATGTCAATTTTAAATGTAAAAAAATAATTTATTTTTATATATGACAACTTCAAATTTATTTATAAAAAATTAAATGTGATAATTACTACATGGCAAATTTACATTAAACTTGCATTAAATGTGATAATTTTGATTGAATATATAGAAGGATATAATCATTTAATTTTTTTTCTCTTTGTTACTTACTAAAATTTCATATTACACATGCTACTTTATTAATTAATATGCTCAGACCTATTATTCCACTAATTAACCCTAATTTTTTCCTCTTATAATTTAATTTTGGCATATAGATAGGGAATAATTACACTATGGCACACTTTTTTGCCAAATGTTTACACTCCAAGATACTTTGTGTTTTAGACACACTTTATGTTTGTATTTTACATTTTTATCCTTGAGCTGAAATTACATTATTTAGAAAAACAAAAAAAATACCAATTCTTTTTTTTTTTTTTATTAATCAGAACTGTTTACAAACTATGACCATGGCCATACAGTTTTATAAAGTGATGAAAAGCGAGAGGAACATATTATGAACCACCAACAATCGAATCTTCCGCTTCGATTGACTTTAATGCTTAGAAAAATACTCTTAGCCACGTCCGCCTCTTTTTCCACCTCCTCGGTTTCCACGTCCACGAACCGCAGTCTGACAAAGCATCTCCTTAGCCTTTGCCGTAAGTTTAACTGGCCTATCTCGAAGAATCCGTTTTCCTAAAGGCGTCAAAGCTCCACCGAATCCAATTCCGGATCAGATGAGTCTTCTTCTTCTTCAAGAGAGACCAATGAGGCAAACTTGTTAAAACCAAAAACGGGCTCAACTATTCTGCTACTATCACCTTGAATAGTAGAGTTTACTTGAACACTTGTAGGAAGGGTGAGTGATAAAATCTGAGCAGGCTCTAAAATAGGAGACTCAATAGTTTCGTTGATGAGTATCATTGTAGGAGCGGATAAAAACATATTTTCAAGGACCGAGATAGAAGCTAGCGAAGTGAGATCCTCCGCAGCGACAATAACATTTGGATCAGTATAGTTTAATTCAACATTTGCATCAGGAAAGATGATAGAAGGAGATACCTCTGTACCTGAGGTGGTGGGAACCATTACCTTAATGCTAGCATTCACCTCGGCGACAATATCCTCATTAGCCATATGGGATTCTCTGACCGGTTGTAAACAGCGCTTCTCTTTGTGTCCGAGTTGGCCACATCTTCCACATTTAGATGGCAACCAAGCGTATTCCACATCGACCATTGAAATATATCCATTTTTATCATCTGCAGCAATTCTGGTAGGAAATGCTTTACTTAACTCTACTTCAACCAAGATCTTGGCTTCACCCATAAGAATGGGATCTAATCTGGGTTTGTGAGTTGCCATAGGAGCACCTAGACCAGAGGCTATGTGACTAATTCCAGGGATAGAGTACAAGATGTTGGGTATTTTCTTTAAAGTTACCCAAACTGGAATTGTTTTAATCTCAGGAATAGCTAAAGATGCTTCTGGATTCCATGAAGCAACAAACATTAGGCAATCATCAACATGCCATAATCCCTTTTGGAGAACCCATTTCCTAGTAGACTCGTCAGGAATATGAAACAAGTAATTTGATTCCCCAAGTTTCCTAATAGTTATTCTACAATTCCTTCCCCATAACTTATTAAAGACTGCATAAATTAGACCACCAGATGGAGGAGAACATCTATAAAACTGGCCCAATACATACTCTTTCTGATTCTCTAATCCTTGCAACAAGACATGAGGAGGAATGGTTACCTTCGGAGTCCCGTCCTCCAAATATCCAAGTGACTAAATACCACGCGCCCCCAATTAAATACCACGCGCCCCAATTAGGCGATCTCGAAAGCGAACCCCAAATCTTCACTCGATCTCGATCGATAAAAAAAATACCAATTCTCTTTCTTATTCTCCTCGTTGCCAACACCTCCGATAAACACGAAGAAGAAATTCACAAATTATTTTAATGAAAACATTTTTTTTTATTTTCGTTGATTTGAGAAAATATGGGAAGAAAGGATTCGAATGACGGAATAAAGAATTCCAAATTGTCTTCACAAAATTTGGTTCTTGTTGACTTGAAATGGTTAGTTGTCGGAATACTTGTGGATCTAGTGCGACAAGGAAAGCCACATCTCGGAGCATCAATTTTGTGCTTCAATTCCTGTTGGGTCACTCGATTCTTAAAGCCGGTTTGATAGCTTCTCGAATTCACTGGTTTCTATATATAATTACGTTTTGAAAGAAGAGAAGAATTGAGATGGTGATGATGATGGTTATTGGGGAAAATATGTAGACTAGATTATGTGAGACTCAATGTTACAAAATCTGAAACTACTGGAGATTTGGGAATTTTGCTTCTTTTTGGGATTTGAAGCATATTATCATTCATAACTCATCAAGAAGTGGTCAATGTTCCATGGTTATGTATCGATCTATTATATGCGTACATCGACATCCATAAGAGAGCCATACATTGACATCCATAAGAGAGCCAATACACAATATGATTTTTGATAATATTAACTTGTTACTCTCTATGTACACGAAGATATACAATACAATTGTAAACCTATCACACCGATATCCATATGTGTTCATCCACATGGATGCATTTATAATCAAACATCACATGAATTGACTCCTAAATCATCGCTCGTGTTACTACGTCAAATCAACTGTAAAGACAAAGAATATTGGTGCAAAGCTCGTCAAAAGGGATTGACTCCACAGTCGTTGATCGTGTTATTACGTCCACAAGTTCATCATCTAAATATTCAACATGAGAAAATTGTCCATGCATCAACAATCATATAGACAATAGAATAAGACACTCATCTCTACCAGGCTGTGGATCTACTACTGGATTAAACAAGTATAAAGACTTATCTCTACATAAACAAGTATAAGAGAGTCATCTTTACAGACCGTGGATACACTAATGACACCATGAAACGAAATCTTTGGTGTGTCCACATGGACAGTAGCAAATTGACATTAACAAATGACCAATGATCATAACTACAATTAATCGATGTTATGTATACAACGATATACATCAACGTCAACAATTTCATGTTTGATTATCAAATAATTAGTACCATTATAGCTATAAATAGTCAACGTAAAATCAGATAGATCGTTGTGAAAACAAACCTAAAGAAAATTGTACACAAAGTGAAACGGAGAATACGCGACCATGAAAACCCACTTGTGTGGTCATATAAAGGTGGTCGTGATGTCTACCTCGTAATTCTCCTCTGTACTTGCTTCTCTGAATCTTCAATTATTCTCCAAAGATTACTACAATGCAAACACAAATCAACAAAAATTATCCTCTCGAACTTATGTTGATATGTTCATCGGATGGAATAAAGTCCATCGAACGGAATAAAGTCCATTAAATCAGCAATAACCACAAAAATTACGACGGTGCATAGATTTGAAATAGAGAAACGGATCTAAACGCTGGTTTTGGAATTGTATGTTGTTGATATGATTTGGAGGATGATACTCGTATGTTTGCAGATACAGTGGTGAAATTGAATTTGCAGAAATTAGCCACCGTGAGTGAAGCTTGGGCTCGTAATTCCGGTGAAGTAAGCGGTGGTTTTTGGTTCTCCGGTGATCTGAAAAAGATAAGAAGAAGAAGATTAAGGAATTATATATGTTTTTAGCTAAACCAATATGAGCCTTTCTTTCAAACGAATGAAAATCTGAACCACACATTTTCATTAATAAAAAAAATTCATCCAGCAAGTCAAAGTAGAAACTCTATCCAATGGTGATAAAAATTAGATGAGAAGAAAGTTTATTAAATGGTATTTTAGTCTTTTTTAGTTTAAAAGCAAGCTAAAAGTAGTAGAAAGTGTCTCTACCAACAAAAGTGTGTCATAGTGTAAGAAATTTATGAAAAAGTGTCTCTAGGTGTAAATCACCATTTTTTTGTCATCTGAATATTATATTAAAACCTGGTAGAATGCGTTTTTGGAATACAAAGTGGAATACGGGATGAAATACGAAGCCGATGTCAACAGGAAAGACATCGGAAACAAAGCCAAAAGCCCTAACAAGTAACAACCAAAACAAAGCTTAAAAACAATTGAACAAACTATAACCCCGAGCTACGACAATTCCGAACCAGCCATAGCATCTCTGCCAAGCAACATCTAACCAAATGGCACAAAAGGGAGACTAACTCTGAGATTGAGAAACCACAACAAAGGCAGGTCAGGATGCAAGAGGTGAAAATACCAATAACCCACTGCCACCACAGACCGTGACAAGGTAATAACAAACAAGGATGGCCAAAGTAATATGATACCACATCTTAGAAGACCACCAACAAAGAGACACGGACAGAACCCAAACCACTCTGTAGCTTCTTCATTGATAAACTCAACCCAATATCATTGAGGAAAAGCTGTTGAGATGCAAATCCAATTGCTGCAAGAAGAATTATTCGGAAACAGAGAGCACGGAAACTGAGCTGTTGGACGGGGTTTACCTGACCCGAGAACATCTTCATTATCACCAACAAAAGAGCATCCTGTTACACGAACAAAACCACAAAACCTACACCAATGTACACACAAAGAGGAGAGCAAGCAAACCCAACTACCATAGATTAATAGCTCAAGGAATAAATCGAACTCGAGGATAGCAAAATTCAATACAAGCCAGAAACAAAAGCCAAAGGGTGAGCTACTGATCTAGTAAGCAATTGGTCAACAGAGAAGGCGATACCAAGCTTAGCCTTCAGAGACAAACTCCGGTCATGAAGCCCAGGTCTGTTCCGACAGAAGAAGAGGAACATAGATTAATAGCTCAAGGAATAAATCGAACTCGAGGATAGCAAAATTCAATACAAGCCAGAAACAAAAGCCAAAGGGTGAGCTACTGATCTAGTAAGCAATTGGTCAACAGAGAAGGCGATACCAAGCTTAGCCTTCAGAGACAAACTCCGGTCATGAAGCCCAGGTCTGTTCCGACAGAAGAAGAGGAACATAGATTAATAGCTCAAGGAATAAATCGAACTCGAGGATAGCAAAATTCAATACAAGCCAGAAACAAAAGCCAAAGGGTGAGCTACTGATCTAGTAAGCAATTGGTCAACAGAGAAGGCGATACCAAGCTTAGCCTTCAGAGACAAACTCCGGTCATGAAGCCCAGGTCTGTTCCGACAGAAGAAGAGGAACATAGATTAATAGCTCAAGGAATAAATCGAACTCGAGGATAGCAAAATTCAATACAAGCCAGAAACAAAAGCCAAAGGGTGAGCTACTGATCTAGTAAGCAATTGGTCAACAGAGAAGGCGATACCAAGCTTAGCCTTCAGAGACAAACTCCGGTCATGAAGCCCAGGTCTGTTCCGACAGAAGAAGAGGAACATAGATTAATAGCTCAAGGAATAAATCGAACTCGAGGATAGCAAAATTCAATACAAGCCAGAAACAAAAGCCAAAGGGTGAGCTACTGATCTAGTAAGCAATTGGTCAACAGAGAAGGCGATACCAAGCTTAGCCTTCAGAGACAAACTCCGGTCATGAAGCCCAGGTCTGTTCCGACAGAAGAAGAGGAACATAGATTAATAGCTCAAGGAATAAATCGAACTCGAGGATAGCAAAATTCAATACAAGCCAGAAACAAAAGCCAAAGGGTGAGCTACTGATCTAGTAAGCAATTGGTCAACAGAGAAGGCGATACCAAGCTTAGCCTTCAGAGACAAACTCCGGTCATGAAGCCCAGGTCTGTTCCGACAGAAGAAGAGGAACATAGATTAATAGCTCAAGGAATAAATCGAACTCGAGGATAGCAAAATTCAATACAAGCCAGAAACAAAAGCCAAAGGGTGAGCTACTGATCTAGTAAGCAATTGGTCAACAGAGAAGGCGATACCAAGCTTAGCCTTCAGAGACAAACTCCGGTCATGAAGCCCAGGTCTGTTCCGACAGAAGAAGAGGAACACGAGTTCCACCAAATCATAATCCTCACAATATGCTCTTGAAATCGAGACTACCTCAACCACCGTCGTAACCCAAGAACACTCTGGACCAAGCCCTCAGATCTGAAACTACTCCCTAAAGACAAGACTAAAATCGAGTCACAACTAAATACAAAGCTTGAAAACGGAGGCTCCGGCGTCGGCTCTATGACAACCGCCGTACACCGGAGCCAACAACTCAATTCGCCGGAAAGATACTGTAGCGGCGCCGCACGGGAGAGAGAGGTGGAAAACCCTAAACTGACCACGGGGTGTAAATCACCCTATAGATAGTTTAATTTTTATATTTGGAAATTATAACATATTTTGACATTATTGCATCAATATATGACCGTGGAATACAATTTTCTTCCAAAACAGAGAAACAGAAAAAGCAGAGCGGTCTGATGCGTAACGAACAATGCCATTTTCCACCTCAATCTCATCGCCTTCGCTTCTCTCAGTCCAAACTCAATCTCCACTCTCCTTCTTCTTCCTCACTCCCAAAACCCTAATCTTCACCAGAACCAAAACCCCTCATTTACTTGCTTCTCGTAGACCTCGCGATTTCATCAACGTATATACAAAGATTCGATTTTTACTTTTTCTTCTTTGTATTACGCTTCAATTTCTAAACTTTCTTTCTGGGTTTTCATTCAACAGGGGAAGGATGATTTCGTCGATGATACACGGAACTGGAACCGGAAGATCAGACCAGAATATGGGTTTGATGATGACTACGAAGATGAAGATGATCATGAAGAAGAAGAAGAAGATAGAAGTTTGGATCTGTTACTTAGATTTGTTGAAAATGTTTTCAGAAAGATTTCTAAGAGAGCTAGGAAAGCTGTTCGATCGATTTTACCTGTTTCGATCTCTACCAAACTCGTAAGTCTCAGTTAAATCTTTGATCAAATCTAATTTGTGAATCTCTGATTGATAAGTTTGGTTACAATTTTTAGGTGGGTTTCTCAGTGAATGGAGTACTTATTCTTGCATTTTTGTGGATCTTGAAAGCATTCCTTGAGGTAATGATATACTCTAAATCCATTGAGTTATAAAGAATGGTTCTTTAACTGTTGTTGTGAAGAGAATTGAAAGTTGGAACATTTTGATGCACTAGTCCTTTTGAAAGATAACTAAGAGTGGATTTTGTTTTCTTGTCCTGTAATTGATTGCTATATGTTGGTTATAGGATTCATTGACTATGGCAGAGTTCTGTATGTACCATAAATTTTGAATAGAGAGTGTAGATTGTAGAATCAAGCTTAGAACTGTGTTGACGAGTTGCAGTGAATCTAGTTTCATGGCAAATACAGAACTGAAAGCTTTCCTCGAGGTAATAATGTAATCTAAATCCATTGAGTTATAAAAAATGGTTCGTTAACTTGATACATTTGTGCTATTCAAGTTTCTTACAATGCATCAGTCTTTTGTGAAGTTAACAATGAGTGGAATTGGTTTTTGGTGCCCTGTGATTGCTATATGTTGGTTATTGGATTCACTAACTATGGCAGAGTTCTGTATGTACCATAAATTTTGAATAGAGAGTGTAGATTGTATAATCAAGCTTAGAACTGTGTTGATGAGTTGCAGTGAATCTAGTTTCATGGCAAATACAAAGTCATGTTAAGAATGTACAACTAAATAGAAATGTTAAGGACTACCTCTCTCTCTTTTATGCCTACTCACACATAGCAAAATGAAGGGATCTTAATTCTATAGTTGAGTCGTTCTTTCTGTATTGTTTTTCCAGCCTAGTCTTTGTTTGCTATCGGTAGAAAGGTGTCAATCCGTATGTATTATATGCATCAAGAGGAAACTATACTCCACAAGGCTCTGTTTTTGAAAATTTGAGCTAATGTGCATATTCTTCAATGTTTTAGGCTACTTTATTTCTTCAAAAGAGACTAAGTGTTGTGTTACATTAGTGTTGATAGTTTTTTTACTGGTGGAGCGCAGGTAGCTTGCACGCTTGGAACTATTGTATTTACGAGCATTCTAGTTATACGTGGACTTTGGGCTGGTGTAGCATACGTACAAGAGAGCCGCAACAATAGGATCAATGAACTCGCTGATGACCCGCGTACATGGAACGGGGTGCAACCAGTTTCTTGATTAATTACCTTTTACTGTTAAGGAAATCAAAAATTCTGACTTTTTGGTGCCAGAATTGGTTCCAAGGCAAATAAAACCATACCTGATTACAGAATCAGAAAGGAGTTACCAACTTACAGTGGATGTTCTTTAGCAATGTCTGATGATTTGGTAAGTACAAAAATGTAATATTTGTAGCATTCACTAAGTCAGCTATGGATGCTAGTGTGTAGCTCAACCGGGAAATAAATCGCCAAAATAATGGTTTGGGTGACCCTATTTCTTTGTTTCTAAATATATAAAATCATTCCATTTACCTGTCTAGTTTAGTGGCTCATCAGTCACCGGACTTTCTGCATATATTCCGATGTAGATTGTCCACAACTAAGGAGCTCCGCTTTGAGGTCCCCGGAGATATTTTCATCCTTATGTTGGTCTTTAGAACGATAACACACAATCTCTCGATCAAGGATCGAAGATGAGTACATAGGTATTTCCATAATGCCATCACCAAAACCACTCGGCTTTGCAATCTTTTCCTCGAGTTCAGCGAGGCTGCCCCTAATCGCTAGCCTGGCCTGGTGATTTTCTGTGACAACATTAGTGTTGTTTTATCTCTCCTCCAATCCAGTCCAATACTACCACACCGATCACATCGACATCCCTTTCCTTTTTTTATAACCTTAAATTTCGGGGTCGAGATCCGTACATCTTCGTAGGTCCTAGGCGGTTGATAATATTATAACATAGCGTAAATCATCCCTCCCAAACATGATTGATTAACCACCACCACAAATCTTTGATTATTGACATCCATTTTGATAGTGAACAAGTTGCAATTGACCAAGTAAAGATTCATGAAGATGTCTCAGTGTGTGGTAACCTCCTACTCCGACTACAAAGGGGTGTTTATGGATATACAAAAATATTTAGGTTGTATTTGGTTTATGGTTGTATAGTTTTTTCTTCTTCTTTTTTGTTGATAAAGATGGTTGTATAGCTAGGATATACAATATGATTAGATGTCCTATTGGATCTATATCTCTAGTCTAGAATAGTACAAAAAAACAAGTCACGGA
This sequence comes from Arabis alpina, assembly GCA_900128785.1. NCBI lineage: Eukaryota > Viridiplantae > Streptophyta > Magnoliopsida > Brassicales > Brassicaceae > Arabis > Arabis alpina. The sequence goes on from LT669794.1 coordinate 6,161,782, forward strand.
GTTTCACAAGTTTACACGTTTTAGGTTGGTTTCGAGGAAAGCTATAAACAATACTTTTTTTGGTCTTAAAATCTTTTTTTAATTCAGATTCGGCTTGATTTATATGCCAGCTCTTAAGACTACAAATCTTTGCCTTCTATTGGATTTGTTGTTAGCTTCATACAACATATTGTAATCGTTATACACGCCTAACAAGTGGCTTAACAGTCACTATTTGAATACCCTATTGCTTTTTGTTGTTGTTTAACTTTGAATCATTTGTTCATGCATGGCTGTCGGCTGAGATTTGAACGAGAGACCTCTCACAAGAGAGAAATGATTAAATCTATAGAACGTTTTGTTTCAGAATAATTAGTCTACGTTAAATACTTATTATGAAAGATTAATATTGAGGATTGAGAGAAGAGAAGAGAAGTTTATAAGGTAGATGTTAAAAGCGGATATGTTCTAATGCACTTGCAAATTGCAATACATGGGCATATATTTTTCACCTAAAACAAAAACAACCTAAACACCCACAAAAAGGCTAAAAAGTCGACAATAATGCCAAAAGATTAGTGGGTGTATGAAATTCCACTAAGATTCATTTTGAAATTTGATGTTCTTATGTACCTTTTATTCCCACTTAGTGGTTCACATATATACACAGAGACAATACATATTTTATATAAATGTATATTTTTTATAAATGTATTTTTTTATACAAATACATTAATTATTATTAATATATAACAATATATATATTTATATATGGTGGTGTATAAAGTTTAATTTGTCTATCCACATTAGATTATATACTCTATTTCCAAAGTTAACAACTTTTTTTCAATTAAGAAAGTATACTCACCAATTAAGAATTTTAAGAAATATATGCAGGCCTGCATCGCCTACTTAGTATGTTTTCATTTTTATGATTGGATCCAACTTTTAGAAAACAAGTTGAAAAAAATATATGTAGAGTTTTCCTACACCTTGGCGAATCTTATATTTACATGTAAAAACTGTACGTAAATCTTTTTTTTTCACATACGTAGAACGACACTTGAATCCAAATCCGTTTGGTGAATAACATTCATCTAGGGAATAAGAATATATCATTGCACTTGGATTTCCATGTGACGTTGTGCAAGTGAATATTTAGTTTTTTCCTCATTTTGACGTAGAAAATTGTTCCACATTCACCAAAAATAGAGAACCTAGCCTTTATGGTTTGGCTCTTTGCTCTAAACCGCAACCCGACTTTGGACCGTTTACATAAGTGGGGTTGTGATGTAGAACAAACATGTCTATTGTGTGGGATGGAGAATGAATTAAGGAATCATTTGTTTTTTGTTTGTAATTTTTCAAAGGAGGTGTGGAAAGCAACCGTGGATATGTTACTCTCTTACACTCCTCCTTTGCTTTGGGATGATATTTTAATCTGGCTAACGACGGCAAGTCCGAATAAGGAAGTATCACTCGCTTTGTTACAAGGTTGGCATGCTTGCGTTTCTGAAATTTGGCTTGAACGGAATCGACGTTATCATAATGGCCTAACTCTTTCTCCAAAGAGGGTCTTCTTCAAAATCCTCTCTATTGTTAAGAACAAGGCCCAAAGCCTAGATTACCAGTATCCAGATTGTGTTTCTCTCCTCCATTGCTGGGCACGTCCTTCGCTTTTCCAGTTTCAGCCTCTTTGATTATTGCATATTCTTCTGCCTATCTATGCACTCACAATATCATCGACTTTTTGGTTAAAATTGGAGTTTTTTTATTTCCTTTATTCTCTTATTTTCCCATATGTTGGTAGTAATCTTTGTTGTACTAGATGCGTGGTTTCTTTTTCACTCTTTGTAAACTCTTTTATTTTATATTCAAGCAAACCCTTTAACAAAAATAAATAAATTCGAAGTCCACTATCAGATGTAGAATAAAAGTATATGTATTATTTTGTAAGTATTTGACGGCACATGATATTCTCCCAAACATGAACATATATTTCCGACCAGAGAGATAAGTCAACTCGGTATATGATTCTACAATTAGTTAATCGTCAGCAACTGATAAGTCATGTCAATTCATATATTTATGTCTATAAGACTATAACATCAAGTATCGTATTCTATCTGCACCATATGCTAATGAATTATAGAATCACATGTTTTACATTCATTGGAAACAAACAAATTACTACTCACAAAATATCCATACCCAAGTATTAGGTCAAAGCAACATATATGTAGTTGTATTTTGTTTGTATATCAATAGTAGAACAGCGAAATGATACACTAGAGTTGTAATATTTTTGCAAAATACTGATGTACTATAAGAAAATGTTCATATATATTAATTAGTAACGGTTTTTCAGATACATGAAGACATGATGAAACGTTTAGTAAATATTGTGAATGATAAATAAATTACATTATCAAATTTAAAACGTGGAAAAGGTTTACTACTCATGATTATAGTAAATAATTAGCATGTTAGTTTTTAATACTTTTAATCTACCTAAAATGAAAGGAAGATTCTGACAGAAACAAGAGACTCTTCTGCCTAACAAAAAGAGCATATTCCATTGCATGTTGTATTATCGTTATATATTCCTCTAAAGTAAACTACATTTATCAATAATCATTTATTATATACGTTAGAATATGATATAATTTGGAATTCGATAGACTTAACTTCTACTTTTTTAAAATCATTTTTAATTGGATGTGATCTAAGACCTGATCCACCAGAAAAGATCTTCAATCGATATATCTGTTAAGACATTTGGCAACATTTGTTTTTTCATTTCATAAAATATTACTTGTTTTTCTCTTAACTTTTGTGTTCAATAATAAAGAAATCACGACACATATCAAATTTTTTATTAATTTTTCGGTAGTGGCCTCGTAAGATTACTATCAAATATGCATGCGCGAGCGAATGAACTTAGATATTGAGACACACGAGCTTATCCAAATCTTTGAGCCTCATCGAAAATCAAAGAAGAAAGCTTGTAAAATCGAGGACCGTAACAGCCTCCAACTCTAGGCTTCGTGCTTGCTCTTAGGGCCACCGGGGTCTCTCTGCGACGCACGACAAGTATTTTTCACTACAAGAAATCAAGCGACGTGAAAACAAGAATAACAACTAGTTATCCTTCGTCATCCCAAATAATAACAATAGATTATCCGTCATTGCGTTAAATAGGGATAGATTTGTGAAGGATTAGCGTATAACATAAAACAGCAAACATTTTGCTATCCAAATCAATTGTAATATAATGATAAAATTACAAGACATTACCAATCCATTGTATAGCGTTCAAAAGTGGCAAAATAACAAAGCAAATTTCGTCCTATGAAAAAAAACAGCCAATTCATTCTAGATTAGTGAACGAAAATTATAAAAATTCTCAATTAAATCAAGAGTGTGGGGTCTAGTTGTTTGATGGAAAGGTTACATATTTAGCTTTTTTGGGAGATTGGTGATTTCGGTCTAAAATCTATTCCGATAATTACAGTTATGCCGCAAAAAAATTAAAAGTTTAAAACCGAATTATAATATCAAGAAAAACCATTGCAGTCTTCTGTTCAATACCTGAACGAAAAGAATTAACACAAAAAATCGATTATTTTACAGATTTTAGAAATTAATAGTTTTCGCCTAAAATCTATTCCGATAATTTCATAACTAATGCCGATAGAAATTAAAATAAAAACAGAATCGTCGTTATCGTCTTCGGTTAGATACTAAAAACACAAGAAATGAACACATAAAATCTTCTTTTTTTTTTACAAATGTTAGAGATTAGTAATTTCTGTCCCAAATGACCAAATCTAATCCGATAATTTTATATATAGATATTACCATAATATACTCAAATGTAAATTCTTCAGTGTAATATACTATACACAATACATTTAGAAAGAAAATATTATATATATATACACAATACATTTTTAGAAAGAAAATATATTATATATATATACACAATATATATTGTATTAATGGTAGAAGCCACGTGGAATTCACACCAACAAAAAAAAAAAAAAAAATCAGCATAGCTTTGGGAACGACCATTTCATTTCACATAACATATCTGCAACTCTCGGACTCTTCCTCTCTATAAATATTTCATTCCAAAGAACCAATCTCTTCCTCAACATTTTCACATCTCTGATTCCTCTCTCTCTCTCTCTAAAGCTTCCAACTTTGTAACATACTCTCAAAGCCCATCTCTTTCGCTCTCTCTTTCTCGATTATCGCATAGACACTGCCCAATTTTCACCACTTGCGTTGTGTAAGAAGAATCTTTGAACGAATCTTGAAAGAATCATCCTTTTTTTCATTACCCTTTTGTTTTTTTTTTCTATTACAAATCTCTATAAATGTTTGCTTCTGGAGAAATCGAAACCACGAGATTGAGGCGTAATTTGGGGATTACGTGTAATTTAGGGTTTTCTTGTGGTGGATTTGAAGATTTAGGTGTGAGATTGGAAGGAGAAAACATGGTTGTGCCTGAAGAAGAAGATGAAGAAAAGGTCAGTGAAACTGAAACTGAAACGGCGTCGTTTCAGATGATTCAACAACCGTTTCAGCAGAAACTCGTTGTGGGTTATGCTCTTACTTCTAAGAAGAAGAAGAGTTTCTTGCAACCCAAGCTTGAAGTTCTTGCTAGGTAAAGTTTTAAGCTTTTTGCTATCATAGTTTCCAAAATTTGTGTATGGAGTCATTTTTGCTTTTGCCTGCTTTGGGAGAAGACTGTTCTTTTGGGGGCGTTTCAAGAAAAGCCGACAAGTTCTTTTTCTACTTTCAAGAAAAGGATATTTACTAGTATTTAGGATTTTGACATTTTCCTTGCTAGATTTGGTTCTTGTTTCCTTACTCTTGTTTTGGTTAGCTAATTTGTTGGTTGGTACTGATTCTATTGTTTAGAAGGACCATTGCCACTTGCTATGTTTTTGTCCTTTGCTTATAGAGTTACACTAAGTAGTATTACTTGTGGTATGAGGAACCTTGTTTCTATGGGGGAATATTCCTTGTATAAATCCTTTTGGATTAGTCTCTATTGAGGTTTGACTTTAGCTTTTAAAAAATAAAAATACTTTGGTGTTTTGCCTTTTCTGTGGCTTGGAAATCTTCTTCATCCACATGGGTGTGTTTGTTTTGGTTTAAACAATGACTGGTTCTACTTAAAAATGTCATGTTCTAGAATCTTAAAAAGGATTTTATAGTTTAGTGAGAGCCTTTCTTAATGAGTTTGTCTTCAGGTTTTGCTTCTAATTAAGCCATAGTCTTCTTCCAGTAGAGTTTTGAGGAAAATGTTGACAGTACTACTTCTTGTGTCTGTTTTAGGAGAAAAGGCATTTGCTTTGTGGCCATTGATTTGAGTCGTCCACTTTCTGAACAAGGACCATTTGATGTCGTTTTGCATAAGGTTCGTGAGAATTAAGAAATGCTTTCAATGTGTTTTTAGTACTCTGAGATTTTTGTTATCTGTGTTTGTGGTGGAAATCTAATGAGTTTATGGGATTGTGCTCTTGCAGTTGCTCGGAAAAGAGTGGCAAGAGGTTATTGAGGTGCGGAAAACTGTCTGCCTTTCTTACAATGTTTCTGGTTTAAGAATTGTTTTTTCTTAAATGTACTTCAGGTTCTATTCCTGCAAATGTTGGTTGGAAATTGCGACTAATCTTGTTTTGAATTTCTTAGTTTTTACTATGTAAATGTATTCAGCTACAATAGGATTAATGTTATTAAGACATGAGTGGTATTTGATAGATTTCTGTTAAGCTAGCGTATTTTTTCCATTCGGTGGAAATTATCAATTCATAGTGAGTTTATTGTCTTCATGACTGTCTGCCTTTCTCAAAATGTTTCTTGTTTGAGAATTTTTTATGTTCTTGCTTGGAGATTGCGATCAATCTGGTTTTGAATTTTGTAGTTTTTACTATGTAAACGTAATCAACTACAATAGGATTGATACTATTAACCCATCAGTTGTGTTTGATAGATACGTGGAGTGTTTTTTTTGTTTGGTGGATGAGTATATTGTCGTCAAATACAATGTCATGCTTAACATCTCATGTTTGTCTTACTGTGTTTGCAGGATTACCAGCAAAAACACCCAGAAGTGACTGTGCTTGATCCTCCAGGTGCAATACAGCGGATATATAATCGTCAATCGATGCTTCAGGGTATGGCAGATTTGAATCTGTCAGATTGCAGTGGTAACAATCCCCATACATTCTTTTTTGACATTGGAATTCAAGAACTTTCTTAAGTTTCTTTACAATTGAATTTTTGCTTTGGTAAATATTTGTAGGCAGCCTCTCTGTTCCAAAGCAAATGGTTGTCTTGAAAGATTCAGCATCTAGTGCTGATAAAGTTGTTGAAGCTGGTCTTAAATTTCCACTAGGTATGTACTTAATGTGGAAGTGTACTAGTACTAAATGTGCTTATTATTTAAGTGATGCTTATTGCTAGAATTGGTTTCAACTTTTTCCCAGTTGCAAAGCCACTCTGGATCGATGGTACTGCAAAGTCGCATCAATTGTTCTTAGCTTATGACAGGCGCTCGCTTGCAGAACTTGATCCACCTTTAGTCCTTCAAGAGTTTGTGAATCATGGTAATTGGTTTAACATTACACTTTCAATACACATTTCTCTTTCAAAATATTCAATGCATCTTAATTCAAAATATTTTTTGCTGCATGAAGGTGGAGTTATGTTCAAGGTTTTTGTGGTTGGAGATATAATAAAAGTTGTGAGACGATTTTCTCTACCGAATGTGAGTAATTGTGAAAAAAACAAAGTCGATGGCGTCTTCCAATTCCCACGGGTTTCATCAGCTGCTGCTTCAGCGGATAACGCAGACTTAGACCCTCGTGTTGCTGAGTTACCTCCAAAGCCTTTCCTCGAGGCCCTTGTGAAAGAGCTAAGAACCTTATTGGTATTAAACTCCTGCTGCTTTTCCACAACATTGCAAGTCTATTTCTTTTCTTATCTTTTAATTTGTTGCTGCTTTCTTTTGAATAGGGACTTCGGCTTTTCAACATAGACATGATAAGAGAACACGGTAGCAAAAATGTGTTTTATGTTATCGACATCAATTATTTCCCTGGTAAGTTTTGTGTTTGTTTTTGAAGCTTTTGTGTGAGTTTTTGATATGATTTTTGTCAGAGAAGTGTGTGTGTTTTGAAATTTGCAGGTTACGGAAAGATGCCAGATTACGAGCAAGTGTTTGTAGACTTCTTCCAAAATCTGGCTCATGCTAAACATAAGAAGAAACATTGTAAATGAAAATATTTGGGAGGGTATTATTAGATATGATGTTTCTACGGAAACTGATGTGGGGAAAAAAGGGAATAATATTTGACTAATTATGGATTTGTACAGAGTTAAGCTTTTGAAAAAGCTGTATCAGATAACAAGTTTTGATTAGTAAATTTTGAACTTTTTAAATAAACAAGTTTTTATTAAGCATTTTGGTTCTGTTTTGGATGTGATGATTATGGCGAAAGAAAAAAAAGTAACACAGTAGTCTCAATTTGACCATTCCGGTTTGTTATTAAACAAACCGATTTAGCCGGTTTAATTTGAAATCGAAAGAGACCGCTTCTGTCAATTTTCTTCCTCTCTAAACCTTTTAAATAACAAAATCTTTATTATTATGCATTTTGGTTCTGTTTTTTGGAGGTGATTATGAAAACAGATATTTTTTACAATTCCGGTTATGAATTGTATGAATCGGATATCCGTTCGGGTCGAGTATTTCGGTTTTTTTTATATTTTATAAATTCGTATCGGGTTCGTTATATCCGTTGTACAATCTATATGAAAATACACCTCAAATATGAAGTTAATCATAATAAAAAAATTTTAAAAAAAATTCAAATTAATATAGATATCAAAGAAAAAACTCGATTTTATTAGTTTTACATGAATTATCCAAAAATATCTGAGAAAATATCATAAAAAAAATTGTAAAAATTCAAATAATGTTGATAAATTATTTATTTTTATCTTAATATCTTATTATATAAAGTTTGATGCGTCAAACATAATAATTAACATGATCACGACACATGTTAACCAGTTAATAAGATTTTAACACGTGTTATTTTAGTTTATTAAATTAAATCACATATTTATAAATTTCCCTAATCCTATTTAAATTAGGTTTTGACACGTGTTATTTTATTTTAACTAAATTAAATCAAAAAATTTCTAATCCTATTTAAAATAGGTTGACTTTTTACTATTACAAATAAAGATGTTATTAATCTAAAATACATAAATTTTTTGATATGTGGATAAATCATCGTATGCAAAACCTAAGTCTATTTAAACTAAAATGATCTTACATGTATATTAGAATATCTATTGGGAAAAATTACTTGATTTTTTTTTTGCTTTATATGCTTCTAATTAGAATAAAAAAAAAACTACTTGATAAATTCAAAGATATAAATTTTTATCATCACAAGAAAACACAACAATGATTTCATGTTAGACAAGTTAGATAAAAAATTGTTTATCATCGTATTGTAATACATCTTTTAAGAAAGTAATATACTAAACATTTTAAGAAAAATAATGAGCTTAGAGGAAATGACTTTATATCAATAAGAGTCTTAATGTATTACTAATTATTTGAATAATATCTAACTACATTTTGGTTTTATTTGAATAATGTATAACTATTCAAAGCTTTGTGTATCATTAAATTCTTCCAAACTTTGGGAATCAATTATATGAAAAAAGCTCAATTGAAATTTGTAATTTTAGTTTGCAACTAAAAATATAAGATTCATTTCGTTAAGGTTTTGAAAAAATAAATATATGAATGACCAACTACATAATAAAAAAATCATAATTCAATAAGAAATAAGAAGAAAAAACTAATTACTTTAAAATATGTGAAAATTTTAAAAATAAAATCTTATTATAAAAATAGAGTAGCGAAATAGTGAAAATTAAATTATTTCAAACATGAATAGAAAGAAACCAGTTATTTTTAAAAGGCGTGATCAAATTTAATTGGAAATCAAATTAGACCAAACAATTTAAGATAGAAAAAGAAGTAAGTATTAAATTTATTTATATTAAAGTTTTCGATTTCGTTTATTTTCATAAGTAATTTGCTTTTCATGTGATTTTTCACGGGTAGTAAAATATATTTTTTCATAAACCCGCATATATGCGGGTCTTTCACCTAGTAATCTATAATATTCGAATTAACCAAAAAAATATAAAAATTATCTAAAATACATGAACATATCCAACCTTACATTCAAATATCTTTACTTTAATTTATGTTTGTGGTAATTCGGATACACGTTCGGTTATCGGTTTTGTCTGGGTTCGGATTATAAATTCGGATCGGGTTGGTTAGGTAATTCTGTTTAGGATTTCTTTGCCCACCCATAGGACTATGTGCATTTTGACCATTTCGGTTACTGATAAACCAAACCAAACCAATTTAAACCGGTTTTGATTTCAATTTATTTCGTCGTCGTCTAAAAACGCAATCCCTTAAACCTTTCTTGTCAACAATGTCTCTCTTCTTGCGAACTTTGCCTCTACGACCTGCGTCGTTTTCGTTTCTCCTCTCCGCAACCTCCATATCACTTTCAAAGGCCGCCGTTTTATCCTTCTTACCCAAACGGAGAAACCCATTTCCCGGAACCCGAAGAACTTTCTCCAATTCCTCTGCCGCGTCTGTCACATCAAGCGATGCGGTGGTAGTGAAGTCGATTCCAACTTCTCCGTCGACTCTTAGGTGGGTATCGCGTACTGAGCTTTGTGGTGAATTATCAGTCGATGATGTTGGTAAAAGAGTTCACCTTTGTGGATGGGTCGCTCTTCATAGAGTTCATGGTGGTCTCACTTTCCTTAATCTTAGAGATCATTCCGGCATTGTCCAGGTTTGAGATTTCACCTAACGTTTATCTCCTTCATTAAGTGTTTGGTATTGAATTTGAGTAGAAGAAACGATTAGTAGTGTTTGATTCAATCCATACCTGAGTTTGACTTGTTTTTAGCTATGTTGGGTTCTTTGGTTTGAAATGATTGTGTAACGCAAAGATGGATATTTGTGGACTGTATGCTTTGTTTATGATTGAATGTTTTTAATTTTATAGGTTAGGACGCTTCCGAATGAGTTTCCTGAGGCTCATGGTTTGATCAATGACATGAGACTTGAGTACGTTGTTTCGGTGGAAGGTACTGTTCGTAGTAGGCCAAATGAGTCCGTTAACAAGAAAATGAAAACTGGATCCGTGGAGGTATGGTTTATCTTCTTATTCAGCTTAAGTTGCGTTTATGTGTTTCGGATTTTTTGAAAGTTGATGTGAGTGGTATGTTGCACTAGGTAGTTGCAGAGCATGTTGAAATATTGAATCCTGTGAGGTCAAAGCTTCCTTTCCTAGTTACTACTTCAGACGAGACGAAAGATTCGATTAAAGAAGAAATTCGCTTAAGGTGAAGTATTAACTTTATGATCTATCTTTCATCGTTGGTCTTTTTTTTTTTGTTGAATCTAGAAATGGTTACCTGATACTTTTGGCTTTTGTTTGTATGATGTTAGATTTCGATGTCTTGATCTACGGCGTCAGCAAATGAAGAATAATATTGTTCTTCGACATAATGTGGTGAAGCTGATTAGGAGATATTTAGAAGACAGGCATGGGTTTATTGAGGTGATTCCTTCTCTATTTGAAAGAGGCACTGTAATTTTTTTTGTATATTTTCAATTTTGAGTCTTACCAAGTTTTTTCATCTTGGTTTGTTGTTTTTGTTAGATTGAAACTCCAATACTCTCCAGATCTACTCCAGAAGGCGCGCGAGATTACCTCGTTCCCTCAAGAATTCAGGTGCATTCACTTCTTTTAATCTTGATCCTTTTCCTGTTAGAAAATTCAGCTCCCCTCAAGTATAAGCTTTCATCATAGTTTAGAGGTCTGATTCTATCAAATGTCTCTTTCGAAGTCAGGAACATTCTATGCTTTGCCACAAAGTCCACAGCTCTTCAAACAAATGTTAATGGTCTCCGGTTTTGACAAATATTACCAGATAGCGAGGTATGTGTATATATGATCTTTGGCTCTTAAGCTTGATTTAGAATAAGGCTCATTGACATAAGTGTCTCATCACCTTTCATTTACCACCAAAATAGGACTGTCCATGCAATATGATTTCTCACCCTCTTTCGTTTTGTTTCCGTATTATTAGATGCTTTAGAGATGAAGATCTAAGAGCTGATAGGCAGCCTGAGTTCACTCAGCTTGATATGGAAATGGCTTTCATGCCTATGGAGGACATGCTAAAGCTGAATGAAGATCTTATCCGTAAGGTTAGGGTTCCATTGAGCTATTGTCTTATGACTTTATATCTTCCGTGTGTATATATCTTATGATTTTATATCAGATGTTTTAGAGGACAGTGACGCAAGTAGCTCAATATTGTCAAGAAATATGTTTACAAATTTGTTGCTTTGTGATGTGTTTCTTGTAATTCCTGTATGTCATGAATTTTGGTGGATCTTTTCACTTTAACGTTAGTTTGATGGTCTTTCAGCATTTTTAATTGTTTGGCCTTCTTGTGCAGGTATTTTCAGAGATCAAAGGTATCCAGCTACCTGATCCATTCCCAAGGCTGACGTATGCTGATGCAATGGATCGATTTGGCTCAGATAGACCGGATACAAGATTTGATCTTGCATTGAAAGACGTAATATTGTCTGCTTCTTGTTTATTTAGTTAATGTTACACAGAAGTATAGATATGTCTCCTTGCCTACTTTTGTTCTCTGCATGCTTATGCTGGTTTTTCCCTTGAACTAGGAAGTGCGTTTTAGAGTTGTTTCACAATTTTTGTACAGAAGCTTGGAAGTTTACTTTAAAATTCAAATCCCAAATTTCTGAAACTGCAGGTGTCAAACATTTTCACAGAATCGCCCTTCAGGGTTTTTACGGAGGCCATTGAAAGTGGTGGAGTCATCAAGGTATTATGTGTGCCTTCGGGTGCTAAAAAGTATTCAAACTCAGCTCTCAAAAAAGGAGATATTTACAATGAAGCAATGAAATCCGGAGCAAAGGGTCTACCTTTCTTGAAGGTCTTGGATAATGGTAAATAGATCAATCATGCTTACTTCTTTCTAATAATAGTCATATCATTATACATTGTACATTCAGTACTGATTAGGCCTGAACTTGTGATGCAGGCGAGGTCGAGGGAATTGCAGCATTGGTTTCTAGTTTAGATTCGGCGGGTAAAACAAATTTGGTGAGACAATGTGGAGCAGAGCCTGGTGATCTTATTTTATTTGGAGTGGGTCCTGTTACTTCTGTTAATAAAACCCTTGACAGGTTAAGACTCTTTGTAGCCCATGACATGGATTTGATTGACCATGTAAGTTTGTCCATTGGACAATCATTTCTTTATTTCCAATTGATGACAGTTCACCAGATTTATGCCATTTCTTGCTTCTTATATAGTCCAAGCACTCCATTCTGTGGGTAACAGACTTCCCAATGTTTGAGTGGAATGAACCAGAGCAGAGGCTTGAGGTATGTCGTTTCACAATTTGATTTCTTGCATAAGATGAGATTTATGGCCAAATATGTTGTGTGCTAATATGAAATGTCTTCCTCTTCAGGCATTACATCATCCATTCACAGCTCCTAGGCCTGAAGATATGGATGACTTACCTTCTGCATGCGCTCTTGCTTATGACATGGTCTATAACGGGGTCGAGGTAAACCAAACAGCTTGACCATTTCTGCTCTCTGGAACAATAGCTCGGGAGATCTTTTGACAAACTCTCTTGATGTAATACCAGATTGGTGGAGGAAGTTTGAGGATATATAAGCGGGACATCCAAGAAAAGGTTTTGGAGATCATTGGCATTTCACGTGAAGAGGTGAGAGTCGCTTTCTCTTTATTCGAAAACTATCCGTTTTAAATGAATTTGCAGAAGCCTTATTTGATATTTTGCTTCTACAAACAGGCTGAAGCAAAGTTTGGGTATCTTCTGGAGGCTCTTGACATGGGTGCTCCTCCTCATGGTATGTGAATCTTTAAAGGGTCAATTAAATCTCAGATTTAAGAAAAGACCATTTTCATGATTTTAACATCCATGTCTAGAGTCTAGACTGGTTTAACTTTTAGGTTATTTAAGACAAAAAAAGGGGTTAAACTTTCTGACAACCTTGTCAATAACTTGGTACTCTTGTGATGATGATGCTGAACAAGATTGTTCAAGCATGGTTGATGAAACATTTGGAATTTGATATGATATTGCAGGTGGAATTGCATACGGATTAGATAGGATGGTGATGATGCTTGCAGGTGCGAGTTCCATAAGAGATGTAATTGCTTTCCCAAAGACGACCACTGCGCAATGTGCCCTAACAAAGACTCCCTCGGAAGTCGATCCAAAGCAGCTCGAAGATCTCTCCATCCAATAGTTCTCAACACAAACATAATTGTATCTTTTGTGCTTTTGAGAAAAGGATTAAGTAGAGAGATTGTAATGGTATGTCTCTTGCCAAACATCATTGGTTATTGATTTTATAGAAATTTGTATTGCCTTCACTTTTTGAAACAATATTTGCAGAAGTGACTTGCAAACTTTCCACATTAATAATTGATTATTGAAGATAAAAGTCATAGTCACAGTAGCATTTTTTGAGTTACTCATTTCTTTTGTATATGACAAGTAAAGCCCACAATAGTTTGTTTTTTTTAGCTGCTAACTGTTGAGCTCTTTTTCTACTGTTAGTGTTGAACTTAATTTCCTGAAGAACCAGTGAAAGCATTCCATAGCCAAAGTTCCAAATGAATATACAGTTTTAAGAAACTACGTAACAGAGACACACTGATGTCTTTTAGCTTTTACTATGCCATACATAGCTGCAAAAGCAGAAAAACCACAGAAAAAAACATTCAAGTTAAACTTTCCATTGGAGCTCCTTTCACTCTGCTGCGAGTGCTTCTTCTTCATCTTCTTCATTTCCTTCTATTCGTATATCCGGCAGAGTTTGTGGATCAAGGAGAGCTTCTCGCTCTTCTTGGGAAATTGAGGTTTCAGTAGTATCTTCTGCCTCTTCCGTTTGATCTGCGGAATCAAGGTTGGAGCTATCCTTTTCGCCTGATTCATCTTCACCCTCAGATCCTGCATTCTCCTTCACCTCGGTTGTGTTTGAGCCTGAGATGTTTTCAATCAGAGAAGACTCTGAAGTTGTATTCCTGGACTCATCTTGAATGGAATCTTGGTTGGTAATGTTTGCAGAGACAGTGATATTGGGATTAGACTCGTTACGGATTTGCTCAACTTCGAAGACGGTTTGAAGATTAGAAAATCCAGCAGGTGGTGCACCATCTTCCGTTTTGACATGGTCTTGACTCCGATCTTGCATGATTTCTGTTTCATTCTGCAAAACCCTTGAAGCTTCAAGAATTGCTTCTGTCGAATTGCCATGAACCGTTTCACCTATCAATTCAGTTACCGCGTTTTTTGTTTCACTGTCACCATCTTTCACTTCTGTAGTTGTTTTCTCCACAGACTCGCCACTATCAACTTCTCCTAACTTCAAGACCGGTTCCTTCTCAATCTTGACCTGGCTTGTAGCACCGTTGGAATTGTTCTCCTGACCTGATTCCGTTGTATTCTCAGAACTTTCTTTCAATTTCTCAGTTTTCAGTATCCGTGAGTCATGAGACACCGCACTGGAAGCATCATCAGCCTTGTAATGCTCATCTCGCGCCTCATCCACGGTCATATTAATTTCATTTGCACGATTACTCTCTTTTTCTTTCTCGTTCAATCCACTCTCCTTCTCTTCTTCAAGCAACTCATCATCCTTATCGTTATCTCCGCCACTTTTACTTCCATCTTGTTCATCAATCTCATCTTCTTCATGTTTATTCTCTTCCTCATCTTCCTCAACTACTTCCTCTCCTTGCTTATTCTTATCTTCCTCATCTTCATCAACTACTTCTTCTCCTTGCTTATTCTTATCTTCTTCATCTTCCTCAACTACTTCCTCTTCATCTTCTTTCTCTTCCTCCTCATGATTACCATTCTCTACTTTACTCTTCTTCCCTATCTCCTCTCCTCCATGACTAACCTCTTCTTCTTCTTCATCTTCCTCCACAGGCTTCTCGTTCTTGTTATTATGATAACCAGGAAGAAGATCTTTTCTCCCAAGCTTCACCAATCCATCTTCTCTCTCTAAGACCAACGATTTTTCGCCATCTTTCTCATAAAATTCCTTCTTCTTATCATGAGAGTACTTAACTTGATAAATTAACCAAATACAAACTCCAAGAAGAACACATATCTGCAAAACATGTTTCCCTTTGATACCTTTGTTTCCTCTTTGGCTTCTGCTTGATGCTTTCTTCATCTTTCAAACAACAACAAGAAAAACTCTCTTCTTCAAATTTCTCACAAGCTATACAAATACCATACTCAGATTTTTATACACCTGAGACAATAAAGAACAAATCAATCACCTTAAGAACAAGTCATGTTTTAGAGCTCAGTCAAAAGAACCAAATCTTGATTTTGAAAACTCAATTAAAAACCATAAAAGAAACAATCAATATAAGATTGTGACATGCAAAAGGATAAACCAAATTAATTACAACATTAAAACCAAACTACACAAATCGAAACCCTAATCTTGCAAAATGGAAACTAAGAACCTAAAACCCCCAAAATGGAAACTAAGAACCTAAAACCCCAAATTTGTAGAAAATATTACAAGATTAACAAGTTCTAGGAGAAGGAACACCAACAAAAGCTTTGATTTTAAAGGCATAGAGGAGACAAATTCAAGAACCCATTTCTTGAAAAGAGCTTAAATTTTGTACAAGAAGATAAAAAACCAACAAAAGAGAAATGCAAGAAAAGAATCAGATTCGGACACAACAGAAACAAAACAAACCAAAAAGTTTGGAATTTTGTGAGGAAAAAGTATTGTACTTGAGAGTTTTGAGATAAGAGTTTACCTTAGAGAAGCTTTTTTGAGATTTTGGATTAGTGAATCTACAGAGAGAGAGAGTTTATTTAGTAAAGAGAGAAACTTTGAAGAAGGAAAGAAAGAGTGTGAAGGACAGAGGTAAGGCCCAGACAACGCAAAGATGGTGAACCGATGACTATTGTCTACTCCATCATTTTTTATTATTGTTTTTTGCGAAATTATTTTCAATTATTGAGAATTATTTTTTTATATTGAATATATTAGTTGCAATAGTTAAGCAATCTTTAAAAAAAATTTCATTTTTTCAGAACTTAAAAAATCATGTAAATGACAAAAAATAATATAAAAATCATACTAATCAATTTTGCTGGAAAAATGAAAGGGTGAATTAGCTAGATATACATATTAAATATCATATTTAGCAAACTAACCCTAAGATGTTGGAAATTAAGTGAATGAATGACACTATGTGCATAATGAAAATGACGAATATAGCTTTAACCAGTTTGAAAAATAACTGCCACAGTTAACCCTAGCCGCCATAGTTAATCTTAGCCGCTACAATTAACAATAGAAAGTTTGATACATAGAAAGAAGAGATTGAGATGAGAAAGAGTGTATATAAAGGCAAAATTGGATTATTGAAAAAGTGAATAGTACTAATTCTAACTATCAATTAGCCTATATGGTGTATATATGGAGTGCACGTACTCAAAATGAAACTAACTGAAATGTAGATATGGTTAAAAGACAACCACTATATTTTTTTGAAGGAAAAATATTTCAAATCCAGAATAAAACAAATAAACATTAATTTTGTTATCAACAACTAAATCCAGCTTGTAAAAAAAAGAACAATTAAATCCAGCTTTAACCAAAAAAGGACAATTAAA
Source organism: Arabis alpina (assembly GCA_900128785.1). Lineage (NCBI taxonomy): Eukaryota > Viridiplantae > Streptophyta > Magnoliopsida > Brassicales > Brassicaceae > Arabis > Arabis alpina. Next base: position 6,178,636 of record LT669794.1, read on the forward strand.
TCCAGATTCTGCAATCTTATCAGCCTCTAAACCAAATGTGGAAAATGGAATTAAACTGAATTAAGTAGGACAATTATTTCAAGTTAAAACTGAACAATTAAGATGGTTGTCAGAAATTCGTTTGAGCATTAAAAAACTAATGTGTCAATCTCCTTGAAGTGGTCAAAGTAGTGAAGGGGACAAGACCACAATAGTCTAAGAAATATAATTGTTTTGACTAGACTAGCCTAGTTGAGACCAAGTTACACATTTGATATGTATCCTCTAATGTGTGCACTCTCTTTTTTTTTAATCTGCAGGTCTTAATTATTTCTTATTCCAATTAATGAGACCAAGTATGCTTGCTTATAAAATTTTACAATGTTTCAAATGTGCACACTTCCTTTATGTTTTCCACAACTGCAAGTTTCCTTGGAACTTTGTAAAACTGAAAAATCCACTATGGTCTACAAAAATAATTCATGTACTTCAAACCACTTAAACCGTAATCTGATATTTCATGTCTCTTTTTTTTTGGGTCAAAATTCCATGTCTTTTTTTAATGTAAGATGTTCTAGATAAAAACACAAAGATTAAGAAAAAAAATCCTTTAAAAAAAAGTTAAATTTAATATATAAACTACAACAATTTAGCCAATTATAAAATATATTGAATAATACTATTGGTCATACAATATCTAATAAAGATAAAATGTACAGAAAAATATGAAAATATCTTATATTGTGAAACAAAACAAAAACTCCAAAACATCTTATATTAAGAAACCATGGAATATGTACGAGTATCTATTGTGTTTTCAACTTTTCATTAGTAGATGGAAAACAAAACATTTTGTTCTAATTTGCATATATCTATGCATCAACAAAACCATCGATTAAGAAAGTAGGTGACCTGCATTAAAGATGTAGGTCCAGGATTCATTAGAATGAAATAATGGCATAACGTTACTTATTCCCAACATGAAGGATTTAAATTTCAAAATTGGGTTAAGTTTATTCTGGGAAAACGTAGTAATTGCCTTTCAATAGTTTTATATCCTCCCAAATCATCCCAAAACTTGAGGTCATAACGTTTCACCACAATGACAAATTAAAACGTAAATTTCACCCCCAAACAGAAGTTAAACGCTCAAATAGACACATAAAAAAAATCAAACTCATATTTCCACCCAATTTGGTTTAGTGTCGGTTTACTGTAAACCAAATTTGTATTAATCAAATTAATTAGAAACAAAACCGTGTGTTAACTGTTTAATGACCCGATTAAAAACAGTAACCGGAATCGACCCAATTTTAAACTCAAACCCGACCCAAACCCGATTTTGACCCTAATACAAAACAAGTTTTATTCTTCTTCCCCGAGAACAAAAGGGTTTACAATTAAAACCCGACCATACCAAGTTCTTTTATAGTTACAACAATGGCGGATTGAGCTCCGATTCTCGTCGGCGTAATCATATTCATGATTCTCTCACCGAGACTTCTCTTCTCATTAGGTGGAAACAACCGTCCCGTAGATTTCGATAACTTCAAAACCAACGGAAAAGCCATAGCTGTTCACACTCTCATCTTCTTCGCCATTTACTCCATTCTAATCCTCGCCGTTAATCTCCACATTTACACTGGTTAATCTGGTCTGAAGATCTTTCTGTTTGTTGTTTTTCACAAATGTTAAAAAATTAAGGTACCCTTTTGAAACTGGGTCTAGAACCTTTGTAAAATTAGGGCTTGTTGTTATGATTTCACTATAACAAGAGAATACACCAAGACCTAGTTACAAGAGAACTCAACAAACCATTAAAGGACTCTACTAGATCTCTCTTCTCTCTTTTCTCTCCGAAGACCTGAACCCTAGGTTTTCTACAAGACGTCGTGTCTTTCTTTTTCTCTAGGTTATTTCTAGGTTTGAACCTTTTAGGTTAAATTGACAAACTCCCTTCCTCCTCATATATATATCAGAGACCGGTCCACCATGAGTTAGACAGATCCAATAACCACACCGGTTATCTCCAACAAACTCCTGAACCAATAAAATTAAACCAAACCCGGTTCAGTTCTAACAATGAGTTGTGACAATGTCATACCGAAATCAATAAATCTCTACCTTGACATTCACAACTCTGAGTTCGTCTCTTGTCGCCGTCAAGCACAGCCAATGCCTTAGCATTTGCCTTCCTTGAGCATAGCCAAAGCTTGCTCAAACTTCTCAACTGTAATGCACAGTCCTTCAGCTAATCCTTTCAGCCAAACACCTTCCTTTGCAGCTTCTGTCAAGGCAATGTACCCAGCCCTTGTTGTAGATAAAGCCACAATACCCTGTAGACTTGATTTCTAACTCACTGTATTACCTCCTGTAGTAAACACATACCCGGAGATTGACCTTCTCCTGTTCAAATCCGCTGCATAGTCCGCATCAGAGTATCTTTCAACTCTGAAATCTTCATTCTTCCTGAATACCAGCCCTCTGTTCCGAGTGCCCTTGAATACCAGCCCTCTGTTCCGAGTGCCCTTGAATATCAGCCCTCTGTTCCGAGTGCCCCGAATACCAGCCCTCTGTTCCGAGTGCCCTTGAATATCAACCCTCTGTTCCAAGTGCCCCTGAATATCAGCCCTCTGTTTCGAGTGCCCTTGAATATCAGCCCTCTGTTCCGAGTGCCCCTGAATACCAGCCCTTTGTTCCGAGTGCCCTTGAATACCAGCCCTCTGTTCCGAGTGCCCCTGAATACCAGCCCTTTGTTTCAAGTGCCCTTCAGATACCAGAGAACCTTGTTCTCTTTATCCTTCTCTACATACCCTTCTGGTTGATCCATGTAGATGTCTTCATCAATCGTTCCATGTAGGAATGTTTTCTTCACATCATGTTGTTCCAGCTCAAAGTCCTGATTCACTGTAATAAACAGCATGAACCTGATTGATACATGTTTCACCACAGGTGAAAACACTTCCTCATAATCAATGCCCTCTCTTTGAGCATAACCTTTTGCTACCAGCCTTACCTTGTGTCTAGGCTGCTCAACTCCTTGAATACCAGGTTTCAATTTGAAAACCCATTTGCAACCAATGGTCTTCTTTCCGTTTGGTAAATCCACCAAATCCCAAGTACCATTCTTCATGAGAGAACTCATCTCTTCATCCATACCGGAGTTCCACTTCTTCCAGTCTTTACTCTGTGAAGCTTCCATGTAGTTGTTTGGTTCTTCAGAATCCAATACTTCCCCTACATTCAGTGCAAAAGCAACAACTTCATCCTCATCATCTCGATACCTTAGAGGTTTAACTATTTCTCTCCTAACCCGGTCTCTGGCTAGCCGAAAGTTACTCAAACTTTCTTCATCTTTTTCAGACATAGCTTCACTACCAGGAACTGCTGCAGCAGCTCCACCTTCATGTGAAGTCTCTTCAGCTTCATCCTCTGAGTCACTTAGCACCGTGACTTCATCATCCTTTCTGGACCCTGAAGCTTCCATCAACAATGTACCGTTCCCTTTATTCAATACACCAGCAGAACCTATACCAGATTCCTTGTCCTGTAACAGATCCTTGTAAACAACATCTTCCTGAAACACTGCGTTTCTACTAATTACAACCTTCTTATCTTTGATCAGCCAAATCTTATAACCTTTGACTCCTTGAGGATATCCGATAAACACTCCTTTGAGTGCCCTTGGCTTCAATTTCCCTTGGTCTACATGAACATAAACCACCGAGCCAAACCTCCTCATATGTGCATACCCTCGTGTCTTCTTCAACCAAAACTCATCCGGAATGTTGAAGTCATTTGCTGATGACGGTGTCCTGTTGATGACGTATACAGTTGTAGCCACAGCCTCAGCCCAGAACTTTTCTCCAAGTCCTGTCTCATTCCGCAAACATTTGACCTTCTCCATGATGGTCATGTTCATTCTCTCTGCCACACCATTCTGTTGTGGTGTGTAAGCACACGTCCTGTGTCTCTCAATATCGTGTTTTCGACAGAACTCATCAAACTTCAAGTTGCAGAACTCCAGACCATTGTCTGTCCTGAGACACTTTACCTTCTGATTCACTTGATTCTCCACTAGAAGCTTCCACTCTGCAAACTTATCAAAGGCTTCATCCTTTGTAGCAAGAAACTGAACCCACACCTTCCTTGAGCAGTCATCAATTATGGACATGAAGTACTGCTTCTTCCTAATTAAAAGTGTGACATTGAGTGATCCCCAAAGATCAGCATGAACATACTTCAGGACCTCTTCACTGTTGTGCTTCCCAACATTGAAGCTTAATCTCTTGTTCTTGCCCATGATACAGCTCTCACAGAACTTCATATCACTAATTCTTTTCTTGTCCAGAATCCCTTTCTCAACCAACACCTTCAGATTCTTCAAACTTGTATGACTCATTCTACTGTGCCACAGGGCTGTGTCATCCTTTGACACAACATGATTCGACTGAACAACCACAGTCTCACCATCCAGAAGATTCAGACTCCCTGTACCAGTCAACGTTCCCTATAAAGCCAACTTCTTGTTCTTATAGAATATTGTCTTACCATTCCCACCTTCCTGTGTGAACCCTTGCACGTCAAGAGTACCAACATAAATCAGATTACGAACAAGGTTAGGAATATATCTGTTGGTGAGTCTTGTGACAGATCCTCCTATAGCACTGATCCTAACCGAACGAATCCCTTGTACTACCACAGCTCTGTCATAAGCCAGCAACACTTGGTTTCCTGTGACTTCTGTGAAATCATCAAACCAATCTCTCCTAGATGTCATATGGTACGAACATCCAAAATCAATGATCCACCGATCATTATGATTTCTGCCTGATATAGACAGTGCATCAATCACCTGAAGCTTGTCTATCACAACAGCTGCTTCACCGCGTTGATCATTCTCCATCCTTTTCTTCCAGGAGAAACAATCCTTTTTCAGGTGACCCTCCTTCTTGCAATACCAGCAAGTAACCCTTGAGCCTGAACCAGATCGTGACTGAGAGTTGTTCTTGTACTTCTTATTGTACGACTCTCTGTTTTCAGGTATTCCTCGAACTATATAGGCTTCCCCACTTCTTTGTGAGCCTTGATTTTCCCGTATCTCTCTCTCCTTTGATCTAGCATCTGAGATCACTTCTTCCAAGGTAAGACTCTTTCTACCATACTTCAGAGTCTCCTTCAGCGAGTTGTACTGTTGTGGCAGTGAGTTCAACAACAAGATAGCTTGCACTTCCTCTGACACAACGACCTTCACACTCGCCAACTCCGACACAACCTTCAGAAAATCATCGGTGTTTTCATCTGTTCATTCATCCTAAACGTATAAAACTTATGTTGCAAGTAAATACGATTAGGAAGTGACTTAGAGAGATACAACCTTCCCAATGTTGACCATGTAGCTGCAGCAGTCGTGCAGTCATCGGGCTTGCGCAAGACTCAATCTCCAACATTCAGGAAAATCAGATTCATAGCCTTCTCTGATCGTTCGACCCGATCTGCTTCCTCCTTCTCAACATGAAGCTTTGCTGCAGCAGGATCCTCATCCTTCTTAACCGCTACAGCCTGCGGAACAGCTTCAACCAGGACATCTTTCAGCTCCAAAACAGACAGATGTGCGAGCATGCGCTTCTTCCACAGAGAGAAATCCCCCTCTCCATCGAATCGCCCCACATCGATTCGCACATTCGCCGTAGATTCACTCCACCTGAGCTTTGATACCACTTTGTTATGATTTCACTATAACAAGAGAATACACCAAGACCTAGTTACAAGAGAACTCAACAAACCATTGAAGGACTCTACTAGATCTCTCTTCTCTTTTTTCTCTCCGAATACCTAAACCCTAGGTTTTCTACAAGACGTCGTGTCTTTCTTTTTCCCTAGGTTATTTATAGGTTTGAACCTTTTAGGTTAAATTGACAAACTCCCTTCCTCCTCATATATATATCAGAGGCCGGTCCACCCTGAGTTAGACAGATCCAATAACCACACCAGTTATCTCCAACAGACTCCTGAACCAATAAAATTAAACCAAACCCGGTTCAATTCTAACAATGAGTTGTGACAATGTCATACCGAAATCAATAAAATTAAACCAACCCCGGTTCAATTCTAACAATGAGTTGTGACAATGTCATACCGAAATCAACACTTTTACATACTTTAAATCTGTAGTTTTTGTTCCTCATGTTGTAAAAAAACTTACTTTGTGAAAAAAGGGTTTTGTTGTAATGTATCGTTTATTTGTATCTTCTTGAAAAAAACTCTAAATTTCAATTTCTCTGTTTACTTCACTTAAGGTCAATGTTGCTTAAGGTTTAGTTAAAGATGACACCTTTTTTCAATAAGCTAACAATGATGCTAACGAAAAAAACTTTAGAAAAATTTGTACATTAGAGTTTGCAATAAAAATGCCTTCTTTTCTTGTTACATTACATGGTGGTAAAGAGTAGAGATTAGAAATGGATGTGGATTTGTATAGCAACCACCGAGATTGCTCATGCTCGTAATATATTGCTCATGCTTACCAAATCGATATGACCAATTGCACAATTAGGGTTCTTCGTTTCAAATTGAGGATTTTTGGATTTGGGGGTTTTGATCTTGAATTATAATAAAGGGAAATGGGTTAAAGAAATGGGTATGGGTCGGGTTTTAAACCAAACTCGGGTTTCGGTTCCGGTTTTCAAAATCGATTTATTTGGTTTACGATCCGGTTATGTTATAAACCGAAAAATTTGGAATTAGGGTGAAATTCGCGTTTTAGTTTGACGTTGTGGTGAAATGCTACGACCTAAAATTTTGGAGGTGATTTACGAGGATATGAAACTATTGTGGGTGAATTATTACGTTTTCCCAGTTTATTCTATTAAGAATGTAGTATGTGTTGTTTCAAGAACCAACGGCATCCTTTAGTCTTTCGTCTAATCGAAAATCCAAAGTTGGTTAAAAGTTGTTTTGCATTTAGGCTTTTCTTGTCGAAACTGCTATGCATTTTAGTTTTTAGTAAATTTAAGTCTCCATGTATTTTTATATTATTGAACTTTTTGATACACATCATTAGAAAAGAAAAAAATTTGAAAAATTAAAATCAAAGAATAATCAAATTACTATGGCTATATATAAATGATTTTATAAAAACACAAACACAAATATATTATGGTTCATAACCTCGTAAAGGTGAATTACACATCGAAAAAACAAAGTAAAACATAAAATCGCAAATAGCAAATTGCAAAAAAGTAAAAATAAAACATAAAAAATGATCATGAAACTTCTTAACACGGTCTATTGTCCAGCTCTGCTAAATTTTTTGCCAAATATGCTCGACCAAATCAGCTTATAATTGTATATGCATTTTTTTCTCACGAACCCGATCTCGATTCGCCAGCGTATTATTTGCAATTGTGGATGTTGTTCTAGCAAACGCGTAGTTCACATGTGAAGTCGAGCTTCCTTCTTCTCGTGTGAATTCTAGCGGATTCGTCGGAATCTCTTGGTCCCGTTCATCTTCTACTTCATATTATGCAATATGATACATGCTTTCATTATCTTAAGTGAAACAAGAGTAAAATTTTAGATTTTAAAAAAAGAAGATGGATATGCGTACAGAAAATGAAAAGGCAAGTATAAGATCTAGCACTAGTACACTAGTGTACTTTATCACACCGCAAGCTTAATCTCCATCATCTTTGAACTCTCGTTAGGAAATGGAAATGGAAATGGAAATGGAAATGGAAATGGAAATGGAAATATGAACATATATGAACTACTATAGAGAACTGCCTAAGAAAGCAATAGGTTTGCAGATCGACCAAGTATCACTAATCACATTGTGAACTAAAATTGTATGCCAAAACCCGCAATGAAAGCAAAACAGCCTTTGTAAGAATATAATGCCGCTGGAATAAACAAAACCAGACATTGAATATGAACATGAATATTGATCATACAGTATATAAGAAGATGGATATGCGTACAGAAAATGAAAAGGCAAGTATAAGATCTAGCACTAGTACACTAGTGTACTTTATCACACCGCAAGCTTAATCTCCATCATCTTTGAACTCTCGTTAGGAAATGGAAATGGAAATGGAAATGGAAATGGAAATGGAAATGGAAATATGAACATATATGAACTACTATAGAGAACTGCCTAAGAAAGCAATAGGTTTGCAGATCGACCAAGTATCACTAATCACATTGTGAACTAAAATTGTATGCCAAAACCCGCAATGAAAGCAAAACAGCCTTTGTAAGAATATAATGCCGCTGGAATAAACAAAACCAGACATTGAATATGAACATGAATATTGATCATACAGTATATAAGAAGCAATCATCCACATAGCACGAAAGGAACAAGAGATTAGCAAATTTGTAATATGAAGTGAGGAGATTAATTGATCCTATAGAACAAACGTGTGTCAAGACCATATTCGAGTCACAAATGCAACGACCAAAATCAAGCATTATCACTTAACATTACGAACCCATGAAAGTATCAAAATTTCATCGAACCCATTAAAGTATCTCAATCTAATCCCTGCCCAGAAAATCAATCGAGATCCAAAGGACAAAAAGCACAAATCTAAAACCACAAACAAATTCTCCGGCGATGGAAACTCCATTATAGGTTTAAAATGAAGCGAAGCAACAAATCGACCATTGATTCAAGAACTACTCGGAAAAACGGAAAATTGAAAGAGATCATCACTTACAGATGAGTAAAATTTCGAAGATTTGTTCACCGGAAAACACGCCGGAGAAGAGAATCAACATGCAAGAGGAAGAAGGAAAACTGAGAGCGAATTGATTTTTGACAAATGAATTTATAGTTTTTGGGTTTTCTGTTTCGGATCAACAAAACAGAGCGATTCAATGGTTGAAAGACACGTGGCCTCTTCGAACTGTTTCAAACAGATCATTCGACTGATCCGTTTATACCAAAAATCATTAAAACAATTACTTTTTTAATTGTTTTTTATTAAATTTAATCAGCTGATACCCATGAGAATCACGAATAATCATGCTCTATGAATATCTCTATAACTATAGACTATAATTAAGATCTTGGATAAAAAATAACATTTTCAGTTTTCTATTTTTTTCTTAAGCTTGAAGTTTATTTTATAGTTAGAAGAGTCAAAAGTTGTATGAAAAACTTATTTTCAGTTGAAATCGTAATCATTTTTTCCTAGTTCTTAGAAAATCTAAAAATCTTAAAAACTTTAAATTTTTGATACAATAAGATTTTAACTTTCGAAAATTTAAAAATGAAACAAGAACTGATTTTAGAGACATTGATAAACTATTGGCTGTTCTTTTTTACATAATATAAAACCGGCCCGTCGCGTGGATGATCAAATCGGTCAAACATGAATTAGTATTCGCAAAACCATTATAGGACCTATCTTGGATCGGCCTATCAAAACCAAGAATTAGGAAAAATCCGCCACAACATTCCTATAGAACTGTTGAACATTCACGATTTATAGAAGCTTCTCAGTTTACCTTCGATTATACATGCACTCCAAAAGAAAGTCGCTTAACATTTTGTATTTATACAAGTTTTAAGATCATAATTGTAGAAAATAAGTATGTTTTCTCATGTTCTGAAATCTTGAAAAAACAGAAAATAACACAACAATCTTTACACACATTAATTCATGAACTCAAATTAGAATCAATATGGTTTAGTTCCAATATAATTGCCTGCAGGGTCATAGTTACACACAATAATACTTGCACCACTACCACACGTGGCCTTACCACAACCGAGCCGAGCTGTGCCACGCCACACAATTTGCGTGTAGTGTCCACAAGCCGCACCATGGCACGAGTTTGAGTAATAGTCATAATACGACTTCTCATCCATCCACATTGCAACCGCTTGAGCCGCCGACATGTCTCCACTGCCTAATGCAAGGTTCTCTCCATATGGTCCAGAGGAATGTTCGAGACTGCACGTACCAGACGCTAGTTGGTTTGCGTAGTCCTGAGCCACAGAGGCTAGACCGAAGTCCCATCTAAGAGGCTTGACTTTGGCTGCGGCTCGAGCTGCGTTGTGAGGTCGTAGGTAGCTGTCAGGAGATTCATGGGACTCAGGATAATGAGAGTATTGCGCAAAAGAAACAATGATTTGCGTCAAGTAATTGATGAGAAGTAGGAGAATCACGGTTTCAAAAACCTTACGAAACATTTTTATGGTTTTATTTGTCTACCTTGTAAAATGTATTGAACAATAATGTGAGATGACACTTTCTTGTGTTTTTGATGGATACTTATAGAGAGTTTAAGATATTAATATTGTATGCAAAAAAACTATAGTTTAGGGCCTAGTTGGTGTCACGTTTTATAGTATTAGAAAATTACATTTAAACAGTTTCCAAACATTGTGAAACGATGTACGCACGTTGTTAGGATTTTATGTGTCAAACAAAAAAGTGGAATGTTTGTAGAGCATGATAGTGATGAGTTTATCGGACGGCTAAAGATTATGGAATAATATCTTTAAAATTAGTGGTTTTGTCTGTGGATTAGATATGATAAGAAAAAATGGGTGACTTATATTTGTGGTTCAACCGTTCTAGAAATGAAATGGACTTTAAAGTTCGTCGCTTAACGCCTAACATTTGATTCAAAATGAGAGTTTAGCTCAAATCCAAACATCCTAAACTTGTGATTCCATTTTACTACAAGTCTTCCGTCCCAAAAGAAAAAGAGCCAAATGCACTAATAAATCTTACTTCCAAAATTTCTATGCATCTAACAGCACAACTCCTTTTACATATATGTTTATACAATATAGCTAGCATCGAATAAAATAAATCGTCAATTTGAATCCAGTCGTCAATGATTACTTGACCACTGATCATATCCGTTGCCAAAAGAACATTATAGAGGACAAAATTATGGTTGGTGTCGAATCATTTTCAAAAATTTAGCTAATGGATTAAAAAGCCTTGACGTTCCCTTATATCTCAAATCCATTGGCATATTCTCTTGTCTAAATCACAAAGAATTATTTAAATTTTAATATTCTCATATAATGCCGTACGTAGCCTCCTTGCCCAAGCAGCCGGATGACATGTGCACTTTCAGGCTAAGTCAATGAAACATAGTATTTATACCAAATGAAAGACTTTCCGTGAAGCTTATGATATTTACAGTTTACATAATTTCTCTTTAGCTAATCTTCCGAACAAAAAGTCACCATTTGAACACTACAGTATACAATAATATACAAGAGGGGTGAAAGTGATATCAGAGAGCTCTACTGAGTATATTTTCTTACCTGAGAATAAAATATTTTTCTACTAATGAATTTATGTTTCTCGGAAAAGATTTATCTTCGGCCTTATAGTTTTTTTTTTGCAACTCACGTAGCCCACAAGGAGATTATAAATTATTGATATAAATTCCATAACCTATCAATTAAAACCATACATGCAAGATTTCTCTAATCATTGGAGCATGAGTACATGAAAAAGTTTTTAATTAATTAGCTTTTCTGAATGTGTTTGTTCTTTAAAAAAAAACAAATAGAAATATAAATTTAGTTTTTCATTAGTCTTTTTGTTTGAATTTATTATTCATAACGTTTTAGAAAAAAACTACCTGAAAATGTAAAGAGATTTTTGATAAAAAAAAAGAAAATATTTATGTTGTTTTATTTTAAATGTACAAAGACAAAAAAAAAGATAAATGCAAAGAATAAAACTATAAATATATGGACTTTAACCATGTGTACGTAGCAAAGAGAGAGGAGTTTTTCACATAACAAATGCAAGCCGTAGCATTGCATATTTCTTATTCATTTATAAAAATCCACAAGTATATATATTTGTACAAAAGAGGACCGGATCGGGCACCAATCATCGTTATTAGCTGACGATAGATGATTGGTATAACTGAACAAACATAGAAACATAAACACACATTCACACAATTCATGTTCATGAGCCAATTATAACATAAACTTGGAAACATTTTTCAAATGAGTTTTTCTTTTAGTAAGGCCACTCGCCAACCCAGTTACCCGGAGGATCGTAGTTGCAAGTAATAAAGGTTTGACCATTGTTACATCTCACTTTTGCACAACCCACCCTCTCCGTGTTTCTCCACACGACTTGAGTATAGTGGCCACATATTTTGTCCCAAGCACATGTGTTGGAATCATAATCGTAGTCAGCTTGCTCGTCCACCCACATCTTAACCGCAGCAACGCCTGACATGCTACCGCTGCTCCAAGCGAGGTTCTCGCCATAGGGGCCGCTCGAGTGTTGCAAGGCGCAGTCTCCTTTACGCTGGTTCGCGTAGTTGCGAGCATAAGCAGCCACCGTCTCGTCCCACCTTAAGGGACCAACCCCAACCTCGGCTCGTGCTCGGTTGTGAGCTGCCACGAAGTCTTGAGGACGGTCTTGGGCTCTTAGGGAAACAATAAAAACTAGGAAAATGGTTGTTGCCAAGATTAAGGCGTGAGATGAGTTAAAGATTTTCATCTTTTTCGTTTTTGATGTTTAGATATGTTTGTTTTTGTGGGTTTTAAGGAGAGGATTGTAGCCTATTTATATAGTAGTTTTGTATCATGATAATATTTTGTATATTCCAAAAATACAATCACTTGTAACTTTTGTATTGTTAAATCGTTTACCACAAACAAGAGTTAAAAATAATTTGCAAACTACTGATTAGAAAAGTATGCAAGTCTAATATATATAGTTGGCCAATTAGTGAAGAGTATTAGGAAATTTAGATAAATTGGACATTAATCTCTGTAATGTCTACGATGCACCATATTAATTGGACTAGCTGTTCAAATTCGAATTTGATTATGTGTTGTTGAATATCGTAATTGGTTATTTATGAAATGTAAGATTTTGGTATGTACGTATTCGAGTTTTCAAAGATTTTGGTATGTATATTGTAGATAGAGAATTATTCGTCATGTTCGTATTTGTCGCAGTCCATACACAAATATATAGACTTGCTATGCCTGTTTTTCGATAGTAAATTTTTATGTTTAAAATGTTAATGGTGATGTTCTGATTTTTTTTTTAAAATAATTCTTGTTATAAAAAAGGATTACTTTCATGTAGATCGAAGGCGAGATTTTTTTTTTTTTTTTTTATTATCAGAAGGTTTGGGGTAAAATCCATAATCATAATCTTTTTAAAATTATATGATGTAATATTTTTTCAAAAACCATTCGAACGAGCGACTTTTAGGTTTTACATGAGATTTTGATCAGTTGATATAAACAAATTAGAAAGAACGTAAAAAAACCGAGAAAATATGTTAAAACGATACAATGTTTATCATTCGATTTATATTTATTTTTAATTAATAGTAAGGAGAAATGAGGATGCATAGTTGTTGGAGTTTCACATTATTGACTTTTGTTTCTTTCTATTTAGGATGGCCAAAGCCATCACGAAACTTTTTTTAATATAATTTGTGATATAGATGGCTCTTCATTAACTTTTGTTATTAGCAAGATGGTCATTTACTATCAACAAATGATTCAAGCAATCTATTAATTGTTATAGTTTTAGCTAATTGACCGACTTATAAAAAATTCGGTCCCTTTTTTCTTTGATAAACTCGAGATGGGTCCTTGATAGTATGCATTTTTTAAAGTAGTAAGTTTTATAATATTTTAGCCACTTCTATATATATTTTATTTCAATTTTCAAGAGATAGATTTGATTGAAATTAGCTTTGCTTAAGAACATCTCCAATGCTGACTTTGTGTAAAAGATCAAACTAATAAAAAATTAAAAAAAAACAGAAAAGTAGGAGAGAGAGGCAAAAAAATGTCAAAAGGGTAAGCATGCAGAACCATTTTTCGGGGTGTAAAGAACTTTTACATCATTTGTGCTATTTCTATTGGATGCTGATTTAAACTAAATAAAAATGTAAAATTAACACAAATTAGACACTTTTGAGAAGTTGTGCATTAAGGTACTTTTTAGAGCGTGATTATTGGTGATTTGTTATGAGTATCATTAGCATTATTTTAGTATTAATTGAGTTAGTTGAGACTCAATATGATATTTTAAATTTTTAGTGTTTACTGGTGATACTTAAAGTTCATAAGTTAAAAACTAATTTATTTTTACAAATAAAAAAATTACAAAAATTTAAAATCAAAGAATAATCAAATTATAAATATAATTTTTTTTATAAAAACACAAATTTATTATCGTTCATAACCTCGCAAACGTTCATAACCTCGCAAACGTAAATTAGAAATCGTATTATGGTTCTTGTGAACACAAACCTCCAACTACAAACGGACAAGAACACAAGTACTTTCTCCTTTATCACTCTAGTCCTCCTACAATTCACAAAACACCAAACATCAACATGTGGAAATCAGCGACTCAAATGCCGCAAAAACAAAGTAAATATATGCAAGTTATCAGACGAATAGACAATCAGCGATTCAAATGCCACAACAATACTCAAAAAGGTTGTAAGAAAAAACTTCCAGTTGAATGAGACCTCTGTGATAGAAGCAAGAGCAACTCCACCAACAATTGGTATAATGGAACCAATTACCCATGGAGTAGACACCTAAGAAGAAGACAGTAAATATATATAAGATTTATCATGAACACGTTGTTAGAAAACAGAGTCATAGCAACCTAGTGGAGAACAATAGGCATGAGCATCGATCAAATCCCACTTGAGATCCAAAAAAAAAAACACAAAATGAGAGAAGAACTCACCTCCCCGAGGAACATAGCAGACAAGACAACAGAGAAGAAAGGCTCCACGGCTTTAATAGTGTGAGTAAACGAAACGGAAACTTTCCCGAGGCTCATGTTAGTAAACATATTACCAAGCGTGTGTAAAACTGCAAGTGGCAAGATCGCCGCTAGCTATCAAAGGTGAAAACATGAGAGTGACAAGTGAGTAGGCAAATCCTCTATAGTAAGAAGCTATAAAGCAGAAAAACAAAAAAGCACCTGAGCACCAATGATCTTGGGTCTCTTGTAGTGGTTAAGTGCCCACATGAAGGTAATGAGAAAACTACCGACCGCAAACTGAACCAAATTGAGAGTCATTGGGGCGTGTAGGGCTTTCAAAACCTGCAGAAATCAGAAACAAGAAACTACTATTGAATCTCTTGGTACCAAACAATAAAACAACATATCAACAATCAGGTTCTACTATCATCTGAAATAAGAGCATCTAAAATTTAACAAGTTGAACTAAACAAAACATTCATTAAACCAAAGGGAATCATAACTCATAAGCTTACAAGATGAACATCCAATGGAAGATCTGTCACAAGACGCAAAGCATCAACCACGAGCGGTCCAATTGTAATGTTGAGAACAAAATGACCGTCCATTACATCAACATGAATCCAATCACATCCGGCTAACTCTACCGCTTTTACCTAACAGCAACCGAAAAACCGAGCAACAAACTGTTAAGCAGAGTCCAAGAAACAGACGCATTAAAAGTAATTTTCAAGGAGAGAAACCAAACCTGCTTGTCCAATTTGGGGAAATTAGCAGATAGAATCAATGGAGAGACAATGATATCGGTTTTCGAAAACATATCAACCCGAGATGACGCCTTAACGACACCATGATTCTTCCTTCTAAGAAAGTGAATCTACATAGCAAAACAAAAAACTGATTACACTTTGGGATAATAATCATCTCTAATACACATTGGTTCAAGCATTTCCAGAAACACATGGTGCACATACACATAATCAAACACTCTGTAAGAAACCACACTAACTTCCTCTCTCTCAAGGTTTTGAATTCCAACAATCAGATCAAGATTCTAAATTTCCAGCAACCAATCAAAACCATTTAAAACCCATGTTTACCTCAAGGAAGGAATCGAACTGGACTGGTAAAGACTCGACCTTTCTGGTCTAAGACCAACACCATTGATCAACGAAGCAGCTAAGCTCGACATATCCAATCAAATAGGAAAGTTTCTTCTCTTTTCCAATGGAAAGATTCAATGGAGAACATGGATCTGATGATCTGGTACAGATTTGCAAAAAAGAAATGAAGGAATTGAAAAGAATCGATTCAGATTCTCTCGACGGCGACGAGAGCTCTCTCGCGAGAGAGAAAATCGAAAAACACAAAATGAAAGAAATGTTTGTGTTTCCTCCAAGCCTGAAAATCTCGGTCCAGTGACAGTCCGACACGTGTCCCAGGACACTGTTCGTTGCGGATCAAATAACTGATATTTCGTGGGCTCAACTGATACCCAAACCTATTTATTTAATGAGATAAAATCAAAGAAATTGGGTTGAGTCTCACGAGTGTGGATGCTCTTAGTTACATCTCAAATACAATTAATAATGAGCAGAATAGTCTATGAAATTAATGTAATAGATTTACAAAATACAAAAACTATTTGTTATACGATGAGATGACTAAAGTTGCAGGTTTATTTTTAAAACTACTGTACGTATTGTATATGAAAAAAACTGCATACACAAACACAAATAAACAATCAAGGTCTTGGTCTCCCTTTGATTTTCTTGTCCATATGGGTTTAAACAACTGCATACACAAACACCATTCATTTTCCGTGTGCTCTAAAATTCTGACTAGGTCTACTTACAACGCAGAAATAAGGTCACATGACTCATAGCCTAATGAAAAAGAAAATTGGATAAACATAAAGAGACTTTTGGACCTCTTGGATCAATTGTATTATCATTTAAACTATTCGTGGATTTTTTCCAATTCTTCTATTTGAGCGGGTAAACAACATATTACATCCACCAACAATGAAAATATTAAATGAAATAGATATGACTCCTCAAAAGCCCAAATACCCGTTTGGAAAGATAGATCCAAACAAATTTCTCTCCTTCCTCTCCTTTTTTCGCAAAATTTCATGCCAATGTACTTGGCGAAACTCACACACACATAAATTTGGTAGAAGCATTATTTGGGTGCCGCTAATTAGCTAGTACACTGCAACATTATGACATCATTAATGATAATTAATCACAATTTTAAGCACGTTTTAATTTATTTTTACTTACTCACCAGTTTTATGATCCGTCCCTAGTGTAGTGCCTACGGAGAAATACAAATTCAAAAATATTTAACTAGAGAATTTACAGAGGTAATTGTTTTAGGCTGCTGACTTGAGTTGATATATATATATATCCAACTCCAAGCGATAGTTTCCGATTATCAAATACCCGTATCAAATTTTTAAGTACAATTGTCAAAAAAGTGTATTAGTTAACATATTGCAAATTAGAATTTGCTGAGGTAAAACATAATCCTTATAAAAAAAATCAATCTATGATGATCCAATGGTTGAAGAACTATATTGATTGCGCGAACTAGATTTCATTTTTTTACTAGACGTACCATTTATATCATGATTGTGAATGTTTAAATTAAATAACATAATATCTATTTCATGCATAGGCTATGGATATTGATTTGGAATCCACCGTTATTAAAAAACCATTGTATGAAAATAATGAATACTTATAAAGCAATGTTCGAACTTGGTACTCGAAGATTAAAACCTTAGAGCACGACCATTTCAACCAGGAACTATCCTGCATTTCAATTATGCGCAATTCCGATGATCATGCACGTTCGCATGCAATGCATCAATTTAATTATACGTATTTTTTTTTACTAAAACATCAAATTATAATTTTAAATATATGATTTCATCGCAATTCACAAGTCACAACTTATATATAATACAAATCATAAATACACAAAGGAATCACCATATCCTGATAGATCATGATCATTTTATAGTAATTAGAAACACACACGTACGTCCTCTATGGACAAGTTTTATTATTCGTTTACATATATATACTGTATACATATATACACTTAGTAAGGCCGACTACCAATAACATTACCAGCAAGATAATAGCTGCAAATGATGAAGGTTCCACCATTGTCACACCTGACTTTTGCACACCCAACCCACTCCGTGTTTTTCCACACAACCTGAGTGTAGTGACCACACATTTTTCCAGGCCGACACGTGTTCGAATCATAGAAGTAGTCAGACTTCTCGCTAACCCAAAATCTCACTGCGGCAGCTCCGGACAAATTACCACTCATGCTCCCAGCCACGTTTTCGCCGTAACGCCAGCCTGAGTTAACGAGACGACAGTCTCCTCGCATGCTCCAAGCATATTGTCGAGCGTATTCCGCCAAAAAGGTCTGCCATCTTAGTGGAGCCACACCAACCGCGGCACGAGCCCGGTTGTGCTCGTCGAGGTAGTCTTGAGGTGAGTCTTGAGCTTTAAGAGGAACTGCAAAAACTAGAACAAGAGCTATAACCACGAATATTAGGGTTTGAGAAGAGTTAAACATCTTCATTTTCTTATATATAATATCTATGAACTTTTTTACTAATTTGTGTTGTGGATTTTGGGTTAGATAAAGGAGGATTTATATAGAGATTGCGTTGGAGATATTATGTGGACAAGTATTAATACTTGCGAAATATTTTTTGCCCAACCAATACACTTGCAAGTCATTTTGTTTTTAATCTTTTTTACCAAGTCTATCAGGCGAAGGGGTCAGTGAGCCATAATTAAATTTTAAATAAGGATATGGCTGAAACAATCTTCAATTTAGATTTTAAGGAAATTTCGTCAAGTTTTGTCCTCTGGATAATTTACAAATCAATAGAATGTTTCGGTGGTTTCTTGTCCAGAAAAAATAACCTCTAAGGAACCTACTCTCGCACAGTCAGAAAACGCGTGAAGACCACGAAAAATATATTGGGGGTGTTTTTTGAGGACACTAAAATCAAATGATAATCAAGAGAGAGAGAGAAAAGAAAGAGAAAGACAACAAGGAAATGTAAAACGTAAAAAAAAGAAGAGTAAAAAACAAGAGTGTAAAGTATGTAACCCCAGACCCGAAGAAAATTGTATCCACAGGGTATCAACACATTTAGTAAGAAATTTAGTGTGAGGAGGAGAGGAAATAAAAAACAGAAAGAGAGACTGAGAAATAGTTCTGGTCAAAGACTGATCGGAACCGGGGAAAGAGAATAAGAAAAAAGATTTAAGAAGATTTTGGCTGTGGAAGTTGGCCGTTGGTAGCCGAAAATTTGGAGTTCAAGACGAGGAGTCTTTTCTCAGAATATACCTCTTTATGTATAGAGATAAGATAAAAAAAAGAGAAGCCAAGCCCCCAACAATCAATGAGATAGCAAACTGTTTATAAAATTTTACCTACTTGGGTGCGGATACCGGGTACTAAGCTCCGTCTCCCTTCCGGGTCTGGATCCCCGAGTTCAGATATGTACAACCCACTTGAATGCTTTGTTCCCGCGTCTTCTGACTTTGCATGCCACTTGTTTAACCGCTCAGCCTACTATGCTGCATTTCTGACTATTCGTAATACTGGCAGCGCCCGTTATGCATGTTCTGGCGTTGGGGTGCTTCACGGGTCTACTTTGACATACTTTATTCAAAACATTAAACATAAGTTTTCTGTATTTACCTTACATGGATTAGGGTAAATAAAGTGTTTCACTTGTGGACCGGTTAGTTTAAATTTTGAAATAGAGAGAGAACTATAGTTTGGACGCGTAAAGAAGAAATATTTTACCTTCTCTGGTCTCTTAGTGAGAAAATAGGGTATGTAAATTACTTTCGGGATGCTTTACACCCTGTAAGTGGGCTCTTGACCATCCCCCGGGTCCGTTCATCTCTGAATAGTTAAATACCCAGAGACTACGAGGTTAAATTGGTGCTTGGGCTAATTGAGGGTCCAAGTGAGTGTGAGCTACTATGCTAGCGATAAGTTTTGTCTTTGGGTTGGTGAACCTCGCCATGCCACATGGTCATGAATGATTCGGCCATCCCAATGAGATTATTTTATCACCAACAATATTCCCTCTTTGTTGTTCGCATTCTGGCCAAGAACTCGTGCAATGGATAGTTCCTAGTATGACTAAACTAACAACTTATTTTTCTATCATATACAAGAATATGGTGTACTTGGTACCTGAGATTCAGACCTCTCAGCTTTATGCTAAGAAGTTCTAGCTTCGTTAGTCATGTAAGTTATCCCGATTCTCAACCCAAGCTTACTTACCTTGCCTCAGGTTAGAAAACTTAGGCGAAAGCCATGAATTATTGGCGAGAGTAATCAAAGAGATGAACCCCATGGTTTTACTCTCGGACTCCTCCCTCGATGACAAATGATACCTGCTTGTTAGTCTGTCTTTGATTTGCCCAGACGACGAGTTCGAAATTTCCTTTAGGAAGCCTTATAGGAGTATAATCCCTCGATTATTTTCTCTCAGATATCGTTTCTCGTTGTCAAATGCTACTCGCTTATGAACCTGCCTTTGAATTGTATATGCAATGGGGTAGGGATATCCCGAATTGCTTCGAGTGTCCCTTAGAACATCTTTTTAAAAGTAGAATGCCTCAATTATTTATTCATAGATATCGTTTCCCGTTTCCCATAGAGGGAACATATAAGCCCGTTTGTCAACCGAGGATAGGGCCCCGACGACGGTCACTCATGATTTCTCTTTTGTTTGTAATTTATCCAAAGTTAGTAAAAGCTAAAGTAAGAAGGATGAATTGAAGAGCTAAACGAAGAAGATTTAGATTCAAAAGCTCATCTTTCATACTTGGGGGTTTACACATTAACAACTTACAATATATATATATATATATATATAAAAGTAAAGCTAAGAACAAGGAAGCCCTAGTGCCAGCTCATGAGGATAACATCGAGAGAGCATCAAAGCTGATAGGGAGAGGTACAAATACAGACAAACCCGTACAGCTTGGAGAAGAGGGCAATGATCTGATCTTCTTCAACTTTACTGTTGTTGGTGTTGACTCAGTAATGGTTTTGCTGGACTTAGCTTCGACTGGGCTTGATGAGCTTAAATGGGATGAATTGTTATTGTTGCTTACATTCCCCGCAAACTAGAGGTGGGAGAACTCCGAGTTTGAACATGAGATCACAGAACGCAGCTTTTAAAAGAGGCTTTATGAAGATATTTGCTAGCTGCTGTGACGAAGGAACATGATGCACAATAAAAATACCCTTGGCAACTTGTTCTCTGGAAAAGTGGAAGTGAGTTTGAAATGCTTTGTTCATGTATGAAACACCGGGTTTGCAGAGAGTTGAACGACATATTTGTTGTCACAATATAGCTCAGCTGGAACGTCTTGAGGAATACCAAAATCACGAAGTAGATTAGAAAGCTAAATTAGCTCAGCGGAGGTGTCAGACATGGCTCTGTATTCGGTCTCAGTTGAGGATCGTGCCACAAAATCTTGTCTTTTAGCTGACCAAGAGATTATGTTTGAACCAAGAAAGGTGCAGAAACTACCAATGGATCGCCTCGTATCTCTGCATCCAGCCCGATCACTGTCGGTGTAGGCTATTAGCATGAAATCTGATCCCTTAGTCAAGTAGGTTCTCATCTTAACAGTTCCCTTAATATACCTTAGAGTCCTTTTGAGAAGAGAGAAATCTTATACGTTTGGCTTATGCATCTTTTGATAAATTAAATTGACTGCATATTGTATATCAGACCTAATAAGAGTCAGGTATTGCATTTTACCTGCAAGGCTTCTGAAGTAGGTTGGATCAGAGAAGAGTGTGTCCTGATTGTAAGTCTGGCAGCTTGCAAGAGGTAGAGGAGTTGGCATTGGAGCAATCCAACATCCATGCCGTCTCAAGGAGGTGTAGAACATAGTTTTCCTGATTGAGAAATATACCAGAGTTAGAATGTTGAAACTAGATTCCCAGAAAGTCGCTGATTCTTCCCATGTCTTTCATTTTGAATTTTTCACTTAGAGTAGCAAGGAAATCCGAGACCATCTTGGGATTGTTTCCTGTCAAGACCATGCCATCAACATACATGAGCAAGATGAGTATATTTAGTTCATCTTGATAGACAAAGAGAGATGGATCTCTACTGCTGCACACAAAGCCAAATTCAAGCAAATATGAGCTAAACTTGTCAAACAAGGCTCTTGGGGCTTGCTTCAATCCGTAGATGAGTTTGTGTAGTTTACATAAATAGTCAGGATGATCTTTATCTTCAAAACCAGGAGGTTGATGCATGTACACAGTTTTCTTCAAGTCTCCATGAAGGAAAGCGTTTTTAACATCTAATTGTTCCTATTCTGACTACAGGACTGTAGGTTTCAAGAAAGTCGACTCCTTCTTCATGTTCATATCCTTTTGCAAGTATCCTTGCACGCAGTTTATCCAAATTTCCATCAGCATGTAGTTTTTCCCTGAAGACCCACCTACATCCCAACATGTTGGAGTCAGTAAGATAGGGAACTAGACTCCAAGTATCGGTTTCATGACAGGTTTAATTTCCTCTCCTATGGCTCATGTCCATTCATGATGTTTGATAGCTTGACAAAGATTGTGTGGCTCCTTTGGAACACCTTTAACAGCAAACAAAACATATCGTTGGTTAGGCTTGAATATGCCATGTTTACCTCTGGTGGACATTGGATGAGCAATGTTGGCATTAGGTACAACAAGGTCTTCTGGTTCAGGAGAAGGAAGCTCAAAGAAATTGTTCTCTATTTCAGGTTCTGAATCAGAAGTAGAGGGTGACTCAAACTCAGGTGTTGCAGCTCAAGAATAGGGTCTGCAAGGGGTATTGTGGAAGTCCTTGATCAACAAAGAGGTTCCTCTGAGGGAGATGGTTCAGTTGTTGAGAAGGACGAATGCTCAGTAGTGTTTCTTTGTTGCTAAGCAGTGAGCAAATGAGTTGTTGATTGGTTTTGAAACCTTTTATACTCAAGAGAGAAAAGAAACTTGTCTTCATCAAACAACACGTGTCTACTTATATAGACCTTTCAAGTAGGTGGATGATAGCACATGTACCCTTGATACATTTCATTGTAACAAAGAAACACATAGAGAAGAGACTTTGGATCGAACTTGTTTCGTGAATAAGGTCTTAAGTATGGATTACAAGCACACCCAAAGACCCTTAAAGTTTTGTAAATAGGGGGTTTACCATTGAGGATCTCAAAAGGGCTTACCATTTTTTCATGAACTGAAGAAGGCAGCAAAATACTGAGGAAATTGGCAGTAAAGAATGCCTCCACCCATAGAGTTTGTGGTAAGTGACTCTGAAAGATCATAGGTAATCCTAGCTCTGTAATATGTATGTGTTTGCGCTCAGCTAATCCATTCTGCTGAGGTATGTGAGGATAAGAAATGGAGTATTTGATTCCACAGTTTGCAAAGTGAGAGAGGAAGTGTTTATTGATGAATTCACCTCCCACATCACACTGAAAAACTCCTATTTTCTGTGTAAATTAAGTCTTTACCATTTGCTGAAAGACTTTAAACACAGAAAACACTTCAGATTTGAGCTTGAGTGGATAAAACCAGCAGAATCCAGAAAAATGATAAAAAAAACATCACATAGTAGCGAAAGCCTTGAACAAAAGTAACAGGAGCAGGTCCCCAAACATCACAATGTACTCGTTCAAGGATTCTAGTAGCTTGAACCTCTAATTTAGAAAAACAAAGTTTGCAAGTTTTTCACAACTAACAAGGTTTACAGAGTGTTAGTGTGGATTTATTAAACGAAATTGCATTAATAAAAGACAAATTCTGCAAGACTTGATGATGAGGATGCCCTAATCTTCCATGCCAAATTACATCGCTAGACTTCAGTTGTCTTCAAGAGTAAAAGACAAAGAAGTAGGGATTATCAAGCTTGTAAAGTCCTTTAAGCTTGCTTCCCTTGCTGAGAAGCTGATGTGTCTTTTTGTCCTTGATACACACAGAAGTTGGGTCAAAGGTTACTTCACAAGGATAATCATCGGTGAGCTTTGAGACAAACAATAGAGAATGAGCAATTTGAGGACACACTAGCACATCATTTAGAGGTAATGTACCTTGGAGAGCAGGAATCGCGATGGATCTTACATGCGTAATGGGAAGAAAGTCTCCATTCCCAACCATCACAAAATCAAACCCTGCATATGGTTGAGAGGTGTGCAAGTTTTGAGCTGAGTTGGTGACATGAGTAGTAGCTCCAGAGTTAGGATACCACTCAGCTCCATTGCAAGCTGAATTGTCAGAGAGACGCATTGTAGCCAGAGCTTGATGTGTCTCCTCAGTTTGAAACTCATTGTTGAAGCCTTTATCAAACCTCTTGTAGCATCGGTTGACTGTATGACCAGGCTTCTCACACAGTTGACAAATTGGTCTATTAACAGAGTTACCATAAGCTCCACGACCACTGTTCTGACTGAACTGTTGTGGAAAGCCACGGCCTTGAGTGTTGTAAGAGCCTCTGCCTCTGGAACCTCCTCTGTAGTCACCTCTGTAAGACCCTCGACCATGATTTTCATAACCTCCTCTGGTTGTATAGAAGGCCTGATGAGGAGTAACCTCAGGAAGAACTTCATAGGTTTGGAGTTTGTTATCAAAATTAGTGAGCTTGAATACCACATCCTCAAAGGTCTGATTTTTTATATCATTTTCAATCACAGTAGTAATGGTCTCATATTCCTTGCCTAAACCTTTCAAAACTCCATAGATTTGTTCTTGCTCTGGAATAGGAGAGCCTATGAGTCTAACTGATCACAAATCGACAATTTCAAAGAGATAAGCAGTCATGGTTTTGTTCTGCTTAGAATTTTTTTGGATTCTCCGTTGTAACTCTAACTTCCTAGTTCCAGAAACTCTATTATATTTCTTAGCAAGAGTAAGCCATACCTCTTAAGCGGAGGAGAGACCGTAGACACTGCGACGAGCCTCGTCAGAGAGAGACCCAAAGATCCAAGCTTTGACAAGCTGGTCAGTGCGAATCCACTTGACAAAGTCAGGATTGCTAGCAGTAGTGACAACCTCACCGTTCTAGACGGAGATTGTAGGAGCTGGTCGCGGAGTATCGCCATTCACAAACCCGGCAAGAAGTTGACTGGATAAGAAGGACTCAAGTTGAGTTTTCCAGAGCAAGTAGTTCTTGTCATTGAGCTTGAGAGTAACACACTATGAGATAGTAAAATTAGAGTTAGAAAACGGATCTAGAAGAGCCGCCATGACGAAATCAAAGCCCTAGAAACCGAGTGGCTACTGATACCATGAAAGCTGAAGTAAGAAGGATGAATTGAAGAGCTAAAGGAAGAAGATTTATATTCAAAAGCTCACCTTTCATACTTGAGGGTTTACACATTAACAACTTACAATATATATAGGTAAAGCTAAGAACAAGGAAGCCGTAATGCCAGCTCATGAGGATAACATCGAAAGAGCATCAAAGTTGTTAGAGAGAGGTACATGTACAGACAAACCCGTACAGCTTGGAGAAGAGGGCAATGATCTTATCTTCTTCAACTTTACCGTTGTTGGTGTTGACTCAGTAATGGGTTTGCTAGACTTAGCTTCGACTGGGCTTGATGAGTTTAAATGAGCTGAATTGTTATTGTTGCTTACAGTGAGAACCCGATGTAGTCTAGATAAAAAAAACCATTATCAGTTATGAACGTAGCTGGGAGCAGACACCCATAACCTCTGAACCGGAACCAAGATCCGGAGATCTAGAGAGATGAGATCCTCGGAAATTGCGATAACCTGTGTCTGGAGACCTGAGAGGGCACGACCATTATCGCAAATTGCGATGCCATCTTCTTTTTTATGTTTTGCCATCTATTAGTTCGTCTACTATTTTGTAGAAGAATATTTTTCTCTAAATTTGTTTCTATAAAACATTTGGTGGAATGAGTTGAATTAACTTTAAAAAAATTCCAACCCAAGTGGTAAGAATTTAGAGGAATGTTCAGTTCTACCATTTTTTTTTTTTTTTTTTGCTAAACTAATTCTACCAAATTTTGCTCCACTTAAATGGTAAAATTCTATTGAAAGATAAGTTCCAATTTTATTCTTCTAATTTTATACCTTTTTATTGTAGAGGCGCGCGTGTATATCAACGCAAAGAAAATCAAAAGGGAAAAGTTAATTAAACATGGAAACTATACTTACATTTCAACTATTCGTAACTCAGATGCTCATGCACGTCCGCATGCAGTGGAATCAGTGGCGAACCCATGATTTTATTTTACCTGGGTCAACAGTAAAACAAACAAAAAAATAATGTAACAATGGAGGCTTGAACCTTGGATAATGGTGGTTTAGCACTCAAGAAACTACCATTATGCTACACAATTTAATAAATTTTACTTATAACTATTGCCCAGTTCAAATGACCTACCATCCTTCTTCCTAGGTTCGCCATTGAGTGGAATAGTGCATCAATTTGTATCATTTTACGTTTTTAAAAAAATATATAATTGTATCATTTTTAACTAAAACATCAAATTATACAAGCTTTTTTTCTTTTCATAACCTTGAAATTCAGGTTAAACCCTATTTTCCGTGGGTTCGGAATCAACTTTTACTCTATTTCTTTTGGAAATACTCTTCCTCTCAATTGGACTTTAACTAAGAATCTTTTTTCATTTTTGTGAAAATACATGAAATCACTAGATCAAGAGCCACTTGATTAAATTATACAAGTATTATTCCATCAATTTAAAGGTACAATATTGTGTTTTTCACTAAAACATCAAGTCATACAAGTATTATTCCATCACAAGTTCACAACATAGTATAAAAACCACAAACACACAAAGGAATCACAGTATTCTAATAGATGAGGACCATTTTATAGTAATTGTAGAAACACTCACGTACGTCCTCTATGGACAAGTTTTATTACTCGTTTACATATATATATACACTTAGAAAGGTCGACTACCAATAATATTACCAGGACGATAATAGTTGCAAGTGATGAAGGTTCCACCATTGTCACACTTTATTTTTGCACACCCAACCCACTCTGTGTTTTTCCACACAACCTGAGTGTAGTGACCACACATTTTTCCAGGGCTACATGTGTTCGAATTGTAGGAATAATCAGACTTCTCGTCAACCCACAATCTCACTGCGGCAGCTCCGGACAAATCACCACTGCTCTTAGCCAAGTTTTCACCGTAACGCCCGCCTAAGTCTGAGTGAACGAGACGACAGTCTCCTTTCCTGCTCCAAGCATATTGTCGAGCGTATTCCGCCAAATCCGGATGCCATTTTAGTGGAGCCACACCAACCGCAGCACGCGCTCGGTTGTGTTCATCGAGATAGTCTTGTTGCGAGTCTTGAGCTTTAAGAGGAACTGCAAAAGTTAGGACAAGAGCTATAACCACGAATATTAGGGTTTGAGAAAAGTTAGACATCTTTATATTCTTATATATATATATCTATGAACTCTTTTACTTATTTTTGTTGTGTGTTTTGGGTTAGATAGACGAGGATTTATATAGAGATTGCGTTGGAGTTATTTTATGGACTATTATTCACACTTGCGAAATAGTTTTTGCCCAACTGATACACTTGTAGTCATTTTATTTTTAATCTGGTTGACCAAGTCGATTAGGCGAACGGTTCAGAGAGCCGTAAATAAATTTTAAACAATGATTTGGCTGAAACAATCTTTATTTTTTTTAAATAGAATACTAGACCATTTCTTCAATTTTATAATTTGGATAATATACAAATCATTAGAATATATATACTTCCCTACCTTGTTGAATATTTGATCCTCTGGATATCCTCTGGATACTTTCTCTATTTTATACAAGTTAATTACTTTACCAGGTCAGGTAAATGCAGGGTGATGATGTTTACTAGAAAGATTTTAAATCGTGGAAACAGGATCTAATCAACCATTATTCATTGGTTTTGATTATACATGTAAGCAAATCAAAATTTTAGCCTATTTAGATGCTACAATTAGTTTTAAGTTAACTATTATGGTTTCCCCCTAACTAAACATTAATACATTCTTTAACAACAAAAAAAACATTAATACATTGTTTTCTTCCTCCAAGTTGTTTAACCTATCATCGACTAGTTTGTTTCCGTGTTACTTTTGCCACAATTAGAAATTCTACTGAAACACGACATATTTATTCTTATAAGTTAAAAGTTTTATCAGAGTTCTATTTTCGGGCTGTTATATATTGGATCCATGTTTAGAGTCTTTAGGCCTTAATTCCCATTTAAGCATGTGGTTTACCAGAAAGATATATATTTATTGTCAGATTCTTCTTGTGCGTCAGTCGTCGGGGCACCATCTACAACTTTTGGCTGAACAGGAAACTGTTGAGACCTTTGTCTATAATGTTTAACCAATTTACCTCACGCGTTAAAATAACGCTTCTTAATCTCAAGGGTCATTTAAGAGAATGTGATCAGTACATAAAACTTTTCAAGATTTAGAACTTTAGAAGCAAACAAGGGTACGTAATCAACATAACTTTAACCAATTCTTGTATATATCACTTCATTTCATCACATACGTGTAATCATCATATCACTTCATTACATATGAGTGATGTATAACTTTGTTGATGATCATTTATTGAATAGGAAATGTATACATATGTTAATCTGTTTTACCACGTCAATTAGGCGATGAGGTCATAGAGTGATCAAATTCACAAATTTTTAAACATGTAACTAGAAACTTTCACTTAAGGCTTGTTTGGTTCTTCCATAACTTTATGATCCGCAAATACAATGTTAACTGCGGTTATATCGTTTCATAACGTTTATAATGGTATTAAATCAGAAGTTTAATCTACTCATGCAAAACATATTGAGTCAAATGGTTTGTTTTTCTTTTCCTCGTTATTTTATTTAACAAACTTAGTAATCTATTCAAAAAGAAAAAAAACCTGTACTAATTTATGGATAAAGGCTACCAGTACAAATTTGTGAACAAATTAAGTCATGACGTCACGTGAACTTCACCACTACATAAACATATTATAAATTTTTTAATAGACTAGTAAAACATTTTTAGAATAAATCTATCATGTCCTTAGTACGGATTCTAATTGAACTTGTTTTACCAAGTCAATTATGCGAAGGGGCGAGCCTTAAATTTGTCCCTTTGTAAATATTTTTTCCAAATTGTAAATTAACTTAAAGCAAGGATTTGACTGAAACGATTTTTAAAGTTTCAAAACTGCAAAGCAGTTTCTCTAAAGCTCTCTATATTCATTTCATCATTCGTATGTTATTATTTTATTATTTTTCAGGAGAAACTTTCGCAGTACAAAAATATAAATCATTAAAATATATGGTTAATTAGTTTAATATTAATTTGGGAAGATATAATTAGAGAACTAACATGATAAGAATTTGATTTAGTTAAATAGCAAACAGACAAAAATAATAGGACGAAATTATCCCTACGAAATTTACTAAGGAAATCTTATTATATAAACGTGAGGTCGTCAAAATTGTAACTTACGAGATGATGACATTTGTCAAATATTAATAGAGGTAATGACAAGTGTTAAATTTTTAAAATTAATTAAGAAAATAAAATTCAAAATGGAAAACTAACAAAAAAATTGTTAAGTAATTAACCACATAGTAAAAAAGAAAATTTCTAAAAAATAAAAAATGGGAAATACACAAAATAATTGTTAAGTAACTGATCACATTGTACAAAGGTAAATTTTTGTGTAAATTTTTTTGTGTAAAAGAGAATAGTTTTGCGTAAAAATAAAACTAAGATTATAATGAAGACAAAATTTAAAAGAATGAACCATGCTTAGCTACTAATTATTTTAAACAATTATTAATTAAACACTAACTGAAAAATCTTGATTTGTTGATTTTTATAATTTATTTGATAATTACAAATATATTTAACACGTGTCAAAATATGATCGATCAGTTGACACGTGTCTCAATCGTATTAATTATTATGTTTGACGCATCAAACTTTATATAATAAAATATAAACTTTTCTATATTGAAAAAGGAAAAAATATTGGCTTAAAAAACTGAAAACTAATAAACAAAAAGGAGTAATCTTTGAAATGAATATATGTAGCAATATAAAAATTCCGGTTAAAATTTTACATTTGTGATTGAATTCTTTATTTAAGATGATCAAATATGTAAAATAAATTTTTATAAAGAAATATTTTTGAAATATGTTTTTAAATTTTTTTCATTTATTTAGAATGATTGTTTAAGAAAAACAATTATGAGTGATTTGGACCAAAATCTTTTTTTTTATTTCGATTAATAAAATGTTGTTTTTAGATAAATAAACGGATGTTTAATTTAGAATATAGTTTTACTGGTTATTATTATACAAAAAAGTAAATTGCAATATTTAATACCCCGCATATCATTAATAATCATCAAAATAGTCCACTTAAAAAAAATGTTGCATATATATAACTATATAGTTATTCTATATAGTCAGGTATAGCAATTAATTGTATTTAACGAACTAGAGGATTTGAACACTTAAATAACCATATCAAACACAGAAAATCATCGTAAAACAATGATCGAATCGATCCATGGAAAAAAGTAATTGAGAAAAAAGGAAAAACAAATAAATTACAATATTGAATGTAAAGAAGAAAGAGAAAAGAAAACGTGAAGGAAAAGAAAAACTAAATGAGGAGGAGAAATAAATATTAGGGTAAAAGAAAAAAACAAGTTTTTGGTAAACGAAAATATTGTGTGTAAAAAAAAATGTTTTCATTTTTCATTTTTAAAATTATAAAAATATGTGTTAATGATTTAAAGATATATTAGGAATTTCGTTTTGACTCATTTATGTTTTTGAAGGTGTTAGAAACTGAAAACATAATATTCCACTTAATTTCCTAGAATATACTGTATATACCATGTCTTGTTGTACATTTTACCCTCTAGATATTTTCTATATGTTTTATAATTACAATGACTTTTACTAAGTCAGGTAAATGCAGGGCGTTGATGCTTATTAGAATAGATGTTTAAATGTGGAATATGACCCTGAAAATCCAACTCGTTCAAATTTTCAAACCACCATCAACGACACAATTTGAGTTCTAAATGCTTATATACCTGTTTTTCTTTTTCTAAATGCTCCATCTTTATACTCATAATCTTTTTATCTTTATTTTCCTCAACACATTCATCCAAAAAAACTCTCTAATTATCGTTTTACATTTTTCTTCTCTTACAACTTCTTGTTTTCTAGTGATTCTTGCATATACAATGGTTGGGCTTCTTTGCTATCAATGCACTTCAAAGTTTTCGGTGCTTCACGAGCTTAAAAACAAGTTTGACGACGAAAAAAGTTAATTTCACCAGATTTTCCCAAACCTTAGATTTGTTACGCGATTGTAGATTCTGCGGAAGTCTACAAGTCAACGAAAAAGTTAGATTTGCAATTGACCATTCTTGAAAATATCCGAAGTAGACTTTAGATGAAATCTACGCGTTGTCCTTTGAAAACAAAAAAAATGACGTGTAGACTTCATATGAAGTCTTCGTGAAAAATATGTTAGTTTTGCATTTGACCATAACTTTGACTTTATCAAGTAGATTGCATGTGAAGTCTACGGACCGTAGACCGTAGATGAAGTCTACTTTGTAAAAAAAGAGGTTAGTTTTGCATTTGACTCTAATTTTGACTTTTTAGAGTTGATTGCAAAAGAAGTCTACTATATACGGACATGTTAGTTTTGCATTTGACCAAAATCTCAAATATTTGACCAGAAAAAACATTAATATGTAGACTTCCACATACGTTTAATATTTATTTAATTAAATAGTAGACTTCTACATATTATTTAATTCGAAATTTTGGTCAACTACAAAACTAACCTTTTTTTTACGAGTAGATCCCGGAAGAAGTCTACACCCGAATGTAGACTGTATGTGAAGTCTACTCATAAAAGTCAAACTATGGTCAATTGCACATTTAACCTTCTCCATTTTGGCGTAGCCTACATTAGGGTGTAGACTTCCATAGAAGTCTACAATATTTTGACGGTTTTTCGCGTATTTGTGTAGATTTCAAGAGAAGTCTACTCTAAAAGGTCAAACTTTGGTCAATTGCAAAACTAACTCTCTTTATTTTGTAGACTTCTCCAGAAGTCTACACTTAAAAAGTCAAACTTATGGTCAAATGCAAAAGTAACTTATATTTTATGAGTAACCTTCACGAGAAGTCTACAAACCAGTGTAGACTTCGGGTGAAGTCTACTTCGTGATTTGCCGTAAATGCAAAAGTAACTTGAATTTTTAGACTTATGCGGATGTCTACGATATTGACTTCGGCAGAGGTCTACATTTTGAAGTTCTTTAAAAATGCATTTAAATCCTATCTATAATGAATTTTTAAGATTTTTTTGTTCTCACATGTGTCTTAGTTAATGTTTTTACTTATTTGTGAGTTGGACAAGTTTAAGTTGAATATTTATGGGATTAATCAATTTTCATGTTTAGTTAGTACCTACCTCATTTGTGTAGATGTCATATGAAATCTACATTATGAAATTCATTATATATACATTTAAATCCTATCTATAATGAATTTTTCAGATTTGTTTGTTCACACATGTGTATTAGTTATTGTTTTTACTTATATACAAGTTGGACATGTTTAGGTCTAGTATTTATGTGATTAATCAATTTTTATATATGGTTAGTACTTAACTCATTTATGGTTCCGTTGTGCAGACTTCATCTGCAGTCTACGTATCAGTGAAGACTTCAAATCTTTTTCAAATCTCTCTCAATGTAATATCCCTTACACCAAAACATGTCTTGGGATTGATATATAATCAGTCAAAATTCATATCATTTTCTAGAAAAAATGAAATTACTTGATAATCTTATGACCTATATTTTACCATTTTCTGTCGTTATGTCTTAATCCTTTTGCGATGATTAGTTTCGGAGATTCAATTTTCAAACTAACACTAGTTAAACTATCACATTTTTCATTATTAAAAACACCAAATCAAATATACAAGAAAATGATTTGACAACATGCAACGATACACGAGACATAAGCTAATCAGTTTCTTAGAAACTAAAAGACTACATCGGTAATTACAATAAATAAGCCATTGTAACTACAATAAGTTTCACCACCAATTTCAAAGTTCTACAACTAGTTTCACCACCAATGTCAAAGTTCTGCAACGACTCTGCGTTTGAGCTCCCCACAATCTAACCTAGAACAAAAAACAGTGTGAAATGGTTTGCTTTGGCTTGTGGACGCTTATATCAAGATGTTTTGCTTTGGCTTGTGGATGCTTACGTCAAGATCTCTGGACTCGTTTTACATCTCTCGTTCAAACTGCATTTTCATAAATAGGATTAAAAAAATGGTGAATTTCTTTTCAGAAAAAAAAACAAAATGGTGAATTATCATTAGATTGATGTCAAAAAGATTATTTGTGACTTGAGCCAAGCTAAAACCAATACACATTTCAGATTTGTAGAAAATGATCTTACAAGAAGAAAAAACAAAAATAAATTAATGAATAATGAATGAGCTAAATGATCAATTTAACCAATAAGCCCCATATTGATGAAGAATATCGTGTGAATTGATTATTTTTCTCGGGGTTTAGTTTCTTCTCTGTTTATTTTTTGAATCAATTATTTTTGGTAAGATTCAAATCAATTAAACGAGATGACACAAACAAAAACAAACCTGGACATTTCCATGTGGATCTCTCTGAAGCACTAGTTGTTCCCACACCAAACAAGATGATGATGAGATTGACTGGATGCTTCTTCTCAAACACAAACAATGGCCAAAGAACTACAATTTTTACAAACACACACACATAACAACAAACAAAATCCATATCAGTGAAACATCCAAACACCAAGTGGTGATATTGAAGTTGTTAAATCTGTAAAAAAATTCAAAATAGCAGTAGCTTTCAACCAAAAAATTAACCATGTAAACTGATAAAGAATCCGAGTTTCAGATAATGATTTTACAAGCTAAATTGAACATTGATTTATCAGAGCAATCAGTTCCTATCACGTTATATGCCCTCAATAATTCAACAATTATATAAGATAATTGAACATTGATCTATCATGAATACCAACCTTGCGACATAACGACCAAGGACTTACCGTCATTTGCACCAGCTAGGGAACTAATATGATAGTTATGTTCATGTTGTTCCATAATCAAATCCTACAAAAACAAATCAAGATTTATGTCAAAAACAAATCTTAAGAAAAGCAAAAATCGATATTGGTGAAGCGTGAACACAAACGGAAAGGAAAATGTGAAGCTAAGACATGATACCTCAAACCCATCGTTCAAGTTCCAAGACTCTGAGGACGGTTAATTTTAGATATGGTGCTCCGAATCAACATCGAGTTAACCAAGAACACATCACCGAGTTCTGAGCCTTTCGTGCCGTCAGCGATGGTATTGAGTCCACCTCCAAGGGTTTGGTACAGATTTGGCTGGAAGCCTTTGACAACTCTTGGGCCGAAGCTGGGTTTATGTGTCCACCTGAAAACACACACAAGCTCATTGAATCATCTGTTGGGTCGCCAAGAAAGTCTGAAAAAATGATTCATGAACTAAATCGCAAGACAAATGTAAAGATAATCGGAGATAAACCATGAATCGATTCGACAAAAGGACCTTAGAATAAGAGCCAAGCCATAAATCTTATCGAGGTTGAAATCTTCGATGGTGAAAATCTGTTGAAGATAAGAAGTGAGAATTAGATGAAGACGAAAGCGCCGTTTAAAGAGTGAGATAGATTCCCCAGTTATCTAACAAAATTAGGGTTCTGTAATAATTTTAGTTTATATATGGGATACAAACAATCCGGTTAGGTCAAAAAATTTGGTTTAGCAGACTTCGTTTGAAGTCTACGAAACCTTAAAATCTAAACGAAACCCTAAACGGTAAGTCGACGTCACTAAAAGTCTACACAATGGAATATACTTCATTCGAAGTCTACTTCCCGCAAAACCTAAACTCTAAACGTTATGTAGACTTCACCAAAAGTCTACACATTAGAATAGACTTCATTCGAAATCTACTTCCCAAAAACCTAAATCGATTCTCAATAGATTATTCAAACCCTTAAATAAAAACTTGTATCAAACATTAAAACATTTAATATATTCACAATTTAATACTTTTATGCAAATTTCACATTTTAAATATAAAAATTATAACCCTAAATCTAACCCTAAATGTAAAAACATGTTTTCTACTTGTAATGTCAAACCATTAACCATATTGCGGACTCGTAACTTGGAACATACGCAAAATGACATACATAACTTAAAGTTTAACATCACTTTATAAATAACGCAACTTTAAAATTCGAACCCTAAACTATAATTTCTACAAAGTTGTTTACTCTAAAACCTAAATCATATATATGAATCCTTAAACTTAATCAACTACAACCATAAACTCATGAAACGTATAAATATCAAACAATACTAAGTACTAACATATGACCACATCAATATCTAAACAAATGCTTGTGAATAAGATTACTTGGTGTCTCATGTATTGGTTTAGTATAATATGTATTTTGTATTTCATTTACTACCTCATTTTTCTTTGTTGATTTAATTTGTTTCCATTTTGTGAAATTTTATTTTTAAACGTTACAATTGTTTATAGTTTGATCATGAATATAAATTTTTAATCAAATTATTTTTTGTTGATTTATAAACTTAAATATTCTTAGTAATTATTTTGTAGATTTCCTTTGAAGTCTACAAAATGTACATAGTAGACTTTTTTTAGAGTCTTCTATGTCGATATGTCCTGAATGTCTACAAAGTAGACTTCTCTAGTGCGTTGTAGATTTCTCGAAGGCTTAAACGGTAATTTGCAAACCCATTTTTTTGTTTGGTCATAAATGTTGTATTTGTAATTTCACTACTCTTTTGGTTTAGTTTTGCCAAACATAACGTAAGGGATCTACATTTGCATTTAAAATAAATTTGTAGGTCATTTTTAACAATTTCCCCCTACTTTTTAACTAATTATCCCTTCTTTAATTGGGGGCAACTGATTTTTTTCTTTATAAATCATAAAATAATAATACAAATATACATTGGTGGTAACTGCTCCCCATCTTAAGAGCACTTCCAATGGAGTGGGGGTCTCTCACCAAATTTCTCAAATTATATTAAAAAATAATAATAGCATAAATCAACTAAATATAATAACATAATATTAGTTGGATAACTGTGGAAGCCGGAATTCGCACAATTAGATTTGTAAGGGTTTCGAGAGGAAGCAGAGATTTCTAAGCTAATCTACGAAGTAGAAAACGATCAGCAAAGAAAAATAGGGTTTGTAATTGCTTTGTATTGCTTTTGTGAATAAAGTTGCGGATCCCTTTCTCAAAGGATGTACATCGATATATATAGTTGACTAGGTCGGTTTAAGGTTACAACGAGATAAATGAAACAATCCTAATTCTTCGGGATTCACGTTTGATCCTATTTCCTTTTTGAGTTGATCTTCTCGAAGAATCCGGAAGTTTTCCTATTTCGCCGATGATTTCTTCTTCTGAAGGCGGTTGCTTTTGTGGGCTTCTCCTGATGGGCTACACTTGTTCTAGACTTGTCGGCCCGATATATTTGCCACGCTTTAGCGACTAACCTGTTCTTCAGAAATGACTCTCCTCGGCTAAATGTAGTTGATCCCGTTTAACCAAAATATGCAAGGCATTTTGGTTAGCATATTTCGCGTAGGCTGTTTGGCTGGCAGATTTCGCCTAGGCTGTTCAGCCTGCTCCGCCAAACTGAACCAGGCAGCTCGGCCAAACTGGTCTGGGCAGCTCGGCCAAACTGGACTGGGCAGCTCGGCCAAATTGGACTGGGCAGCTCGGCCAAACTGGACTTGGCAGCTCGGCCAAACTGGACTGCTCGGCCAAACTGGACTGCTCGGCCAAACTGGACTGCTCGGCCAAACTGGCCTAGGCAGCTTCGGCCAAACTGAACCGGACAGCTCGGCCAATTTCCCTGGTTTGGCTATGCTCTTTCTGGCAAGGCCAAATTTGGCCTAACTCTCAAATTTGGTTGCTCGGCTAATTCGTCTGCGTACATGGTTGCTCGGCTAATTCGTCTGCTTCGACGAATCAAACTATATCACATCACTTTCGTCACTATCGACTGTTGTTCTCGGGGGAGGGCTTTTCGACCCCAACAGTTAGCCCCCCAGCCCGTTAGTATGATAATAGTAGCGGGACGGTAACTTGTCCAAGTAAAGAGAACAATAGTCAGAAACTTTTACCGGAGTAAATACTTTGAAGAGATTGATGTGATGTTCTGAACCGGGTCCCGTTCCATATGATGAATATTTTCAGTGTTTCCGAAGATAAAAGACACTGAGATTCCTCATATTTTACTTCTCCATTCTCTCTCTACAAGGTACTCTCTCTCCTCTTCTTCTCTCTTAACTTTGCATTTGTGTTTTTTTTTCTTCTACTTGTTCTTCATTTGGCCGAACGGCCTTCTAATCGAGAGGCCATCGTGAACCGGCCGGGGTTAGCATCAGTTTTGCCGAAGCCGCGAACCAACCAGCACCTCGCCATAGGGAGCGTGGTCCGTGTTCGGAGAAACCCAGGGCAACTTTTGCCGAGGTCGAGGTGTCCGAGTCCAGATTCGGCCTAGGCGAATTTTCGCCGAGCCGGCGTGAAGGAGAATTTTTGCCGAGCCGGTTTGGGATACGGATTTGGCCGAGGACACCTTTCTTCGAACCGGCTGGAAGACGGATTTGAGCTGAAGAGAATTTTTGCCGAGCCGGAAGGAGTTGGCCGAGAAGATTTCGCCGAAGGAAATTTCGCCGAGCCCAAGATTTTGCTGAATGAAATTTTTGCTTCGGTTTTTGCCGAGCCGGACAGATTTAGCCAAGGTGATTACGCCGAGCCCGAGATTTCGCCGAAGGAGATTTCGCCGAGCCCGAGATTTCGCCGAATGAGATTTTGCCGATCCCAAGATTTTGCCGAAGGGAATTTTTGCTTCGGTTTTCGCCGAGCCGGACGGATTTGGCCGAGTAGATTTCGCCGAAGGGGATTTCGCCGAGCCCGAGATTTCGACTAAGGAGATTTTTCGCCGAACCGGCTTGGAAGACGGATTTTGACCGAAGAGAATTTTTGCCGAGCCGGACGGAGTTGCCAGAGGAGATTTCGCCGAAGGAAATTTCGCCGAGGCCAAGATTTCGCCGAAGGGAATTTTTGTTTCGGTTTTTGCCGAGCCGGACGGATTTGGCCGAGGAGGGTTGAGCGGGAATTTCGTCGAGCGGGTCGAGCGAGATTTTTGCCGAGCCAATTGAGTGAGCTTTTCGCCGAAGTGGAGAATTTGGCCTAGCGTGAGTTGAGACCGACCACTTGGTTCGGCCAGGGACGAAGATTTTGCCGAGCTCGTCATGAGATTTTGTCGAGGGTCAGCCCTTGGTTCAGTTTATGTATGGTTTTTCTCACATTATGTCTTGGTGTAGGACATTCTTTGTATGAGACTTTGATGACATGTTATCTCCTTGATGTATATATCCTCGATTCTTTGTCGAATAGTCGATTTGATCAATCCTCTTTCAGGCGATCCCCTGATGTTTAGCCTTAGAGGCTTGCTTGGTTCTGTGAGAATGGTCTAGACAAGTTTTTCAAAAGGTTATAGCCGAGACTAGAAGCGTTTGTCCAGTTTAACCGAGGCGGGTATTGTCTCAGAGGGAGTTTTTTGCCGAAGAAGCGAGTATTCGCCACATATTGAATATTCATTTTTGCCGAAGATGTTACTGGGCTTCCTGGATGAGAGTTCTGGTTTACAGACGCGTTTTTCTTTTAATACACCCTCTCCGATGATGATCATCGGTTTTTTGACCAACGTTTTTGTTGGGTTTTCTAGAATGGCGGTGCTTTGATTTCTATGACGCTTCGTCAATGATTTTGTTTTGATCGCGATTGCGCTTCACGCTTTGTTTTTGATAGATCATAAAAACTTCAAAAGTGATGATACTTGTTTTGTTGATCAAACGTTTAGTATAGGTTGAAGGATGTTTACACTTTGAAATACCTTTGGCTATTTGTACCAACGTCGTTGCCGGGTTTATGATTGCAGGGTCACAAAATCGCAAATGCGCTTTTGCTCCTTTCCTACCAACGCTTGTTGTTGGGGTTTCGCTTTTACCAACGTTGTTGTTGGGTTTTCTGGAATGGCGGTGCTTTCCGAACACGTCTGTTCAGAATCGATCACACCTTTTGACTTGACCAACGTGTTGTTGGGTTTTCTGAATGATTATTCGGTGTATAAACCTAAGTAACCATTGACAGCTGCTTTTTACCAACGGTGCTGTTAGGTTTTCGAATGAACGTCCAGCGTCAACAGCCCTGGATCTGAACATTAGAATCAGCCGGGGTCAAAAGCCCAGAAACTGATCGTTAAACTTATATAGCGCGCTTTAGGATCCGATGATGGATGTCAATGTGTTCAAGTTCACACCTTGTTGTCGTGGCCAGTAGCAACGACAGTGGATTGAACTTGCTTGAAAAAGGCTTTGAATAATCCGTAGAGGATATAGCTGATGAAGTCTATGAGACTTGTGTTAAGTGAATCATGAGAAGGATGTGGACGAAGTGCTCGAGACTTGTCTAATAAATCCAGAAAATGATGTTTGATGTTTTCCAGCATGGAGTATATGAGTATACATACCCACTCCCCTCCCCCCCCCCCCCCCCCCTTTTTTCAGAGGAGGGCAACTGAACTCGTCTGGAGACAAGCTGCCTACGTACCGTTTTGCAGGGATCAAGTCGCCTCGTAGTTCATTAAAGCACTTACTCCCCCCCCTTTTGAGACGGAGGGGGGAAACTGAACTCGTTCGGAGACAAGCTGCCTACGTACCATTTGCAGGGATCAAGTGGCCTCGTAGTTCATTCCAGAGGCCTCTAGAGATACTAGTGATAGTACCCTTCGAGTGCCTTGCATGTCATTAGGGAGTGATTGATATATCATGGTTTTTACCCGTTTTTGACCATGATTTAACCCGGTTTTATCGAGTCTTTTCGGTGTTTTTCGAGTGTTTTAGAGTCTTTGCAGGTTTTTGTATGTGTGGAGCCTAATTGATGATTATGGAACGTTTTGGAGCATTGTGGAAAGAGGAGCTGAAGTCGTTAGAACGGAAATTCAATTGCCGTCAGATTGGCGTGTCGATCGATCGACACAAAGGTACCGATCGATCGACAGCTACGTTACAACCTGTCGATCGACAGACACATTGTTGATCGATCGACAGGTACTCGCAGAAGCCAACCTAATACGTTTTAAAGAAGGAAAATTGTTCCTTTTCGGGCCAGAAGTTACCAATAGACCGTCATAAAATCCCACCACGAGTTTTACCTCTATAAATAGTTTATTTTAGGTTTTTAGATGATAACTTTAGTTTTTACTTAACAAAGTTTAGAGAGATTTTTAGGGTTTTTAGGGAGACAAGTTTACTTTGTTCTTTGAGATTCTTCGAACCCTATTGTAATTCTTCTTTTACTCTTTCTTTATGCATTATTATTCAGTTATGATTTGCTTTGCTGCCATGTCTGAGTAGTTTGCTTGTTAGGTTTAGGGTAGTTCGAATGGAATGATGATGAATTGTTAGGGTAAACTCACTTGTTAGGATTATCTGTTAGGTTCTTCACCTAGATTGCTTTAACTCTGGTTTAGGATTCGCGACCCTGAATTTGGATATCTTAGGTTGATAGATTGACATGAAAGTGTAATAGATTAGCCAGAACTAAATCTTAGGTGAGCAAAATTACTTATTCGCAAAGAAATTTGGTTTAGGGATTTTGTGAACAAATTGGACTTGAATTTAAAGCTTGTTTAAATTGATTGAATTCGCAAAGAAATTTGGTTTTCTAGGGTTTAGACATAGTTAGTTTTCGCAACGACAGTTGGTTAGTTATATTTTAGTGTTCCAAGTTCTAGAACGGTTCTTAATTAAATCATGATTCTGTTTAACCTGCAATTCTGATTCATCCTGAGAATTACCCAAAAGCCTAGCTCTTTGTTTAATTGAATTTGAAATCAACAATCTTTCCTGTTACCAATTGCTTTTATTATTTATTTTACATTATTTTACTTAGCCGAATTTGAAGTCAATATTCCTATCGTTTGATTTGACTCCCAGTGATTCGACCCCTACTACAATTGACCTCTTAATTTGAGAGAATAGCTCAGGGTAAATTTGAGCATATCAAATTTTGGCGCCGTTGCCGGGGAGTCAAAATCTTCCATAGGATTTTGATTCTAGAATTCTGACTAAGTTATTTTTGTTCGTTTTTACGCGTTTTCTTTTGTTTTTGTGTTTCAGTAAGCGAAGATGGCTAATCGAGGTGTACTAGTTTTTCGGAATGCTGAAGGAGAAAATGTTGATCGAGAAGGTAATCGGTACAACGATCTGGGAGACCCCATTGATGAAGCTGGTAATATCATCGAGTTTGAGGATCCGATTGCAGCAGAGCGTGCTGAGCTAGATCGTCAAAGGGTTGAGTTGGAGCGCCAGCGCGCTGAGATCGAGCATCTGGCTCAGGCGAATCGTAGACCTCAGGAGGCGGTAGTTAACCAACGTGCTTTGGGAGACTACTACCGTCCTGAAGAACACTACGCCAACAGGGCAGCGATTCGACCTCCTAGATTTGAGCGGAGGGATTTTGAGTTGAAGCCTGCGTACTTCTCTCTTGTGCCTCAACATCAGTTCCATGGGCACCCATCAGAGCACCCCATGGACCATCTTGAGATGTTTGAAGATCTTGCGTCTAGCATCAAGGCTAACAACGTGTCGGAAGACTACATTATGTGTAAGCTCTTCCCATTTTCTCTTGCTGGAGAGGCAGCCTCTTGGCTGAAGCAGTTGGAGCCAGGCTCACTGACTACTTGGAGAGATACCAAGAGTGCTTTCCTGAGTCACTTCTACGATGAGTCGCGCTCAGAGGATCTACGAGCTAAGATCTCCACATTCGTTCAGAATCAGACAGAATCTTTCAAGGCTGCATGAGAAAGATTCAAGGGATATCAGAGAGACTGTCCTCATCACGGGTTTACAGAGGTTCAGCTGCTGGGTATTTTCTACAGAGGAATGGATTGGAGACATCAGATGACTTTAGATGCTTCAAGTAATGGGAATTTCAAAACCAGGTTTCCTGCTGATTGTTTGGAGCTCATCAAGAACGTGTCTACTAGCAATAGTACAAAGAAGATTGATGAGGAGAGGAGACGAGGAGCTAGTCAAACAAATGGAGCTGAGATTGTTGAGGAAGATGTTAATTACATCAACCAGAATAGCTATCAGAATCAGCGGTATGGGCATCAGTCAGAGAACAAGGGATACAACAGCAGAAATCAGAGGAACTACGGATCACCATCGTATCAACCGATTCCTGCTAAGTCTTCAGAAAATGACGTAAAGGGGATGTTCGAACAACTGCTTGAGGGGCAACAAAGCCTGACAGTAAATCTCAATGGGAAGATTGACGGGCTCTACACTAATCTCAATGGAAAGATGGACAGGCTCTACACTGATCTTAATGGGAAGATAGAAGCCATCAACATTCACTTGAAGAAGCTTGATACTCAGGTTGCTCAGACTGCTGAAAATGTAAAGAGACAAGAAGGTTGTCTTCCAGGGAAAACGGACAAGAACCCAAAGCATTTCTCCAATTCTATCACGTTGAAGAGTGAAGAACAACTGTTTCCAACTATTGAGAAGTGCGAAGATGAAGCCTTGCTCGTGGTTCTTGAAGAAAACCTTAATTTTGAGATTTCAGAGGGCCTGTCGATCGACAGGCCTCCTGCTGTCGATCGACACCTACATCTGACGGTAATCGAAAAACAGACCTTGTCGATCGACACACACAGTGAGTGTCGATCGACAGCCACGAGAAATTTCTGTACGAATGCAAATTCATCTGCCCTGTCGATCGACAGACACAAAGAGTGTCGATCGACAGCACTGACAGACGCAGAAAACATGAAAAATCAGTCTGAAATCGCCATTCGAAGTGTCTACAAGCCCAAGATCCCGTACCCAAGGAGTTTATATCCTTCATGCATCAACCAAGGCAGTGACAAAGCACCTCAGGAGGAAGGGAAACAAGCTCCAACATCGTTGAGGAAGATACCAAAGTTGTTGAATCCGGGGATGTTTGTGGTTCCGTGTTCGATCAATGGTGTAGAATTGAAAGATTCTCTATGCGACACAGGAGCTAATGTGAATGTTATGTGTGGCGCTGTTGCAAAGAAGCTAGGAATCTTGGAGTTACAACCTTCAAGGACATATCGAGCTCATAGATAGATCATGTATAATTTCTAAAGGCTTCATTCCTGACGTGTTGATTCAAATAGGAGATTGTCTTATTCCTACGGACTTCTACATCATTGAGAGAAATGATGATATTTGTAAACCGTTGGTTCTTGGTGCACAGTTCCTTGCAACAGTGGGAGCAATGGTGGATTTTCCTAATAAGCGAATCTCCATCTCAAACATCAACAAGGATGTCTTCTATCCTTCGGTTCTTGTCACATCAGCTTCCTGTATGAGTGTCAATGTTGGAGATACGCTGGGTTTTGAAAATGAGACGAAGAAGGTTCAAAACGTTCTCAAGTTGGCTCCTCCCACTCCACGTCATGACATCAACATTCCAGCAAATCTCAAGTGCAAAGAGTCCCCCAAGGTGAAGCGCCGAAAGACCTCTAAAGCATTCTCCAAGTTCAGAATTGTCATTCCTTTGGAGTTGAGGGACAAGGGAGAGATAGTTGTCCAAGAGATGCTGAACAATACTATAAATCTCTTTCATGGTATTGTTCCTTGCAAGTCTGGGGGAGTGCATTTCAGTGATCCACCTCCAGCCTGAACATCATCCGCAGTCAAGCTAATGACTGAAAACAAGCGCTTGGTGGGAGGCAACCCACCTGTAAGTTTTTCTTTTCACTTGAGTCATTTTTCTTTATTAGAG
This sequence comes from Arabis alpina, assembly GCA_900128785.1. Lineage (NCBI taxonomy): Eukaryota > Viridiplantae > Streptophyta > Magnoliopsida > Brassicales > Brassicaceae > Arabis > Arabis alpina. The sequence continues at coordinate 6,222,470 of LT669794.1, forward strand.
TTAGTTAGTTCTTTGTTTCTGTTTGCTTTTTCAAAATTTGTGGAACTTGTTGTTTGCGACTCTTTGCTGTGGTATTTGATGGTATTTTGTTTCAGTGATCTTCAGTTTTTCTTTAGATTTCTCCAACAACATCAGTCGTCGAAGCCAGTTTTTCAGAATTTCCGAGAGCCTGTCGATCGACACACCTGTTGTTTGGCGATCGACAACCACATAAAGCCCTGTCGATCGACACACATCGTGCTGATCGATCGACAGGCCAGCAGAACAGGTCCGAATATCATTCTTTTCACAAATTTTCTGACTTTTTCTTTTTCTTTCACCAATTTCAGGCTTGAATAACACTGGGACAGTGTTGTTTAAGTCTGGGGGAGGTAGTTACTAACATAGTTTTCTATTTTGGAGTCAAAAATTTGTTTTTATTGAGTGAAAATGTAGGGAATAATGATCTTTCTTAGGAATAAAGCTTAGTTTTCGAAACTTTTAGCTGTTGCGATGAAGCCTTTAGATGGAACGAATTCAAAACCAGATGATAGTACAGGTTCCCCTCTTATCGCAATTTACAGAACGAAGTAGATCAAACTCCAGACTAGCACACTTGATCTCCATCACGCTAAATTCTCTTTGGTGATATCACGACAGTAAAACATTCAGGACTCCTTATTCTCTTTACCACTCTTTGTTGATCCTGAATGGCCAACTCATTTTTAGTTGGTACCCAACCCCTAACCTTAACCTTTTGTTCAAACCTCATGCAGTCTCTTTTCCTTTTGTTTTATGTGCAGGCATGTGTATAAACTCCAGAGAGAAAGAGGTCCGACGCAGTTTTTCATTCACAAAAATTGCACTGGAAAAGGATTTGGTAGGAGTACTTAAAAGAGAGCAGAAATGCTGAGCATTCCTTGGGATTTAATACACAACAATGGTAATTTTCGAGACTAATATCTTTGTAAAATCATTTCCCCCCTTAGAGTTAAAAAAAAAAAAAAAAAAAAAAAAAAAAAAAAAACAATTATTTACTTTTATTTCGAAAAATAAGTAAGGGAAAGGGAAATGATCATTTTAATAAGTCTCTAGCTTTAAAAGAAAATCCCAAGGAATGAGGAAGTTGGATGTGGAAAGTGGAACGTGATTATTATATGAAGATGTTTGGTTCCTGATAACGTTTTGGAGGAGGGAGTGCAATGTGAATGAGAAACTGTGGGCATCAACTGGACCCGACTCTCTCTTGTGATTATGCATAATGTCTGCATCCACCAAATAAAATCCGGTAACCCTAAACACTCTTTAGCTCCACTTAAACACAAAAGCCTTTAACATCACACCTAGCGCTTTTACTTGGTTGATATCATTGGAGATAATTCCATCATCACTTCGATCAAGTGTGCGACAGTTAGGGGAATGTGAAACTGATGGGTTTGCAGGTTAAGATTTGAGGTCCAACCTATGATGGTTAAGATTCGTGACCGCCAAAGGTACTTTATTTACATGCAGCGAAAGAGTCAAGAAAGCGAAAGCAATGTTCCCAAAGATAAGTAAGTTCTCGCGATTTTCAAACCTCGACTTCAGTTTTAGTCTCTAGTTTGCTTGAGGGCAAGCAAAAGCTAAGTCTGGGGGAGTTGATATATCATGGTTTTTACCCGTTTTTGACCATGATTTAACCCGGTTTTATCGAGTCTTTTCGGTGTTTTTCGAGTGTTTTAGAGTCTTTGCAGGTTTTTGTATGTGTGGAGCCTAATTGATGATTATGGAACGTTTTGGAGCATTGTGGAAAGAGGAGCTGAAGTCGTTAGAACGGAAATTCAATTGCCGTCAGATTGGCGTGTCGATCGATCGACACAAAGGCACCGATCGATCGACAGCTACGTTACAACCTGTCGATCGACAGACACATTGTTGATCGATCGACAGGTACTCGCAGAAGCCAACCTAATACGTTTTAAAGAAGGAAAATTGTTCCTTTTCGGGCCAGAAGTTACCAATAGACCGTCATAAAAGCACACCACGAGTTTTACCTCTATAAATAGTTTATTTTAGGTTTTTAGATGATAACTTTAGATTTTACTTAACAAAGTTTAAAGAGATTTTTAGGGTTTTTAGGGAGACAAGTTTACTTTGTTCTTTGAGATTCTTCGAACCCTATTGTAATTCTTCTTTTACTCTTTCTTTATGCATTATTATTCAGTTATGATTTGCTTTGCTGCCATGTCTGAGTAGTTTGCTTGTTAGGTTTAGGGTAGTTCGAATGGAATGATGATGAATTGTTAGGGTAAACTCACTTGTTAGGATTATCTGTTAGGTTCTTCACCTAGATTGCTTTAACTCTGGTTTAGGATTCGCGACCCTGAATTTGGATATCTTAGGTTGATAGATTGACATGAAAGTGTAATAGATTAGCTAGAACTAAATCTTAGGTGAGCAAAATTACTTATTCGCAAAGAAATTTGGTTTAGGGATTTTGTGAACAAATTGGACTTGAATTTAAAGCTTGTTTAAATTGATTGAATTCGCAAAGAAATTTGGTTTTCTAGGGTTTAGACATAGTTAGTTTTCGCAACGACAGTTGGTTAATTATATTTTAGTGTTCCAAGTTCTAGAACGGTTCTTAATTAAATCATGATTCTGTTTAACCTGCAATTCTGATTCATCCTGAGAATTACCCAAAAGCCTAGCTCTTTGTTTAATTGAATTTGAAATCAACAATCTTTCCTGTTACCAATTGCTTTTGTTATTTATTTTACATTATTTTACTTAGCCGAATTTGAAGTCAATATTCCTATCGTTTGATTTGACTCCCAGTGATTCGACCCCTACTACAATTGACCTCTTAATTTGAGAGAATAGCTCAGGGTAAATTTGAGCATATCAGTGATGTGGTGGGTTTCGTCAGTGTTGGCGTGGTTGAGAGATGTTGGGACCGATGACATCAGGGAAGTAGGTTCACGTGGCTCGCGATTGTGATTGGCTGCACACTTTGCTACTTGTAGATGCGTTCGTTCTGCGTTTCCAGAAGCTTCTGCAGGCTGTAATTGCTATAAGAGGTTGGTCAAGTCTTTGACCTGTTCAGAGCTGGTCCTCATTCTCTTTCGCGATTCTTGAGGTGTAGAGTCCTCTTTCTTTTTCTCAGTGTTCCACAGCTTGTGCTCTGCCATGAAACATATTCGAGACTCCTTCTGGTTGCCCCATATCTTTTTTATACCGATGGGTGTTGGGAATTTGAGGCATAAGTGGTACGTTGAAGGCACAACTCTCATCAGGTTGAGCCAAAGAGTTTCCATAATCATGTTGTAGATTGCTGGATGATCGGAGACGGTGAAGTCGACCATCTTTTTAACGTTGCCAGCTTGGACAGGAAGGCGAATTGTTCCCATCGTCATGGTTGTCACGCCAGAGAAGCCTGTTATGGGTTTAGGCCTCCCTTTGATTGTGGATAGATAGATCTTCATTCGCTCAAGTGTCTTTTTGAAGATGACATCCACCGAGCTTCCTGTATCAATAAGAACGCGAGCGACGTTGAAATCGTAAACAGTCAAGTTGATTACCAGGGGATCGTTGTGTGGTTGATCGAGGCCCTCAGTGTCTTTTTTGTCGGAGGTGATGGAGTCACTGGAGAGCCTTAGCTTTACAGGTGATGATATGTTTGCGCAGACGTCAGCGCGGTGTTGGTAAGCTTCGATCAAAATCTCATTGTCCGCACAGTACTACGAGCCTCCCATTATCATGTTGATGACTTCGTGCTACTCTTCGTTTTCCATGCCATCATCGCGACGATGGCGTCTGGGAGTATCCACTTGTTGTTCGGTATCGCCAGGAGCTTTCTCCTCTGGCTTGAAGTCTGACAAGCTGTTGTTGTTCTTCAAGGTGCCCTCCATGAGTTTGGCTATAAGTTGTCGCCCTAACTCGCGACACCTTGCGGTGGAGTGTCCACTTTCTTTGTGGAAATCACAGTACAACTTCTCCTCATAGTCCTCCAATTCTCTGGTCCAGGTGTTGTTCCAGGTTCCTCTGCCCCGACCGCCCCCACGGCCTCTTCCACATCTGTGACCCGATGACTCTATTTGATAGTTGTGAGCCCCTCCGGATCCTCCTTCATATTGGACGTAGATGGTATTGTTTTTCTTAGGTACAGCGACCTTGTCCGGTTCGCTTACTTGCTTGGTCTTTCCGCCCTTCCTGGCTTGGACTTCCTCTTCCATTCGAGCAAAGTCGGCAGCACGGTGGAGAGCGTATTGGATTATTGTTGGCGTGTTCAGGCTCATCTCTTGCCAGAATGGAGATGGACACCGAAGTGCTCCTCTCAAGGCTTCTAGGGCTGACTTGTTGCTGATACCTTCTACCTTTGACAGCGTGTTTTTGAACCTTGTCATGAAAGACCGAAGACTCTCGGTCTCGCCTTGTTTATTATTCCATAGTTTCGAGTCGTAGATCTTCCGTTCCATGAAGATGTTGTAATGCTGCATGAACAACTCGGAGAGCTGGAGAAAAGTGTGAACTGAGTTCTTCTCCAACTTGTAGAACCATTGAAGGGCAGGCCCCTTGAGACTTTCAACGAACAACTTGCAGTAGACGACGTCTTTTTCTGCTTCCTTGAAGTTTGCTCTTCCCAAGGCCACTTCGAATTCCATCAGATAATCCGAAGGATCTGTGGTTCCTTCGTAGACTGGTAACTTGATCCTTCCGGGATCGAAGATTTTTGTCCTTGCGATTCGTTTGTCGAAGGGTGTGTTCCTTGCCTTTTCTAGTACCTGAGCGATGGCAGGAGCCTTCCCTGTTCCGTGGTGTATCTGCGATTGGGTACGCTTTAGGTCTGAGGTTACCCAATCCATCTGACCCTTTACTGCAGCGAGCTGTGCATCGTAGGATAGTTTGAACGCTCTACGCTCTTGCTCCTTCTTGTAGCGCTCTTCACTGGAGTAGTTGGTGTACTCTGATGTGTCTTTCAAGACCTCGGTCTTGGAAGAGCCTGACGCACTTTGAGTATCAGAGGCGCGTGGTTCTTGTTGGCTGCCTTCTGCACCTCCCGTTCGTGTACGCTTTGTGGGAGCTGGTTCTTCTTCGTCAGAGACGTCCACGACGTGTTCGGGACACTCTACGCAGCGGTGGCGGTGGTAGATCATTTGGGTTTCGCCGAGTAGTATGAGGCGCTGAGAAGTCAAGTCGTTGAAGATCGACGCGCGCCCTAAGTCTTGCTGTGTCGGGTCTTCCACGCTTTCTTCTCGAAAGAGCTTTTAGTTCCTTCGAATTTGCCTCGACGATCTTGGCTTGCTTCTTCTGTTCGGTGAGGAAGGTATCTAGCATCTTCTTCACCTCGGTTATGTCGCCTTGAGCAGGAGCTTTGGCCGCAGTAGCCTCGACCGAAAGTTCTTTCTCGTGGTTGTTTCTGCGAGACGTTTTTTCTTCGCCGCTCACCATCTTTGATTGTAGCTTTTTAGTGTAAGAAATTATCTAGTTTCCCCTTAGTCGGCGCCAAATTGTGGAAGCCGAAATTCGCACAATTAGATTTGTAAGGGTTTCGAGAGGAAGCAGAGATTTCTGAGCTAAGCTACGAAGTATAAAACGATCAGCAAAGAAAAATAGGGTTTGTAATTGCTTTGTATTGCTTTTGTGAATAAAGTTGCGGATCCCTTTCTCAAAGGATGTACATCGATATATATATACTTGATTAGGTCGGTTTAAGGTTACAACGAGATAAAGGAAACTATCCTAATTCTTCGGGATTCACGTTTGATCCTATTTCCTTTTTGAGTTGATCTTCTCGAAGAATCCGGAAGTTTTCCTATTTCACCGATGATTTCTTCTTCTGAAGGCGGTTGCTTTTGTGGGCTTCTCCTGATGGGCTAGACTTGTTCTTGACTTGTCGGCCCGATAGATTTGCCACGCTTTAGCGACTAACCTGTTCTTCCGAAAAGACTCTCCTCGACAAAATGTAGTTGATCCCGTTTAACCAAAATCTGCAAGGCATTTTGGTTAGCAGATTTCGCCTAGGCCGTTTGGCTGGCAGATTTCGCCTAGGCAGTTCAGCCTGCTCGGCCGAACTGAACCAGGCAGCTCGGCCAAACTGGACTGGGCAGCTCGGCCAAACTAGACTTGGCAGCTCGGCCAAACTGGTCTTGACTGCTCGGCCAAACTGGTATGGGCAGCTTGGCCAAACTGGTCTAGGCAGCTTCGGCCAAACTGAACCGGACAGCTTGGCCAATTTCCCTGGTTTGGCTATGCTCTTTCTGGCAAGGCCAAATTTGGCATAACTCTAAAATTTGGCGGTGATAGCGTACTTGGTTGCTCGGCTAATTCGTCTGCTTCGACGAATCAAACCATATCACAGCGCTTTCGTCACTATCGACTGTTGTTCTCGGGGGAGCGATTTACGACCCCAACAATAATCCACTTAATAATTTCTCAAATGAGATTATTAGAATATAAACTAAACGTTTCTTATTAGATTAAGGAATGTTTATAAAGTCATGAAATAAACAATTTGATAAGCAAACAGGGTATCATCAAAATGATCTAATCAGAAACATCAAATAAGAGTTCAACATAGTGATTCCGAATATACATAGTTGATCTTGAAGACTTTCGAAGTTTTGTAACCGATGAAAGACCTTTAAAGAGTGAAAATACATAAATAAAATAAATCAACTATCTCAAAAATTTTGATTAAAAATAATTGTGTTTTATCAATTAGGCTAAGTTCGTTTTAAAAAAAGTTTGAAGGCTCTTACTATTTAGTCTAAAATATGATATAAAACCTTATCATTCATTTAGGTTAATTATTTTTATAACTTTTTGAATATTTAAACTTATTATTGATTTTCTTACTCACATAATTTATTACTATATTAACATGGTTTTAATTTAGAATATAACTATACGGGTATAACTACACAAATTATCAATTTTAATATCAAATATCCGTATATTATGCGGGTCCTAATCTAGTATATAAATAAACTAAAGTTTGTTTCTAAACATAAAATCTAGGGGTGGGCATAAAAACCTATAACCGAATAACCGAACCAAACCGAACCGATATTATGGGTATCGGTTAGGTCCATAACCTACCTACATTACCTATTGGTCATCTTAAATATTAGTCCATAGGTATTGGTTCGGTTTCGGTTATAACCCATAACCGAAATTAAAACCGAATAAAACCGAAACATTATATACATTATATATATTAACCACATTTAATTTTAACATTATAAACATTAGACCGACAATATTTAGAAACGACATCACCAAAATGTCAAATCGACTTTGGTTTCACTTTAGTTTGATACATTTGTCATGATTCAGTTTGACTTTGGTTTGATACTATCATACTATGTTTCAATTTCATAGATAAAAATATTTTAGTTTTACTTAAATATGTTAACGTTTTCGGTGAAACTTTAAATTTGTTAAATGTGTTCGTAACATTTTGGTTTCGGTTTCGGTTTGGGGTAATACCCATAACCAAACCTAACCAAATATATTTCGGTTATTATATGAACTTCATTATTATCAAACTGAACCGACCAAAACCGAACCAAAACCAAAATATACCGGACCGAAACTAATATGATACATATATGGACCCCTTCTCCCTAAAACCGAAACCAAATCATAACCGTCCATGCCCACCCGTAATAAAATATTTGAATTTAAGAAATACTCTCGGCATATTTTGTGCATCAAGATTTAAAAGATATATGAAGTTTTCTAGTTTTGGATATTGTATATTTAATGATAAAAGTATAATCAGTTATTTTTAATGTTTATATATTCAAAGATTTGCTTCTCTAGTTATATATCAAAAACAATTAAACCGTTTGGACCCATTCAATCAAATGTCCAATGTTGGCTTCAAAACTTTAATACCGAACCCTTGGCTTAGAAATATTGGATGGATTGTTATGGCTTGAGGCAAGTTGTTAGGGTAATGCAGTGTTTTGGGTTCAGAAAATGAGTTTTGAATATGCTAGAAAATCATAATGATGCTCCAAAAAAATCCATGAACTACATAGAATGGTTCGAAAGAACTTTGTACGATGGGAAATCCTTAGAGATGGTTTAAAATAATATAATGGATGGTGTAATATATAGGATGTAACCAAACCGTTTGATTAAGTTTAATGAAGTTACATGTTACCAAAAAAAAGAATAGTGTAATATATAGGATGGAAAATGTAAACTTCGGTTCGAAAAATTTGATAGAGATGATAATTGCAAAGTGGAGTTATATAAGTTATATCAAGATATGGGCATATTCTTGTACATAATAATTGAGATTAATGATTTAAAAGATCATAATAATTGGATATGGGAGATATATTCTAAAATGATAGGTGTTTATATTTTAAATAATTAATAATAATACTAATTCAATAATTTAAGTATCTTATATCCATGTTCTCTTTTATTGAAAGACATGTCATAATCACATGCCCTAGTTTGTTTTCTTTTACAAAACCAATTAAATTATAATAACTAAGCTCATAAAATAATAGCACTTCCATTTTAATAGTATGAGGATTATTAAAACAAATTGTGAAAAATTGTTTTACATGCTCACATATATTTAATAATAGAAATGTTTTCTTATGTCAAATTATATTTTTATTTTTCAGATAAACTTTAATATGATCGCTAATAGAAAGAAGAAAGAATTATATAAACTGAGGAAAATTATCTCCTGGCTCTATGTTTGTCTTGAGTTTTTCATGTTTTATGGTCTTGAGTTTTAGATCTGGACTGTTACGAGGCTTGTCCGTTATCTCCAGAGCCGGATCTGAGAGGATTGATTTGAAACATTTTGCATGGGGACTCCATTTCATGAGGGGCCCCCAATTTTTAAAAAATGTACGTTTAAATATACATTTATATAAAAATTACAAAGAAAGTCATAAAATTTAGAGAAATTTCGTTCTATACCACCATAACAAGTTTTTTCCCCCATCTACCACCTCTTTTAAAATGTTCCATCAATACCACTAATTAAGAGAGTAAAAGACATAACTACCCTCAACTCATTTAACCCTCAAACTCATTGAAGAAAAAAAAAAAAAAAAAAAGTCACGAGAAAACTTTCGATCCAGATCTCGATCTCACAACTCGACTTTCCGGCAATCTCATCTCGACTTTCTGACGATTTTGGATTGGTTACGACAGTGGGTTGAATCTAACTGCGAGATCAACGACGAACTCCATCACGTTCTTCAATGGAGGCGATTTCACAAAATCAGGGACTTGATCACGTTCTTCACAAATTCATCACTTTCCATCGAAGAATCGATCCGATTCGAATCACCTATCTCGATCTCTAACAGATTTGGTTTGTATTCTCTTCTTCTTCTCTTTTTTTTTTTGATTGATTTGGGGAAAACAATTCGACCTAACACTCTCACCTTTGGTTTATCTCTGAAATTGCTAAACGATCTCTGATATGGTACTGTTTCACTTGTTTTTGGTATGATGATGTTTAATTGGCTTGAAATTTAGTGTGGATTGTGGAAATAGCTACTTGTTAGTTCTTAGTTCACTTGATTTGTGTTTCATATATTTCTTACAATTTAAACTTTATATTAGGGTTGAATCCGTTATGAAACTGTTTAGCTCCATGATTACTTGTATTTTTTGGAATTTCAGTTGTATATTGAATAGAGATGTGTGAATGTATGATGAATTTTTAGTGGATAAGTGTTTTAGTTCTTAAAAGTTACATATCAAATTCAAAGTTGATGAGATGAGATGCGCAAGGTCCACATACATTATGCATGATTAATGGTACATACCTTGCATAATTTCAGTGTGTATTTCTTTCTCCATTAACTATCTAAGAAACATAAGATGAAATGTGTATTTCGTAAGATTTTTATGAAGCATTCATGCATATTTAGGATGGTCTTCTGAAATTTTAAAATACCTTATACTTTTCTTCATTTCAGTTTGAGAATGTTGGAGATATATGCTGCTTGTGGCGAATGGAAGCGAGATGACAAACTTCAATGTGTTTTCTAATATTTTCGTCTTAACAATGTCTTTATGTTATGACAGATCACGATTAATACAACATTTTTGAAACGACCCAACCCGTTTTTTGTTTTTTAAACATACAAACCTTGGTCTCAGACTAGCATTCCCATAAATGCTATCCTCAATAACCAAGCAAACCAACACAGACAACACAACAGCGGATAACTAAACAATTTAAACCAACCAAATAACTAATTCCATTAACTAAACTGGTTCAACAATATCAATTCCAAAACAACAGATTCCACAATCCAGCAACCTAACAGCCGCTCTAAAATGATAAAAGAAAACATCACAAAATACGAGACCCAGATCATCTCCCTCTTCGTAGCCGTGATTCTGTTGGGGTCGGATTTCACCTGCTGAACGTTGACGTTCAAAGTTATGATAAGCAACGAGCATATTTCAACGGGCAGAGATAATATGGACCCTAAGTCATTCCACTTACAAGAAAGGGTGAAGGCCTCTTGAAATACCCTAAGTCATTTCACCTACAAGAAAGGGTGAAAGACTCTTAAAAACCCCTAAGTCATTCCACCTGCAAGAAAGTGTGAAGACTTCCTCAAAACCCCTAAGTCCCTTGAACCTTCTGCCTGGTGAAGGAACCTTCAAAGCTATCTTCACCTCAGGAGAAGTCATGAATGCAGCGTCGGAGAGGTCACAGAGCCAACAGGAGGCGCTGCAGAGACCAAGACTGCCTGGCACCGATGTCACTGAGCAGTGACACCGATGACAGGCCGTGGCACCGATGTCACTGCCCAGTGACACCGATGTGCCTGGCCTCATCGGTGTCCAGGCAGCTGACATCGGTGCCCAAGCCATTCCCATCGGCTTCAGGTCCTTCGTCGCCCGTCAGAACATCAACGAAGGTTCCAGAAGGTTCAACGCGTTAAAGCCCAGCAACGAAGCCCACATAGGCTCGACCGACATAGGCGAAAAAGGCAATCCGCGAAGGTTTAGGAAAAAGGCTTAGCCGACTTAGGGGGTTATATATAGGAAGACAGAAATACTTGTAAAAGGTGACATTCACAATTCTTATCGCACAAGCAATACCAAGCAATTACAAACCCTAATTTCTCTTTGCTCATCATTGTTCTTCATAGCTTATCTTCAGAAATCTCTACTTCCTTTCGAAACCCGTACAAATCTAATTGTGCGAATTCCGGCTTCCACAATTTGGCGCCGACTAAGGGGAACTAGAGAATTTCTTACACAAAAAGCTATGTTACATACTGAATCAAGGATGGTGAGCGGCAAAGAAAACACGTCTCGCAGAGACTACCAGGAGAAACAACATTCGGTCGAGGCTACTGCTACCAAAGCTCCAGCTCAAGGCCACATGACCGAGGTGAAGAAGATGCTAGATACCTTCCTCACCGAACAGAAGAAGCAAGCCAACATCATCGAAGCAAATTCGAAGGAGCTGAAAGCTCTTTCACGAAGAAAACGCGGAAGACCCGACACAGCAAGGCTTAGGGCACGTGTTAACCCTCAACGCCTCGACTTCTCCGTACCCCGTGCTACTCGAGGAAACCCGAAGGATCTACCACCACCACCACCATGTCGGGAAACGGATAAGTCTCCCGAACGCATCGTGGATATCTCCGACCAAGAAGAACCAGATCCTACAAAGCGTGCACGCGCGAAAGATGCAGAAGGCGGCAGACAAGAACCACGCGCCTCTGATACTCAAAGCGCGTCAGGCTCTTCCAAGACAGAGATTATGAAAGATACCTCGGAGTACACCAACTACTCTAGCAAAGAGCAGAACAAAAAGGAGCGAGAGCGTAGAGCGTTCAAACGCTCTTACGTTGCAGAACTCGCTGCAGTAAAGGCTCAGATGGATTGGGTAACCTCAGACCTAAAGCGTACCCAATCGCAGATACACCACGGAACAGGGAAGGCTCCTGCCATCGCTCAGGTACTAGAAAAAGCAAGGAACACACCCTTCGACGAACAGATCGTAAGAACGAAAATCTCGGATCCCGGAAGAATCAAGTTACCAATCTACGAAGGAACCATAGACCCTTCGGATCATCTGATGGAATTCGAAGTGGCCTTGGGAAGAGCAAACTTCAAGGAAGCGGAAAAAGACGTCGTCTACTGCAAGCTGTTCGTTGAAAGTCTCAAGGGGCCTGCCCTTCAATGGTTCTATAAGTTGGAGAAGAACTCAGTTCACACTTTTCTCCAGCTTTCCGAGTTATTCGTGTAGCATTACAACATCTTCATGGAACGGAAGATCTATGACTCAGAACTATGGAATAACAAACAAGGCGAGACCGAGAGTCTTCGGTCTTTCATGACAAGGTTCAAGAACACGCTGTCAAAGGTCGAAGGTATCAACAACAAGTCAGCATTAGAAGTTTTTCGAGGAGCACTTCGGTGTCCATCTCCATTCTGGCAAGAGATGAGCCTCAACACGCCAACAACAATCCAAGACGCCCTCCACCGTGCTGCTGACTTCGCTCGAACGGAGGAAGAAGTCCAAGCCAGGAAGGGCGGAAAGACAAAACAGGCAAGTGAGCCAGCTCACGCTTCGAATCCCGTCTACATCCAATACGAAGGAGGATCCGGAGGGGTCCATAACTACCAAGTGGAGTCATTGGGTTACGAAGGACCAAAGGAGTACGACGAGGAGTTATATTGCGACTTCCACAAGACAAATGGACACTCAACTGCAAAGTGTCGGGAGTTGGGGCAGCAGCTCATAGCCAAACTGACTGAAGGCACTTTGAAAGGCAACGTCAGCCTGTCAGACTCCAAACCCGAGGAGAAAGCTCCTGCCAACACCGAACAACAAGTGGATACTCCCAGGGGCCAACGTCGCGATTATGGCATGGAAAACGAGGACCAGGACGAAGTTATCAACATGATAATGGGAGGCTCGCAGTACTGTGCTGACAATGAGACTGCGATCGAAGCTTACCAACGCCGCGCTGACGTCTGTGCGAACATATTAGCACCTGCAAAGCCAAGGCTTTCCAGCGACCCTATCACCTTCGACGAGCAAGACACTGAGGGTCTCGATCAACCACACAACGATCCTCTGGTAATCAACTTGACTATTTATGACTTCAACGTCGCTCGCGCTCTCATTGATACAGGAAGCTCAGTGGATGTCATCTTCAAAAAGACGCTGGAGCGAATGAAGATTGATTTGTCCACAATCAAAGGGCAGCCTAAGCTTATAACAGGTTTCTCCGGAGAGATAACCATGACGATGGGAACGGTTCGCCTACCCGTCCAAGTTGGCAACGTTAAAAATATGGTCGATTTTACAGTCTCGGATCACCCAACCATCTACAACATGATCATAGGAACTCCCTGGCTCAACCAGATGCGAGCGGTGCCTTCAACATACCATTTATGCCTCAAGTTTCCTACACCCATCGGCGTAAAAACGATATGGGGCAACCAGAAAGAGTCTCGTATGTGTTTCATGGCAGAGCACAAGCTGAGGAACACCGAGAAAAAGAAAGAGGAATCTTCACCTCAAGAATCACGAAAGAGGAGAAGGACCAGTTCCGAACATGTCAATGATTTGACCGACCTTCTATAGCAGTTACAGCTCGCAGAAGCTACTGAAAATGCAGAGCCAATGCGTCTGCAAGTAGCAAGGTCTGCAGCATGTCACCACCGCGAGCCTACGTCACCGAAAAACCTCCCACACCACTCCCTAGTGGTTTGCAAGGCACTCGAAGGGTACTGCCACTAGTACCTCTTGAGGCCTCTGGAACGAACTACGAGGCGACTTGATCCCTGCAAAAGGGTACGTAGGCAGCTTGTCTCCGGACGAGTTCAGTTGCCCTCCTCCGTAAAAGGAGGGGGGGAGTGGGGTACGTATACTCGTATACTCCCATCCTTTACTTCCACCATGCTGAAAACATCAAACATCCTTTTCTGGATTTATTAGACAAGTCTCGAGCACTTCGTCTACGTCCTTCTCAGGATTCACTTGACACAAGTCTCATAGACTTCATCACTTACATCCTCTATGGATTATTCAAAGCCTTTTTCAAGCAATTTCATCAGCTACATCCTCTATGGATTATTCAAAGCCTTTTTCAAGCAAGTTCAATCCACTGTCGTTGCTGTTGGCCACAGCAACAATGTGAGAACCTGAACACATTGACATCCATCATCGGATCCTAAGCGCGCTATATAAGTTATAACGATCAGTTTCTGGGCTTTTGACCCCGGCTGATTTTAATGTTCAGATCCTGGGCTGTTGACCCTGGACGTTTATTCAAAAACCCAACAACAGCGTTGGTAAAAAGCAGCTGCCAATGATTACTTAGGTTTATACACCGAATAATCATTCAGAAAACCCAACAACACGTTGGTCAAGTCAAAAGGTGTGATCGCTTCTGAACAGACGTGTTCGGAAAGCACCGCCATTCTACAAAACCCAACAACAACGTTGGTAAAATTGGAAACCCAACAACAAGCGTTGGTAGGAAAGGAGCACAAACGCACTTGCGATTTTGCTACTCTACAATCACAAACCTAACAACAACGTTGGTACAAACCGCCAAAGGCGTTTCAAGTGTAAACGACCTCTAAACATATACTAAAGACTTAGTCAACAAAGCGAGTATTATTACTCTTGAAATCCTTATACGTCCACGACGAGTATCATTAGTCTGCCTCAACGTCGTTGTCTGTCTCAATAACATCATCGTCACTTGCCTCGACGTCGTCGTCGTCTGCCTCGACATCTTCATCATCTCTCTCAATGCTAGAAGCTCGGAAGGCAAGGTAGAAAGACGAAAGCGACGATAACAATGCATCGACATAGCCAAGAGGTAGCATCGGGTCATCGGTCTCGAGGTCAAGTCCTCGGTACCACCATAGTCTTAAACAGGTCTATGCTCCCTCGTGGCACGACCATCGTGTCTTCGGTGTTATGGACGTCGGTGACAAAGCTTGCGGGGACGTCGGGTCCATGAGTGTTAACCTCAGGGTCAACGCTCAAGACATCGGGGTCCAAAGCCTTCGACAAGACATCAGGCTCTACAGTCGTCGATGAAGAACCAAGAGGCATCGAGACATCGGGGTCCGGACGTTGCATCATCGGGTCATCGGCGCCGCCATCGTGACTCCTCGGGTTCTTGGCGTCAAGACGACGGAGACGTGTGATGTCGGCGTCATCGGCACGACGAGACTCTCGGTCACCGTCGGTGAAGTCGGGTTCGTCACCATCAAACGCGGAGGACAACCCAAGACTTTTCGGATCCATGAACACAAGTTTACCTACATCGACAAAACCAAGAATCCAAGTCAAGAGATTTCCACTAACAACCAAAATCAAAGATCAAAAACAAAAAAGGAATTTTTGGTTCATCATAAAAAATCAAGAGGATTTTGACAAATCCATGAGCCAAATTCAAGCTTTAAAGCAAAGATGTCTTACTATCTACATAGGCTAAAGGCCTGAATCCAACAATCAAAGCTTCTACAAGCGGAGCGCGAAGTCTTAAAATCTTCATCATCAGCTTCGACAAGCGAAGCACGAAGTCTTAAAATCTTCACAAAAACATGAAGTCTTAAAATCTTCATCATCAGCTTCGACAAGCGAAGCGCGAAGTCTTTAAATCTTCAGCAAGGTCTTAAATCTTTAAGTATAAAGACCATTATCACCAGCAAACGCTATCAGCTCTCGCAAGCAGAACACGAAGTCTTAAAACCTTCGAAGAACGAAAAATAACGTTCACAGTGTTATCAACACTAAAGGCTCAGGCCTATAGCATCATGCTAACAACAACATCATAACTTTGAACAGCTAACTCCAACGCCCAATGGTCCTTAAACTCGACACTGTTATCACTAACACTACCGAGCTGGGGGGCTAACTGTTGGGGTCGGATTTCACCTGCTGAACGTTGACGTTCAAAGTTATGATAAGCAA
The DNA here is from genome assembly GCA_900128785.1 of Arabis alpina. Taxonomy (NCBI): domain Eukaryota; kingdom Viridiplantae; phylum Streptophyta; class Magnoliopsida; order Brassicales; family Brassicaceae; genus Arabis; species Arabis alpina. Next base: position 6,238,392 of record LT669794.1, read on the forward strand.
CGAGCATATTTCAACGGGTAGAGATAATATGGACCCTAAGTCATTCCACTTACAAGAAAGGGTGAAGGCCTCTTGAAATACCCTAAGTCATTTCACCTACAAGAAAGGGTGAAAGACTCTTAAAAACCCCTAAGTCATTCCACCTGCAAGAAAGTGTGAAGACTTCCTCAAAACCCCTAAGTCCCTTGAACCTTCTGCCTGGTGAAGGAACCTTCAAAGCTACCTTCACCTCAGGAGAAGTCATGAATGCAGCGTCGGAGAGGTCACAGAGCCAACAGGAGGCGCTGCAGAGACCAAGACTGCCTGGGACCGATGTCACTGAGCAGTGACACCGATGACAGGCCGTGGCACCGATGTCACTCCCCAGTGACACCGATGTGCCTGGCCTCATCGGTGTCCAGGCAGCTGACATCGGTGCCCAAGCCATTCCCATCTGCTTCAGGTCCTTCGTCGCCCGTCAGAACATCAACGAAGGTTCCAGAAGGTTCAACGCGTTAAAGCCCAGCAACGAAGCCCACATAGGCTCGACCGACATAGGCGAAAAAGGCAATCCTCGAAGGTTTAGGAAAAAGGCTTAGCCGACTTAGGGGGTTATATATAGGAAGACAGAAACACTTGTAAAAGGGGACATTCACAATTCTTATCACACAAGCAATACAAAGCAATTACAAACCCTAATTTCTCTTTGCTCATCATTGTTCTTCATAGCTTATCTTCAGAAATCTCTACTTCTTTTCGAAACCCTTACAAATCTAATTGTGCGAATTCCGGCTTCCACAGATTCCACGATCAGAATTTACCTTTACCTGCATCACATGGATAAAAGAGATGCGTGAGTATTATCATAAATACTCTGTGAGACGGTCATCCCATCGACGACTGCACACTCAGGCACGATGAACCACTCATGCAAACATACAACATAATCAGCGCACAAAATGCAAACACAAAGGCTCAACCACAGCCAACCAGACAGACTGTCGATCGACACTACCACTAGGTGTCGATCGACACCTTATGTACATGCATGTCGATCGACACTACCACTAGGTGTCGATCGACAGCTTGTCACCTGGCTGTCGTTCAACACACCTTACGTGTGTCGTTCGACAGCCTCCGTGTTGTGCTGTCGTTCGACACACCTCGTGTGTGTCAATCGACAAGCCTGCGCAGAATCTGGGAAATCGATCATAATCCTCTCGGATCGATTCCTCCTCTGCGTCAACACGAAACCTGCACGAAAACAACAATCACACACAATAAGCAACAATCCACAGTATCAAACAAACACCACAAGATCAATCAATTCGTTCCAAACCTATCACCAAGCAACCCTAACGAATCCACCGGCCCAGAAGCCATGGTCACGCACTCACCTTGGATTTTCGATAGAATTTGATGGGAATTGAGGCTAGAAATGAAATCAGCTGCAGTCACACGAAATTCCATTCCAAATCGATCAAGAACGAAACCCTAACTCACAAACCTATCAGAAACAAGAGGACTCCTCACAAACCCTTTTCTGCTGATTTTGAGACTTGGTTTCGCTCAGAATGCGACCAAAAACCTTATAAATGGAACCCTAAGTTTCCCCCAAACCGGCCCGGTCCATCTGAACGACTAAAATCGAACTAGAAAACCGACCAATTAAGGGCCCTGTCGATCGATACACACTATGGGTGTCGAACGACAGCCCCTTAAGGACCCTGTCGATCGACATACACCACGTGTGTCGATCGACAGCCCTTCCATTTCCTCAAAAATGGTTTACGGACGTCACAATTCTCCCCCACTAAAACTGGATTCGTCCTCGAATCCTCAAATACAGCCCCCAAGGCTAACCACCTGGTCAACCTGCCAGTAACATCGGAGACTACATCTCCCAGACCCTCTCGAGGCTCACATCCATCCTATGCATATAGACCCGTCTCAGACATTGATTGCTCATAGCTCATAACTCATAACCACCATCTAGCTCTCGGGATCGTCACCCCTCAGCTCTCGGTGCCTAGTAGGCATGACCACAGTTACAGTTATTGCGGTTACGGTTTATTAACCACTGGTTACGGTTATCAATTTCTTTTAACCTTAACTTTAACCATTTAATATACAGTTAAAACGGTTACGGTTATATACGGTACGGTTACGGTTAGATACGGTTAATATTTATGTTATAATTATATAACTATGTAAATTTTTAAAAAGAAATATTTAAACAATAATATTATGGAAAATATATTTTAATATATTTTAAAAAGTCATGATCGTGTAATCGTGGGAAATGGTACTAAAATTCTAAAAACAAACAGCAACTAATTTATCTTAACAAAGTTAATTAGTCAAAATCATTTATATTGTGTAACGTAAAGGATCATATTTTATTTCAAACTTAAGTAAATCTTTGAATTTAACTAAAATATAAAATAATTCATAATATTCTCATCAAATTAGTTAGATGCCAATATTTACCTGTTGGATCATGAGTCATTGCATATCATGCGTCTATAATTGACTTCTCTTTTTGGAAAATTATGGAGTATATAATTGTCCTCAATATTTTTTTTATATTTAGCTCAAACATACTTCATTATCTGAATACTTATAGTTCAACAACTAGATAATCCCTTCTAACGACTGGATGCAACCAATTCAGGACATTACATTCTAACACAGCCTCATAAACATTAAAGGAAGAAGCAAATTCAGCAATTTGCATGAGCACAATTATTAGCATGTCTCCCCTTATAACGAAACATTGGTTGCAAGTGTCTTCTTGTTAAACATAGAATCTCATCACTTGTATAACTACCCATGCCTTTGATATTAGGAGATTGGTCTATTTATTTTATATCACATTTTTGATGTAAAATTACTGACATCTATTACATGGTTTGCGAGCTTTCAACAGGTGCAGAAACTCGGATTTTGGATCTCATCCAAACATATCTTTTATGCAGTAAGTGTAAACGAGATGAAACTCAAGATCACCTATTTTTTGTTTGTGTTATGCTTGTTTTAACTGTTATATTATCACATACACCAATCAACCAGTAAAAAAAAAATGAATGAGGGAACTCAAAATATCACGAGGTCGAGCGCGTGAAGATCATGCGCGGCGACTCTAACTTCTCCTCTCAAGCTCAAGCGCCTCCACCGTAAACAAAGCCGTTTGCCTCTCCGGTGTCCGGTCCATTCCGGTGCCGCGAGAGGGCTAATCTTCTCTTCCCTTTTTCTGTTCTATTCTGGTTCTTGTTTCGATAGATCTACTAGTTTTGTTCTGGTTCTCGTGGTAAGCGGATGAAGGATTCGTCGTGTGTATCGGCCGTGCTTTCGGTGATAGGGTTTCTTTCTCGTGGTGGTTTTGCTGGCGATAGCAAGTGACTCCGACAAAGATCAGCTACCGCCTGCGTCTCACTTTTCGTCCGACGAAGATCTACGAAGTAGATTTCGAATCTCCGCCTGCGATTATGAGGACTGTGACTGATTTGAACATGCAATTGAGTAGCACCTCTTCTTGTTCGGTTTGTCTTAGTCTGTTGATGTCTCGCTCCCCAAGTTTAGGTTTGGGTTCTCCGCCGCATCGCGTCTTTCTTCCCTGGTGTTTGGGCTTCTCTCCGACGGTTTCCGCTTGAGGACGGTGGTTGTAGCGGAAGAGAGAAGTCTATGTCTCCTCCTTGAAGGATGCGTGTTTCTTAGGGTCAAAATTTGTGAGATTTTCATATTGGTTGTGAGTCACTTCGCATAGTTAGTCGTGGCTCATCTTTCCTCTCTTTGATGGCCTCCATCTTGCATCGCTGACCCTTTCGATTGGATACAGAGCATCAACAATTGTTTGGTTGCCTCTGGGATCTCAACTCATCGTTTGGCTCGTTGTGAGTGTCCCTATTCTCTTGTCTTTTCGTTACAGTATAGCAGCAAAGTGGCCTGAGTGTTGGTCACTGTGGCAACACGAGTGTGATAGCTCGCTGAGTCGTCCCAATGTGCCTTCAATTTCGTTTGAAGTTGTGGTATTGGATCTGTTCTAGCTTTCGGTGGTGGCCTCTGAATCAACCTTTTCTCCACTTCTCTTGTAATTCTAGTATTGCATCTTTGAGACAAGCCTTGGTATTACTTGTGTCTTCCTTAGTTTGTTTTTATGTTGTGTGTCTCGGCTTTAGAAGAAGTATTGGTTGGTTTCTTTGCGTGGTGTAGTAGAGGAGTAGTAGGACTAATGGTGTTAGTTATTGTGGTTAGTAGCTTATGTAGCTCTGTGCTTGCCGAGTGGATCTTGGGAGAGTGAGCTTGTGACTAACGCCTCTATTGGGTTTGAGGTTTCTCCCTGTGCTATGCTCATGGAATCGATCATAGAGTCGCTCTCACTTGACACATATAATGTATGTGATCGAGCATTCTTTGATCTTTTCCGTTGACGGCACGGCTTTTGGACTTCTCGCGAATTGCTTCTACTGCTAAGCTATAAGTGTGTACCAACCTTGTCTCTTCATTCTTGCTTATTCACCTCGGGCCGCGACTTCGTGAGGAACATTTGATATCGTCATCACTTCGTTGTGTTCCATTAGCCGATAGGTTTTTGTCGAGCAACGAAGTGAAAATCGCTATGTAATATGAGTTCATGTTTTTATTTTTTTTACCATGGACTCATAAAGCTTAGATTTATAGTTTCGATTGTAAATCTAAACTGTTTTCATTACCTAATGAAATATTTACCATTTAGTAAAAAAAAAACTAGTCAAAAATATTTTGCAAAACATATTTTCCTTCAAAAGTTATACCAATCATGCATGCAAATCATATAATAATGTTATTAACCATGATGTTCGTTCCCACAAACTTTTGTCTACATGTATCTGCTTCTACTGCTTTCAACCTAGTCAAAGTCCAAAATATCTTGATCGGGAAATGAATGGCCACAACTGAAAACAATAAACAAATGAAAATATTATATGGGAACTTGAGTATGCTTTTTGCTCCATAAGTTTATACTTTGTAGTGATTTGCCGACCTAAAAAGTGGCTAATAATGAAAGCTTTCTTTCAATAAAACAAAACTTTACATAACGATAACAAGATCTTTTTTTAAAAATATAAGAAAACCACATCAAGTTATACAATAATGAAAAAAAAAAAAAGTAGTACTAATTGATAAAGTCAAATTAATCCCAACAAAAAAAACTAATTTTTACAAAAGCTACATTACATAGTCACTTTGAGTTTGATGACACACAAAGTGTGATTGCGAGAATCCATATCGGATTAAAATCATGTTCGTAGCAGCGGGAAAACCAACTAATGCTGACTCAGCAATTCAATAAAAGACATCCTCACTAAAATGACCAAAACACCCTTCTCCATCTCACTAAAATCTCCGTCACTAAAAGGGTATATTCGTCATAATAAATCTATGTAGCAGAGAGTACCATCTCCACCGCATGAGGTTTCTTTAATGTTTTTATCATCTTCCATAATTGCTCTGCAAAAAAAAACACAACACAAATTTGTTTTTGTTTCTTCAGATATTTTCTGAGCTTTACGATTTTACCCTTTACTTGTTTTATTTCTACTGTTCGTATTCTGTTCTTGAAAAGTTGCTATTGGAGAAATGATGTTTAGTCTCTGAGTTAGAGCTTTAGGGTTCTTAAGTGTTGTTGTTCTGTGGTTTTAATGGCGGTGGAGTATGAATGTTGTGATGCGAACTTCTTTATACATATAGCTGTGATTATGTTTCTTGTTTTGTTTGCTGGACTTATGTCTGGTTTAACATTGGGACTTATGTCTATGAGTCTTGTCGATCTTGAAGTTCTTGCTAAATCTGGTACTCCTGAATATCGCAAATATGCTGGTACAAATTCTTATTCTTCTTCTTGTTTTTGTGTTTCCCCTTTTGCTGCAGATTCGATTCTTGTTGCTCCTATGAATTTTGCATCTGATTCTTCATATGATTTAGCTTAGTAAAGTTTGATTCTTTCACCAGTTGAAATTTTTGTTTGGTTTTACACATGTGTAGTAGTTACTAGTTAGTGAGGAGGGTCTTTGTTTGGTATGTGGATGTTCGAATAAGGTCGAGTTTGGTTTCTCTGATTTTCAGTTGTAACATGTGTATTGCATATTTTGAGCTTAATTCTAACTTTTTCAAATTAAGATTAGAAAACCCTTTTATCAGTTTTTGCTATTCTAAGACAGAACCACCAAATTTAATGACATAATAGCTGTTTTGTTCTCTTTGTATGTTAATGATAAGAAGTGTTTTTGGTTTGGTGCAGCAAAGATATTACCAGTGGTAAAGAATCAGCATTTGTTACTTGTCACTTTACTTATATGCAATGCAGCTGCTATGGAGGTACTGTTTAACACCTCACCTTAGTCTCTGACTGATGATAGGTTTTTGGGGAATGTTGTTTTGATGTTAGTAATGATAATCGTATCAGACACTTCCTATATTTCTTGATGGTCTTACGACGGCATGGGGTGCTATTTTGATTTCGGTTACATTGATTCTTCTGTTTGGTGAGGTAAGATTAGTCTTCCCTGTAATACTCATTAAGAAAATAGTTTTTGAGATGTAAATGCAGATCAGGATATTAACATTGATTGTTGGCTTTACTGTAACTGTAGATTATACCTCAGTCGATCTGTTCACGTTATGGTTTGGCGATTGGTGCAACGGTGTCTCCGTTTGTCCGTGTCCTAGTCTTTGTCTGCTTTCCAGTTGCATGGCCCATTAGCAAGGTAAATACACTTTACCTTATCTTCAGGAGTCATTGACCCACCTATCATGCTCCTGGTTATGATAATTCTTTGAATAATTCAGCTGCTGGACTTTCTATTGGGTCATCGTCGTGCAGCACTTTTTCGAAGAGCTGAGCTGAAAACACTTGTGGATTTTCATGGAAATGAGGTATGTGTTGATCCTATCTTCAAGATGACAAGTTTCTGTATCTCTACTGTGTCATGTTGATTTGTATTTTGTCTCTTTTCAGGCTGGAAAGGGCGGAGAGTTGACTCATGACGAAACGACAATCATTGCAGGAGCTCTTGAACTCTCTGAGAAAATGGTCAAGGATGCAATGACTCCAATATCTGATATATTTGCGATTGATATCAACGCCAAACTGGACAGGTTTGATTCCTCGGAGAACTAGCATATCATAAACACTTGCCTGAAGTCTTTATTCGTCTCATACTAAGGTTTTAAAATTTCTTTGTCCCTTTGGTATAGAGATTTGATGAACTTGATTCTTGAGAAAGGGCATAGCAGAGTTCCAGTGTACTATGAGCAGCCAACTAACATCATCGGACTTGTTCTGGTAATTTCCACAATTTGTCTCGGTCCTCTTTGAAGTCAAGTTTCACAAATGTTATCCTCTATAGTGTTCGTCTTTATTGTCCACGTATCTACTGTTTCTGCTTCTAACCATTCATAATGTTGTAATTTCAGGTAAAGAACTTATTGACTATCAACCCTGATGAAGAAATACCTGTCAAGAATGTCACAATAAGAAGGATTCCAAGGTGAACTTTCCCAATCTAAGCAACTAAATCCACTGAATATGCTCCAAAAGCTTACGTCTTACTTTTTTCTAGAGTTCCAGAAACATTGCCTTTATATGACATATTGAATGAGTTCCAGAAAGGACTCAGCCACATGGCTGTTGTCGTGAGACAGTGCGACAAAATCCACCCGTTACCTTCTAAAACCGGTAAAGCTGTTTTCATTAGTTGACAAAACAATATTTTGCTGAGTTTTGAGTTTGAGAAGCCTTTTCTTTGGTTTCTAACAGAGAATGTTAAGGATGTCCGAGTGGATGTGGATAGTGAGGGAACTCCTCAGGAGAGAATGTTAAGGACAAAGAGATCGCTTCAGAAGTGGAAGAGCTTTCCGAATCGAGCAAGTTCGTTTAAGAGAAGTAAGACCAAGAAGTGGTCAAAGGACAATGATGCAGACATCTTGCAGTTAAATGGCAATCCGCTTCCCAAACTAGCCGAGGAAGAAGAAGCTGTTGGAATCATTACAATGGAGGATGTTATTGAAGAACTTCTGCAGGTAAAGAATGTTTCTGTAACTTAACCAAATCATTGTAAAACATTCTTTTTCACTTAACTTATTTTTTGTTTTGGGTTTGTTGTTATAGGAGGAGATCTTTGATGAAACAGATCACCATTTTGAAGATTCCTAACAGTAAATGACTACTGATTATGAATGTTCAAAACTTGTCTTTGTAGTCAACTTTCATACTGTTACTTCTCGGCAAATGTATCAGTAGGCATGAATGACATTTTTCTATATGGTTTCAAGATGTTTTTTCTCGCTATATATCATTAACATATTAGAACTATTATGGTGAAAGAAATCATCGTATGTTACTTACCAGTCATTGATCCTGAATACAAGTCAACCGGTAAGGTCGCGACAAAGACCGATATGCATAAGCTTTGGAGCTTTCATGCTAGCTCTTTTGCAGATAAAGGAAGTTGATGATGAGTTATCTCTATCTCCGGATTTGTTAAGAGCATTAGCTAACTTGTTCTTTTTTTTGGGTTATATTAGCTGACTTATTCATTCAAACCTTGCGACGATATTCGTTTCTCACTTCACCATCATTCGTCAAAGATACTGCAGAAGTTTGTTTATGTAGCTGCTTCGATGATAAAGCCTTTCTTTGATTAGCAATGAGATGCATCGGATGTAACTTAGGAGACCCTTTGACTAGCATGATTCACGTGGCTAAAGAGCTTAAGAGTCATTGAGAAATTTGATTTTTCCATATAAAATGTACATTTACTTCAAATTAAGATGGATAATCACAAATTTAAATACTTGACTTGATGTTTTTGGACATCATTTCTAACTCTTTATTCATGCGTATTCTCTAATAATTTAGTTGCAAAAGTACTTAGCCTGATTTGTTGATTCTAAAGGTTGAACTATAAGGTTGGTGGGTTGAGCCAGGCCCATGCAGTAGTGCAACGCATGGGCGACTCACGAAAGCCCAGACAGCAAGCTATCTTGATAGGCTTTCTCCCTTAAAAAATAGAGTTAATATCGTGTGGCCCGATGGACCACATATCAGATATTAAACTGATAAGAACAGATACTACACTTGATCTTAGCCAAAAGGCCGAGAAAGGTATGAATTGTAAGGTGTGCTTAGCTTCCTTTATATACTACCAAGGTATGACCAACGTGTCTCTATATTACCGATGTGGGACTTTAGAGAAATGGACTCTTCTTCTTCCTTCCCTTTTTTTTTCTCTCTTAAGAAGAAAGATGGAAACTTTGTAAAAAGTTCCTAAAATACAAAACAAAATGAAAAAACTTGTTCGTAATTGATTCTAAAACGTAGGGCTTGAAATTTTTCAAATAGGATTTAGGTGATTTCCATAGAAACAGAATTCACACTTAAGTGTCTTGATGGGAGATTGTTGTCAAAATACTTGATTGGTTTTTCAGATGCTAAAGATTTAGTTTGAAAGACTTAGTGATGGACATACCTATGGATCAACCAAAGAAAAAAGATAGTCAGTTTCAGAGAGCTTAGTCAAGAACTAAAGAGTGATAAAAGATATCAAAACAAAACCTCTTCTCTAATGTTCATGTCTTTTGGGAGCACAAGTAGATCGCAAGGTTCATGTAACAAACGGAAAGATTTCTAGCTTTCTATGAGATCATCTTCTTTTACAGAATCTCTAGTGTTCATGTCGAACATTTCAGCGAGGCATCTAGACCAATTGCCAATATACGAGTACAAGTGAGAGATTATAGCAATCAAGAACATTAGTATTAAGTCATGTGAAGCAAAAATATAACAATTTGATTCATGTTTCTTGTTATGACAACAATTTTGATATAACAGGTTTTGGCTTCTTTTTCATCATTAAGCGAAAGAAACAGAGTTCTTTTTCTTCTTTCATTCTCTCAAAATTGAATCTCGCTTTTTTTCTCTCTTTATCTGCAAGAAAGAATTGTTTCTTCTCATTCATCACTTTTTTTTCTTTTCGACGATGTCTCTTTATGGGCTAGATGTAGATACTACCCTCAATTGGCTAGCTAGGGTTCCCATATTGGAATAGAGATCTTTTCTCTCGTCTCCAAGATGTTGGGTTTGCTTATTCCTTCAAAAAAATTATTTGGTGAGAGAGGAAACCAAAACCGTGAAAAACCAAAACTATATATGTTTTTCAAATAAATTACTATTCATTTCCTCTTAAACATTAGATTTGTTTTATGCTTATTTTTATTTTATTTTTCGCTTATGTTGGTGATCACCAATCTAAACCTTAATGAAAAAATATTCAAGCAAATATATTGGTCAGATTTTGTACAACTTGTGATGGTTTTTGGGTTGTTCTTTCGAAAATAAGATTCATCTTATTAACTTGAAATTTTGGGGTTTTTTTAGTTACATGTCGAATCTCTTTTTTCAATGAAAAAATCTCATATTTCTTGGTTTTGATTGAACCACGTTCATCTTATATGACTTGGCTAACTGCAATTAAAATTATAGATTTCTTATACTTGCATACTCGAAAATGTAAACCTGAAGATACACACATATTGGGTTACACAACAGGCGCATGTGCTACAAGAAGCAGTGTGTTCTTCATTTAATCTAGTAGCGCACATTGTTCTCTTTCCCTTCATCCAAAACGCCACCATGTTCAGACCATAATCAACAACACTTAAAGGGCTCTTTTCAAGCATTGAAAAACCAAAAACTTGATTCCATTTCATATTTGACTCATCATAAACATTTATCATCTTGCCAATAGTTCTGACATTTATCATCTCTAACTTCTTTTTGTTCGATGATGTCTCTTTCTGGGCTAGATGTAGATACTACCCTCAATTGGCTATGTTTTTCAAATAAATTTCTATTCATTTCCTCTAAAACATTCTATTTGTTTTATGCTTATTTTTTTCCGCTTATGTTGGTGATCACCAATCTAAACCTTAATGAAAAGTATTTGTGAGCCAACTTTGATGTATTATGCAAAATTGTTGTTTGATTCATGCAATCATATTGGTCAGATTTTGTACATTTGTGATTGTTTTTGGGTTGTTCTTTCGAAGATAAAATTTATCTTATCGACTTGAAACGTTGGATTTCTTTTTTTGTTTTAGATCTACATGTTGAATCTTTTTTTTTCAATGAATGTTTTTTTTTTGGGTCAAAATGAATGTTTATATTTCTTATTTCTTGGTTTTTTCAACTTGTGATCGTTTTTGGATATGTATATAGGTTCAACGTTTAAAAATGATCTAATTTTTGACCCAAAAAAAATGATCTATTTTTCAAGGATCCAAATACATAAAGATGTGCAGCTACAAAAATCATCTACATACTATTAATTGGGAATCTTGTTTAGCATAATGGACTCAAAAACCTTATGGAAACTTTGTAAAACGTTCTTAAAATACAAAAAAAAAAAAATGAAAAAACTTGTTCCTAATTGATTCCACTCTGGTCCGGAAAAAACATTTTTCTCGTTATATATCATTAGCATTTTACAAATATTATGATCATAGTAGTACTACTACAGCATCACTGCCAGTGTAAAGGCAATTGCTTTAGTCCAAACTAAGAAGAAGATCTATAGTACCTATCACATTTTCTCTTCTTCTCTTCCCTTCTCTTCTTCTTCCTATCTCTTTTCTTCTCTTTTGACTTGTGCTTCTTACTAAGTTTCTGTTTATGCTCCTTTCGTTTTCTATGAGCACGCTTGCGAACCTCCTCCTCGTCCTCGGAAGAAGAAGAAGAAGAATCAGTTTCATGTCTCAGTCGAGACGATCTCTCTGGCTGAATCACAAGCTTCTGATCTCTCGTATCAGAAGTTCTCGACGGTTCTGTCACAGGAAGACAAGGTAATAGTTCATCCATCCTAGGACCAACAGAGCCTCTACCGCGCTTGACCCTATCATAGATCAGAACCACAAGTCATAACTAAAATTCGTTTCAATGATTATAAAAGACATACTTAAGAACCATCTAGATTGAGTATGAAAAGAGATACCTTGACTGGAGAAAAGTCTCAACATCGACATCTCCTAAGCCTTCTTCTTCATCTTCCGATCGCCATCTTTTGTTTCTGCTCTGGCTTGATGATGATGAAGTACGAGTAACATTCTCATCAACAGAAGTGCATCTCTTACCAAAACTCCTCTCACTTTGGCCACTGCTACTCTCTTCTCTTGATTTTCTTTTGCGCCTCTCATCAAGCTCAATCTCTTTACTCCGAAGACTCCACATCTCATTGATATCTACAGCTTTATTTGCTGTATAATGCAAAAGAAGAAACATATAAGAGATGAACTAAACATATAGTTGTATTCTAACGCTAATTCACAATCACAAAACATGTTTGTATATCAGAATACAAAGCTACAATCTTAACTATAAAACGATGCTTAAGACCTCAAAAAACTAGATTCTCGTTATCATAAATCATGAATACAAGAAAACACGAGTAAGGATCCAAATACGGAACAACGTAAACACTAATAACAAAGAATCTAGGGGCCTAAAATGAAACTATGAAAACGTTCTCGATCCTATAAACCTAACAGTACTGAAAAATCTATTCTAGAACAGCCTCAACGATCATCAAATCCGAGTTCTCAAGAAACCAAAACATAAACCTAGTCTAAGAAGAAAAGGGAATAAAGATAATACCTTGTTGAACACCAAGAACAGTAGCAGTAAGAAACCTTGAGTTAGGTCGATGTCTAACATTTGGCTTCTCAAGATAAGCTCTAACTCCATCTTTCTCAGCTTGTCTCCTCAATTCTGCTGCTTCTCTTAACAGAATCGAAGCTATTCGATTTTCAGTTTCCAAATCCATCTAAATTCCACAGAAACCAAAACTGTATCAACAAAATTACAAAACCTCAAATCTCCAAATCAACAAAAACTGTTTCTGGGTATATCAAAGAAACAATAATATAAAGATTCCCAAATCCTTGGAATCTCAATCATACAAATTCAACTAAAGCTATCTTCTTTCAAATCGAAATAAAAAAAACGTTGCACCAAAAAAAGGGTTTTTTTAGAGAACCCAATTGCTCGAAAATTGAGATCGAAGAAGAGATTATTTACCACGTTGGCCGGAATCGTGTGAATTTGTCGGCGTTTTCGAGCCAGAGAGAAGAAATTACGATTCGTCGTTTTGGATCAAAGAACCATTAAAATCTGAAAATTTCATAATAAAACCGAACCGGAATGGTTTGGTATGATAGAGAAAGCGTAACCATTGGGCATTCGGATATCTGATCGGGTTCGGATAGGGTATTTCAGTTTTTCGGGTATTTCGGTAATGGGGTTTAGAACCCGATCGAGTATTTTATAAAATTGGGTCGGGTTCGGATAAAATGACTTCGGGTTCGGTTATATCCGATGTACCGTCTATTTAAAAATACACATCAAATAGAAATTTGATCATAACTCAAATTGATCAAAATTTCAAAACAAAAACTCAAATTTATATAGATATATCAAAGAGAAACTCAATTCTATTAGCTTTTATATGAATTATTCAAAAATACCCGAGAAAATATCAAAAACAAAATTGTAAAAATTCAAATTATGTTGATAAATTAGTTATTTTATCCGAATATAATTCATAATATTCGAAATAACTAAAAAATTATCTAAAATATATGAACATGTCCAACTTTATATCCAAATATCATTAGTTTAATTTATGTTTGTGGTAGTTCGGATACCCATTCGTTTATCGGTTCGGTCCAAGCTCGGATTCGGATTTTCGGATTTAGGGATATAGAACCTGATCGGATATTTTATAAATTCGGGTCGGGTTCAGATCAGATAATTTGAGTCGAGTTCGGTTCGGTAATTCGGTTTCGGATTATTTGCCCACCCCTATATCTGGTTATCGTAAACCGGGTTTGTTTCCTAGAAAAACTAATTATGATTACTTCTCTTTGGTATTTGTATCCTTTAGTTTTGTTAAATTGGAATCATAGTGAGTTAGCTTGTTGCTAAAGAAAGATCTCAAATTAACTTAATCAAAATGAGTTTTTTTCTTTTGAAAACATTGCACGCAGTGCCCAAAGGTGATTGGATTCTATAAATAAAACACAAACTTAATCATTGACACATTCACTTCTCGTGGGTATGATGTATATGGAGGAACCAAATTACAAAAATAACAAAAGCTCGTTGGGGTGTGTTTGAGTGAGATTCGTGCATGAGAAGACTCATGTGGTTACAACTCCATGAAGTGGGTTTGGACCGTGTGGTGTAAGGTTTTGTTTTTGTAAGTGCCTTTGGTCACAAAGAGAACATCTTAGAGGCATATATCGAAAAGAAGATAAACTCATATCAAATCAAACACAAGTTATTAAAAAACTCATAAAAATTAAAGACCAAATCCTGAAAATTATACAAAAGAAGATATTAAAATTTAACAAAAAACCTAACTCATAATTTCACGTATCTACGAAGTTTCATAGACAATTCTATGAATCCTTTAACCACTACGCATCCATTACTGTTCAAACCGGTGAGATCGAACTTAGAGGTAAACTCACCACGGCTGTTCCAAGGAGGCAATCGAATCTTGGCACGACCCATCACAATAGTACCTTTAGATGTTCCGGGATCTATCTTTGAACATCCTTTAAGCAACTCAATGTAAAGATATTGATATGCAAAAGAATCTAAAGGAATCTCAATTCGTTTATTAAAAATAGGGGAGCTTTTGAAACACCTGACCACTTGTGTTTTGTACTTGTGTTCTTAGTCGGTCCATGCCATAACTTTATAGGATTCATTACCTTGCGCAAGAGTTCTTACATGGGTTTTCTCATGACCTTCATATTTCGTAAAACTTCTTTCATCGGTTACAAAACTTCGAAAAATCTTCAGGACCATCTCTGTGTATACGGGCTCACTTTGTTGAACTCTTTTTTGTTTCTTCTTGGAAAAATATAGATAAGTTCCATTTTTATGTTAATATATATGAATATATCCGTTATTATATGTCCATATATATATATATATATTTTTTTTTTTTTGTCATCTATATATATATATATATATCAACAACTTGTGTTCTTCTTTTTCGTTGATTGGATAATTTTACATCTACATTTTCCCATAGTTTTACGAGTGGTTTTTTTGTTTGTGGTGTATTATCAGTTAACTTGGGTAAGTTGTGTTCCTTCTTTTTGTTTGTGATGTGTTCATCGACGGGCCAATTTGATTAACTTACAACCGCATTTTTCTATTTTAAGTCGAGTTTGGTTTTTTGTATACTTTTATACCATTGAAGAATTTCATGTTATTCGAACTTTACGAATATAAGACTCGAATACCCCTTTTATCAACTTTTGCTAGTCTAAGCCACAACCCCTCCAAATTTGATACGATGTTTTTTGGAGTTTATTTGGCATTACATTTGTTCCCATGATCAGTTTGATCGTATTCATGTCCTTTTTAGGCTCACTCTCTGTTACTGATCATCAAACTTGTTTTTGTTTGTTGCAGCAAAGATATTACCAATTGTAAAAAATCAACATATGTTGCTTTGCACTTTATTTACGGAGGTAAAGTTAAATGCAGGTATATATAAAATCAGCATACGTCGCCTATGTGATTATAGGAGGTTATTCAGCAAAAAATTGAATGTAAAGACTCATAAAAACGTAATTTGGCCTAGTGGTTTGCCAAACCAAAAAATGGAGTAATGGAAAAAATCTGAAGGCTACACAAGTTGACCCAAATTGCTAAAATCATTTATCTCTTCCTCGGAGTGAAAAAAATCATAATAAACCCAACAAGAATGGTTTGGTATGATAGAGAATGCGCTTTAACGTTTCACTTCCCGAACCAAAGCTCATTGAGATGTGTTTGGAGAGAATCTTTAGAAGACTCATGTGGTTACCACTCCATGTGAAGTGGGTTTGGACGGAGTGGTGAAGGTTTGTTCGTGTAAGTTACTTTGGTCACAAAGAGAAAATCTTAGAGGTGTATCGAAAAGAAGATAAACGCATATCAAATGAAACACAAGTTATTAAAAAACTCTTAATAATTAACGACCGAAACCAGAAAAATTACAAAAGAAAGAGATTAAAACTAAACAAAAAAAAACCCTAACTCACACTTCAACGTATCTACGAAGTTGCATAGACAGTTCTATGAATCCCTTAACCACTACGCATCCATCACTGTTCAAACCGGTGAGATCGAACTTAGAGGTGAATTCACCACGGCTATTCCAAGGAGGCAATCGAATCTTCGCACGACCCATCACAATAGTACCGTTAGATGTTCCGGGATCTCTCTTTGAATATCCTTTAAGCAATTCAATGTAAAGATACTGATATGCAGGAGAATCTAAAGGAATCACAATTTGTTCATTAAAAATAGGAGAGCTTTTGAAACACTTCGCCACTTGTGTACTGTATTGTTCTTCTTGGTCTGTCCATGCCATAACTTTATAGTGCCTATTACCTTCATAAGGTTGCGCTAGAGTTGTTACATCTATTTTCTCACGACCTTTGTATTGCGTAAAAGTTCTTTCATCGGTTACAAAACCTCGAAAAATCTTCAGGATCACTTCTGTGTATTCTGGCTCACTATGTTGAACTTTTTTCGCTTCATGAATCCATCTTTGTTTCTTCTTTGATTCTCCCTCGAAGTTTATCATTGAGAAAAAAAAGAGTAATCTAAGATATGAATAGAATACTTTGTGTTAGGGTTCGTATGAATGTATGTATAGAGAGGTAGAGGGAGAGTGAGATATTATTAATGGAATATTTCTTTTATTTTTCTCCCGGGGAAATATAGATAAGTTCCATTTTTATGTTTATATATATCTCTTATAGCAAACAAATTTAATTTCAATAATGTACACACGAGTATTAATTTTGTAATTTGGATCTAGACGTATATATAAAAATGGAAGCAAGTTCATTTAAATTGACTTTAATCATACTTTTGAAGACGAGAGGATTTGCTAGCTAAATCTGTTATTCACCTTCAAAGTAAGTTATGTTCAGATTTCGTTGGGGACATGCCTCTGATTGTAACAACAATTTAAACTATTAATCAACTACGCCATGTACACGACTTAGAAATTCGAAATTTACTCAATTCGTAAATTTTATTTGATTTTACAAAACAAAATCGAATTGATAATGGATAACATAGCGAAAAATGAATTGATTTTACAAACCTAGAAAACGTAAAAATTGATTATTTGGTTATGAGGTTTGATTGACCAAACCAAAAAATGACTATACGTAATGCGAAACAACAAATATTATGCCTTCAAACTTCATGGACTATATTTGTCTCCTCTGTTTTTTTTCCCCCTTCATTCTTCTTCCTCAACTCTTGCTTCTTCTTCCTACCAATTTTTCTCTAGGTAAAAGTCTTGCATCTCCAAGATCCCATCTTGTAGCGTATAACTCTCCTCATGACTCTCAAAGTAGACATTTGGTGCAGAAGTTTGCTAACCAACGATGGCTCCGAGGAGGAATTCATACTCACTGAGTCGAAAGTGTTTGTTTCGACCGATGATCTCATTGCTAAATTGAGCGCTTAGCATACCATCATTAAAGGGTTT
The DNA here is from genome assembly GCA_900128785.1 of Arabis alpina. Lineage (NCBI taxonomy): Eukaryota > Viridiplantae > Streptophyta > Magnoliopsida > Brassicales > Brassicaceae > Arabis > Arabis alpina. Next base: position 6,255,977 of record LT669794.1, read on the forward strand.
GTGACATTGGTACTTCAAAATGTAGCAATTTTGATCTCTCTTGGAGTCTTGCGTTTCTAAATATTGAAGATAAAATGAAGAGTGAAGAGTATTAAGAAGATCCATGATTTTTATTGGACGTTAACTAAAAAAGAGAAATTAATTTTCTGAACCTTGTGATTAAGAGAACATATATATTATCAATTGTAAAAGAAAGAATGTCATAATTTGAGATGATTATCTATCAACAAGATGTTTGAAAATGTTGCGATTTCAACGAGGGCTTTTCAAGTGGAAACTAATTTATTTGTTTTGAGATTTTTTTCATCTACGATAGAATTTGGAAGTAAAAATAAAATAATGCATTCATCAAACATAATCCATAAACAACTTTACGAGAGAATCTACGCAAGAAAATAAAACAAAGTTATATATTGATATAACTTTTATTCACCAATTAACCCAAGGATACAAGGAACAAAGTTATATTACTTACCAAGCGACCCAATTTCATCTTTGTTCTTCCTTTAAACGACACTACTAGAAAAGTTATCATTCACTATAGCAGTTTATTCAATTTCCTCTAAGCAGTTTTCTCCATACTTTAAATGAAATTTTATTCATTTCCTCTCAAAATTCTTTTGTTTTGTGCTCATTTTTGTTTTCCTTTTTGTTTATGTTTTCCTTTTTGTTTATTGATATATCATAGTTTTTACCATCTTTTGCCCATGATTTAACCCGGTTTTATCGAGTCTTTCCGGTATTTTTCTAGTGTTTTAGAGTCTTTGCAGGTTTGTGTATGAATAGAGCTTAATTGGTGATTATGGAGCATTTTAGAGCATCAAGAAAAGAGAAGCTGAAGTCGCGAGGACGGATTTTCAATTGCCGTCAGATTGGTGCGTCGATCGACGGAAGAATCCTAGTGTCGATCAACGGAAGATGTTAAGTCGCGAAGAATTCAGATTTTCCAATTTTGAAGATTTCCTATTCGCGTCAGAAGTTCCAGAAGTTAACAAATAAAGCCTACCACAAATCCTAGCCTATAAATACTCACTTTTCTTTTAGTTTTCATTACGTTTTCTTTTATTCAAGACCTAGAGAGATTAAAAGAGATTTGGAGAGTTAGGGAGACAAGTTTTCAGACCATTCAGATTTCTTTGGACCCTTCTGTATCTCTTTCTCTTACTCTATTTAATGCAGTATTATTCAATTATTATGATTTGCTTTGCTTCCATATCTGAGTAATTTACTTGCTAGGTTTAGGGTTTTTCATAGGATTTAAGATGAATTGTTAGAATTGAATTCATGTTAGGATTATCTTATGGTTCTTCATCTAGATTGCAATAACCCTGATTTAGGATTGATCACCCTTAATTAGATATCTTAGGTTAATTAATTAGAAGCGGAAGCATCAATTGATAACCTGACCATAATCTTAGATGAGCAAAATCTCTTATTCTCAAAGGAATTTGGTTTAGGGATTTTGTGAACAAATTGAAACCTGAACTTTAATGCTTGCATAATTTGATTGACTTTACAAAGAAATTTGGATTTCTAGGGTTTATGCATAGATAATTAATTCAATGGAAGTAGTTTAATTTTACAATAGAGTTTCAAGTCCGAGAACGAATCTTCATTAAAATCCTAACAGTTTTATAATTCTACAATTTATCTTTGCCTGCGAATTTCCCGAAAACCTAGCTTTTGTTTAATTGAATTCTTAAAAACCAACAACCGTTCTTTGTTTTGAATTGTTTCTTGCTTTTTCTTTACTCTATTCGCTTAGCTCAATTCGAAGTCATACATTCTATTGTTTGATTTGACTCCTAGTGATTCGACCCCTACTACAATTGATCTCTTAATTTGAGAGAGTAGCTTAGGGTAAATTTGAGCATATCAAATTTTGGCGCCGTTGCCGGGGAGTCAAAATCACCTATAGGATTTTGATTCTAGAATTTAGTCTAAGTTTTTATTTTTGTTTTTACGCGTTTTTCTTTTGATTTTGTGTGTTTCAGGTGCCAAGAGGAAAGCAAGTTAAGATGATGAATCGTGTTGTGGTTGTTCTTCTGAATGCTCAGGGTGAGCTGTTTGACAGAGAGGGAAACATGTATAACGACCAGGGAGAAAGGGTTGATGAAGCTGGTAATGCCCTCGTGTGGCAGAGGAGGTTGACGACACAGTTTCAAGAAAATGAGCTGAGTTAGATTGTCAACGAGCTGAGTTAGAACATCAGTTAGCTGAGCTAGAGCGTCAGGCTTAGGCGAATCTTCAAGCTCAGGAAGGTGTAGTGAACCGACGCACTTTGGGTGATTGCAACCGACCTGAAAAGTTCTATGCTAACAGAGCAGCGATCCGAGCCCCTGGATTCGCTAGGCAGGACTTTGAGCTGAAGCCTGCTTTCTTCTCACTGGTAGCTCAACATCAGTTCCATGGACATCCTACAGAACATCCCATGGATCATCTTGAGAGGTTCGAAGACCTCGCATCTAGCATCAAGGCAAATGGGGTGTCTCTCGATTACGTCTTCTGTAAGTAATTCCCACACTCTCTAGCTGGGGATGCAACTTACTGGCTGAAGCAGTTAGAGCCGGGCTCACTGACCACTTTTAACAATATAAAGAACGCTTTCCTGGGCCATTTCTACGATGAATCGCGTTCAGATGAGTTGAGAGCGAAGATCTCTTCTTTTGTTCAAGGACCTATTGAAGCATTCAAGGCTTCATGGGAACGTTTCAAGGGCTATCAGAGAGATTGTCATCACCACGGTTTTACAGAGATTCAGCTGTTGGGCATCTTCTTCAGAGGTGTAGATTGGAGGCATAAGATGGCTTTGGATTCCGCCAGTAATGGGGATTTCAAGACTAGATATCCAGCTGATGCTCTTGTACTGATTAAAAATGTGGCTTCGAGCAACAGCACGAAGAAGATTGATGAGGAGAGAAGAAAAGAAGCAAGTGTGTCAGGTGGAGTTGAGATTTATAAGGTGAAAGCCAAGATAGATTCTATGCATAGCCTTCTAGTGGGAAAGAATGCAGTTCACTTTGCTCAAGAGGAGGAGAATAATCAAAAGGATGTTAACTACATCAATTTGGAATGGCTATCAGAATCAGAGTTTTGGAGGCTACAATGGAAACAACTACACTAGGAACTATGGTTCCTCTTCTTATCAGATTCCTCCTGCTAGATCTTCAGAGGATGATACAAAAGCTATGCTAGAGCGGATTTTAGAAGGGCAGCAGAAGATGACAGTCAGTTTCAATGGAAAGATTGATGCCGTGTATACTGATTTGAATGGAAAAATTGAGGCTCTCAATCTTCATGTGAAGAAGCTGGATACTCAGGTTACTCAAATTGCAGAGTCAGTAAAGAGACAAGAAGGTTATCTTCCAGGGAAGACGTATATGAACCCAAGGCACTTCTCCAATGCAATCACGTTAAAGAGTGAAGAACAAGTGATTCCAACTATTGAGAAGTGTGAAGATGAAGATTTGCTCGTGGTTCATGAAGAAAACGTGAATTTAGAGATTGCAGACCCCAGCGTCGATCGACGCAAATAATTTTGCAACGATCGACGCGCTAATCTGACGGCAATTGAAAAAGACGTAACGTCGATCGACGCCAAGGCTGTGCAACGATCGACGCAAGGTGAAAACGGACAGAGTTCGTGTTCTGCCATTAGCGAAGCCAAAGATCAGTATGTAATCGCCAATGAACGAGTCTACAAGCCCAATATTCTGTATCCAAGGAACTCATATGATTTACCTATCAAACATGCCGGTGACAAAGCACATGAAGAAGGAGGAGAAAATCTCCATCATCATTGAGGAAGCTACCAAAGTTGTTGAATTCGAGGATGTTTGTTGTTCCGTGTTTAATCAAAGGTGTGGAATTGAAGGATTCTCGTTGTGACACAGGAGCTAATGTGAATGTTATGTATGAGGCTGTTGTAAAGAAGCTAGGGATTTTGGAGTTACAACCTTCAAAGACATATATCGAGCTTATAGATAGGTCTTCTACAATTTCTAAAGACTTCATTCCAGACTTATTGACTCAAATAGGAGATTGTCTTGTTCCTACGGACTTCTATATCATTGAGACCAAGGATAATAGCTGTAAACCATTGGTTCTAGGTGCACAGTTCCTTGCAACAGTGGGAGCAATTGTGGACTTTCCTAATAATCGAATCTCCTTCTCGATTATCAACAAGAATGTCTTCTATCCTGCAGTTCTTGTCACACAAACTTCTTGTATGAGAGTCAATGTTGGAGATACGCTGGGTTTAGACCATGGAGATGAGATGAAGAAGGTTAAAAACGTCCTTAAGTTGGCTCCTTCCACTGCACATCATGAAGCCAACAATCCTGCGAGTTCCAAGTGCAAGAAGATCCCCAAAGTGAAGCGCATAAAGACCTCAAGACCATTCTCCAAGTTCATAATTGTCATTCCTTTAGAGTTGAGGGAGAAAAGAGAGGTTGTTATCCAAGAGATGGTAAACAATACTATGAAGCTCTTTCCAGGTATTGTTCCTTGCAAGTCTGGGGGAGTGCACTTCAGAGATCCACCTCCTATCTAAGCCCCGACATAGTCAACCTAATGACTGAAAACAAGCGCTTGGTGGGAGGCAACCCACCTGTGAGTCTTTTTCTTTCTCTTTTATTTTCTTTTTATTGAGTCAGTTTGTTATTGAAATTCTAAATTGTGAACTTGATTAGATGATATAATGTTGGTACTTTTGATCGTTTCTGTTTTGAGTACTTTAAACAGGTACTAACCATTGAATGACGTGACGAGATGGAGCTCGAAAACCAGAATGCATACGATCGATTTTCAGATAGTCCTGTCGACCAACGCAGTTCCTGCAATGATCGACGCCCACACCAAGCAGGTCTGATTTATTTTTCACAATTTCTAACTTTTTATGTTCTTTTCTTTCACCAATTTCAGGTTTAGTTAACACTGGGGACAGTGTTGTTTAAGTCTGGGGGAGGTAGTTGCTAACATTTTTTTTTTATTTTGGAGTCAAAAAGTCATTTTATTGAGTCAAAACTTGTAGGGGATAGTGACCTTTCCTAGTAACAAACGCTCAATTTTTGCAACTTTTAGCTGTTGCGACGAAGCCTTTGGATGGAGCGAATTCGAAACCAGATGATAGTTAGGTTCCCCTTTTATCGCGGTTTGCAAGACGAAGTATATCAAACTCCAGACTAGTACACTTGATCTCCACTTCACTATATTCTCTTTGATGATATCACAACAGTAATCGATCCAGCATTCAGGACTCCTTATTCATTTTACCACTCTTTGTTGATTCTGAATGGCCAGCTCATTTTTAGTTGGTACCCAACCCCTAGCCTTAATCTTTTATTAAAGCCCCATGCGATCTTTTCCCCTTTGTTTTATGTGCAGGCATGTGTATAAACACCGGAGAGAAAAAGGTCCGACGCAGTTTTTCATTCACAAAATTGCACAGGATGAGGATTTGGTTGGAGTACTTTACAACGAGCAACGATGCTAAGCATTCTTTGGGATTTCACGCACAATAATGGTAATTTTCGAGACTAACATTTTTGTAAGATCATTTCCCCCCTTATAGTTAAAAAAAATCAAAAAAAAATTCAAAAAAATTATTTCGAAAATTTAGTAAGGGAAAGGGGAATGATCATCTTTATAAGTCTCTAGCTTCAAAAAAAATCCCAAGGAATGGAGAGGATGGATGTGGATAGTGGAACATGTTATTGTATGATGGTGTTTGATTCCTGATAACGTTTTGGAGGAGGGAGTGCAATGTAAATGAAAAACTGTGGGCATCAACTGGACAAGTCTCTCTCTTGTGCTTATGCATAATGTCTGCATCCACCAAATAAAATCCGGTAACCCTAAACACTCTTAGCTCCACTTAAACACCAAAAACCTTTTAACATCATACCTAGCATTTTACTTGGTTGATATCATTAGAGAGAATTCCATCATCACTTTGATCAAGTGTGCGACAGTTAAGAGAATGTGAAACTGACAGGTTTGCAGATTACGATTTGAGGTCCAACCTATGATGGTTGAGATTCGTGACCGTCAAAGGTACTTTGTTTATATGCAGCGAAAGAGTCAAAGAAACAAAAGCAATGTTCTCAAGGATAAGTAAGTTCTCGTGATTTTCAAACCTCGACTTCATTCTTAGTCTCTAGTTTGCTTGAGGGCAAGCAAAAGCTAAGTCTGGGGGAGTTGATATATCATGGTTTTTACCATCTTTTGGCCATGATTTAACCCGGTTTTATCGAGTCTTTTCGGTATTTTTCTAGTGTTTTAGAGTCTTGGCAGGTTTGTGTATGAATAGAGCTTCATTGGTGATTATGAAGCATTTTAGAGCATCAAGGAAAGAAAAGCTGAAATCGCAAGGACGGATTTCAATTGCCGTCAGATTGGCACGTCGATCGATGGAAGAATCCTAGTGTCGATCAACGGAAGATGTTAAGTCGCGAAGAATTCAGATTTTCCAATTTTGAAGATTTCCTATTCGCCTTAGAAGTTCCAGAAGTTAACAAATAAAGCCTACCACAAATCCTAGCCTATAAATACTCACTTTTCTTTTAGTTTTCATTACGTTTTCTTTTATTCAAGACCTAGAGAGATTAAAAGAGATTTGGAGAGTTAGGGAGACAAGTTTTCAGACCATTCAGATTTCTTTGGACCCTTCTGTATCTCTTTCTCTTACTCTATTTAATGCAGTATTATTCAATTATTATGATTTGCTTTGCTTCCTTGGTTGAGTAATTTGGTTGTTATGTTTAGGGTTTTTCAAAGGATTTAAGATGAATTGTTAGAATTGAATTCATGTTAGGATTATCTTATGGTTCTTCATCTAGATTGCAATAACCCTGATCTAGGATTGCTCACCCTTAATTAGATATCTTAGGTTAATTAATTAGAAGCGGAAGCATCAATTGATAACCTGACCATAATCTTAGATGAGCAAAATCTTCTATTCTCAAAGGAATTTGGTTTAGGGATTTTGTGAACAAATTGAAACCTGAACTTTAATGCTTGCATAAATTGATTGACTTTACAAAGGAATTTGGATTTCTAGGGTTTATGCATATATAATTAATTCAACGGAAGTCGTTAAATTTTACATTAGAGTTTCAAGTTCGATAACGAATCTTCATTAAAATCCTGACAGTTTTATAATTCTACAATTTATCTTTGCCTGCGAATTTCCCGAAAAACTAGCTTTTGTTTAATTGAATTCTTAAAAACCAACAACCTTTCTTTGTTTTGAATTGTTTCTTGCTTTTTCTTTACTTTATTCGCTTAGCTCAATTCGAAGTCATACATTCTATTGTTTGATTTGACTCCCAGTGATTCGACCCCTACTACAATTGATCTCTTAATTTGAGAGAGTAGCTTAGGGAAAATTTGAGCATATCATTTATGTTAGTGATCACCAATCTAAGCCTTAACGAAAAAGTATTTGTGAGCTAAATTATGTGTATTATGCAAAATTGTTGTTTGATTCATGCAAACATATCTAAGAAAATGTTATACAACGTGTTTTTTGGGTTGTTCTTTCGAATGGTTTGTTCGCCTTTCTTCTCAATAGATATCTCAGTAGCATGTATCGTTCTCTTGCTCTTCATCCAAAACGAAACCATGTGTAAACCGTAATCCCCTACACTCAAAGGGTTCTTCTCAAGTCTTGCAAACCCGAACACTTGCTTCCACTTCATCTTTAACTCGTCAAAAACATGAATCAGCTTGTCGATAGTCCCCACTATGAACCTTCCACCGATGATTAGGGTATGAGAGTAGCTACTACGGATGTAGAAAGGTATGATTTCCGAGAGATGTCGCTGCCAAGTCGAGTACTTTAGATCAAACAATGCTTTGAGCGGGATTCCATACTCTTAGACATACCATAAACTGAGGGTTTGTTGATCAATAGAACCTGCAAGAACCAGTCTAAAGTTGTTGCCCAAACGTGGATCAGGAAGAGTTGCCCAAATGTGGATCATGAAGAGTTGACCACACCTCCGTTTCCGTATCATACGAGTTTACAAACATACCGTTCTCCTTAAATCATCCAAGGACATATATCTTGCCGTTGATTGAGGTTGTGAATGTGGATTTGAGCTCTCTGAAATCATGAGTGATATCCAGGGCTGGTCTCGAGATGATTGAGGGGGATTTGAACCCTCCATCTCTCATTTATAATATGTAACTCATAAACCAATTAAACTAAAGAGATATTCTACATATTTTTGGGCTGAAATTATATATAAGCAAAACATCAAAAAAATTAAACCGCAAGCGTGGACTTGGGCTGCTTGCTCTCAGGACCGGCCCTAGTGATATCCCACGTGTTTGTGCCACACAATAGCTGTTTCAATCTCGAGATTCCAGTGGTCTTTTCAATCATGAAAAGAGAAGACTTCATATATGCAATGGTGAATATTGTGGAACCTAAATCTTCATTAGGCAGTATGGTTGTTGTGGCTTCTCATCAAAATATAACTGGAACACTTGGGACCCAATTCAAGGTGGTATCAACATCGACCCGAGAAAGTGACATCATCGGAACAAGAAAAAGTGATGAATGAGAAGAAAGAACTGTTTTCTTGTAAAGAGGGAAAAAAAAGCAATAATATACTATACTCGAAATACTACAATTTTTTCGATTACATCGTATCCTATAAAGTGAATGTGTGTCAATGAACTTTTAACAGTGTGGAAAATAGAATTAAATCTAATAATATAGTGTACTCGAAATAGTACAACTTTTCTTAGTGAAGTTCTAATAAAATAAACATATAGAAGCATTTTCAGCCGTCTCCACAACAAAACCCTAATAGGATTTCTCAATCTGATGGCGATAGCAGGTGTAGCAGGTGGTGGGTGTGTTGGTGGGTGTGCAAGTCACATCCCATCTCTCTGTTCCGAAAAGGAGTCTTGGGTGGAGTACTTCTCCAATCTGTGGGGAGACGACGATGTTGTCAATCCCGACCATGCTGACATGGTGGACAAGAGAGAAATGTACGTCCAAGTTGTTGAAGCTGTCACCATGGTCGACCACCTATTGGTGAGGAGGCTCACACGCGAGGCTTTCTCCTCCATAATGTATGAGCATGTGCTCTTGGAGATGCAACGCAGCGTTGCTACTTTGCAATCATTGCAAGCGCTTTACTCTTCGAACTTGGCTCTCATGCCCATCCTTTCTGGTTTTGAAGAAGCTCTTTTTGCCGTTGTGTTGATATTGATGGACTCCATTAGAGATGCTCTTCAAGGCCATAACTTTGTTGCTACAAATCTTCCTATCGAGCAATCTCACCTCTCTGTGGAAGTTGATGCCCTCTCCAATGGCTTCAGGAGTCTACTTTGGGAGTGTAAGAGTGCGAGAAACCAGGTCAGGGTCAACAATGCGGCCATTGGTCTTAGGGGATTGCCGAGGAAACTGTGAATGACAATCTCATCTGTGTTGGCATCAGTTTGTTCGTCTACAACATAATGGTTTAGGTTTGGTTTGAGCTATCTTATCTTATGTGTTGCTTTTATCTTATCTGTGATGGGTTAAGACCTAAAAGGGATTTTGTGATTTTGTTACACTGCTATGTAGTGTTTGTACCTACCTACTTTGCTTTAATTTTGAGGATTGAGTTTTTTTTTTAAAATTCATGCATTACATTATAATTAAACTTTATATGTGAACGTTAGCATCACTAATTAACTTTGTCATTCTTACATTGTTAAGTTTTCGCCAAAAACAACGATCAAACATAATTTAATTTAAAATCATTAATAAATACATGCTCTTACCTAATTAATTTAATCCCCAGAAAGCATAAATTAAAAATAAACCTAACAAAAAAAAATGTTTTTTAAAAAGATGCTCGTTAACAAACAAAAAAAGGCAAAACGGTTGAATTCAGTTCAATTTTTTTGTATGGTCTCAGACATATCTCATCACCGGTCCACTGATTCAAACTCAAATAAAGTGAGTCAACTTACCGCAATAATCAATCACTGTTTAAATATCAATGATTGATATTATAAATTTGAAAGTAAAGGTTAAGCAAAATTAATCATGACACATCATTGACAATTTTGTATTAATTTTGTTTCCTAATGAAACTTAATACTAAATGAGTATTAGAAAATGTTATGTTATTATCTTCATCTATTGAGAAGACAAAAAGTGGTTTTAGAAAGAATCGGTTAAAACTTAAAAAACCTTTTTTTAGGTCACATACAATCTTGATTCTTGATTTTTATATAGAGTATCTTATGCAAATCCTTTTTTTTTATAAATAAACTGAGTCAATTCACCGCAATAATCAATCACTGATATTAAATATCAATGACTCATAGTTTGATACTATAATTTTGAAAAAAAGGGTCAAGCAAAACTAATCATGACACACCATTCACAATTTTGTACTAATTTTGTTTGTTTAGCCAAAAAAAAAAACTTTTTTTTCTAAGTTTTTTTTTGGGGTCAATTGTAACATTCCAAACCAGAGAGGTGACATTTGGGGGGGGAACTTAGAAGAAAAGCAGGTAACGCGGGCCTTAAGAATGGTAACTAAGGCACGCGAGGCAGAAGAGAAAATGAGAAATGGAAAGAAAGGAGAAGAAAAGGGCTTTCGGCCCATGTAGTAAGGAGGTGGAGAAAAATAAGGAAAGTGAATATTTTCCTTAGGGTTTTTGGTGTAGTATAAATAGAAGGCTAGGGAGATCATTATATATACACCAAACATTTATCTTCTCTCTAGAGCCAAAGATAAACGCTTAAGAGAAAGAGAAAAGGAGGAGCTCGAGAAGGAACTCGGCACCCCACTCTAAGGAGCAGCGCTATAAGGTAAGGCGCGATCTGTACCTAATACTCCCTTTTTATTCTTTTCCTTTATAGCTTTCATGCAGTAGTCTTAGTAGTACGGGTTAGGGTAGAGTAGTGTAGTGGTAGTATAATAGTAGGGTCTTGTGCGGTGAGTGATCCGTACACGACCAAGTAGTGTTGGTAGCGCCAAGGGTTGGCATCGGTATGGCCTTGGGGTGCCTCGATGACAACACGACTGGGTACCAACGGTAGACCTCGGTAGCGCCAAGGGTTGGCATCGCTCAGATACCGGTGACAACACGACTGAGTACCGAGTGTCGTAGAATTAAGTTGATGACGCCTCGATAAGGCATCGGTGAGCCTCGAGAAGGCATCAATGCGAAGCATTGGTGGCGCCTCAACAGGGCCGGTGACGCCTTGACCAGGCACCGCAAGGAGTAAGGCTGATCGAAGATCAGGACGAGTGAGCCTCGGATCATCCCTCGATGGACGTATCGATGAGAAATCGGTACGGACACTCGACGATCCGACAATGCCAGTAGTGGCTATCAGGTAGTATCCACGATCGGACCATGGGGACGCGTCGATAGGCCTTCGGGGAGGCCTACTATCGATGTACCACTTGCCATCGGGGATAACTGAGCAGTCCGCGATGTGATCGCTGGCTGGCATCGGTAGGCCTCGTGTAGGCATCGGTGTATCAGTACAATACCTTGTTCGTCTGCGATGAACAAACCTGTAATCATCGGTGAAGGCATCGATGATCGGAGAGAAAGCTAGACGGGCAGTGCTAACCACTGTGCCGCGAACTGGCAAAGCCTCGAGAGTGATCGATACAGCCTCGGTTCGGAATCATGCCCGATAAGCAAAAGCATGCTTGGCTTACCGATAGTGGCAGAGCATCCGGTCAGATCATGGCGATCTGGCTATAGACTCGTAGGTGAGGCAGTAGAGGAGCATGGCAAGGCTAACACAGCTTGTTAGGTAACTCGGCTATCACGATGGATCTTGGTGAGGGTACACAAACCTAGGGGATACAGGTCGTGGGACTCAACCTTGTATCTCGAGGAAACTTGGCTCCGCATAAGCCGGCTCAAGAGTGACTCGTTGTTTGGCGGACTGGAGGCTAGTCATGGCAGGATCATGCCTAGCTCCAACTCACACTGCATGTAGTTTAGGAATAGTCATGCATAGGCCGGGTATACTCTGAAAAGGGAGCCAGTGGGCCAAATGTGAGGATTAGCGTGGCAGACTGAAAGGTCTGATACTAACCGAACATTGAACTGAAAAATAGAGTTATGGTAGAGTTACCGCCGCAAGGCAGTGAGGATACTCGATGGTTCGCTTGTTTGTTGGACTCGGCAGACTACTAGACAATGTCGTAGGCCGGACAGGTAGTGGCCGGCCAACTTGATAGTTGTACGGGCACGCCTTAGTCAATCTGGTAGATAGTCTATACGGTACATGCCAATAAGAGGAGCGCTAAGGAGGCTTAGCAAACTCGTGCGGCCGCATACGACTCCAAGGTTAGAGGCAAGGCCACGGGAACGCTTAGGCTAGTGATGGGCAAGACAAGACCGTGAGTCTTCCACAATTAATGGATAGTGTTATGTGTGTATTTTTGCAGGGAAGGTCGCCGTATGGCCATAGATGTGTCATGGGTAACGTATTGGGATAGCCATGCTTACATGGGGCCGACCATACGGCGCAAAATGTATTGTTTGAAATGCTTCGGCTATTGGTTGAGAACGTAGAGGTATAACGGACTAGGAGTAAAATGAGTAGGTATCTTGATTGTGAACCTTAGGATGGTCTAGTAGAGCATGTTAAACCGGTAGGATAGTAGGTTCACCATGCCACCATTTAAATATTGCACAGGCGCATGTATGGGCATGCGTTCCGCCTTGTTTGTGTTTGGCCTGAAAGATGGCACGAAGACCTAGCGTTCCGCTGTTCGCTAGAAGGGTCAGGAGTGCCTTAACTCGGAAAGTCCGCCGACGGGCCGACTAGAGGATTGGCTGCCAGGGTGCCAGGCATACCAGTTTTTAGTGGTCCGGTTACCAGCTTGTTGGTGTAGAGTTTAGGGGCTGCTAGAGTGCCCGACATGAGGATGGGCTGCCAGAGTGCCCGACATGAGGATGGGCTGCCAGCGTGCCCGGCATGAGGTTGAGGAGTTTTGTATCATCGTCAAAGGGTTGGCCGTGAGACACAGTACCTGGCAAGTAGTGCTAAGGGTGTTGTGTGGGGTTATAAGGTTTAGAATAGCTAAGTAGTGTTAGGTGGTAAGACGGAGTAGACCGTCTTACTGAGTATTCAATACTCACCCCCTTACCAGTGCGCAGGATAGGACATCCGGTCAGGTGGACCATAGGACGGCAAGGCAGGAGGGAGCAGCAGGCAACGGAGGAAGACTTTCCAAAGGCGTAGTGAATCTAGTACCCATATGTTGTAATTTACCACACAATGTAATCGAGAAATTTTAGAGTAATGAAGATACCACTTTTTGTCTAATACTTGGGTTTGGATTCATAGTCTGAGATGCGGGTGTTACATCAATACCTATTAAAACATGAATAAAAATAAACTTGTAAATAGAAGAGTGTAGTTTGATAAAAAAGATTGATTAAAACTAAAGAATTTTTTTACGTCACATATAATCTCTTGATTCTGGGTTTATGCAAACAATAACTATAGAAACATGAATAAATAAAAAGTTGTAAATCGAAAAATGTTATTTTGTTAAGACATTGTAGAAGCTATATAAATTAGATAGTATAAGAATCAAAATTCTCTAAACCAAATATGTGATTAGTCAATTTCATAAGCAACTAATTTCTTTTTACTAACTTTAACTTAAATTGCGATTGAAAAACCCCCAAATGACGAAATTTGGGGAAACTTGAGTGGCTTGACAATGTGTTTACATCCAACGGGCCAAATACCGGTTCAGTGTGCATGCTCTTACTCATGAATCAATCACTTTTGCATTAAAATTTGTTTTGTTACTAATTTTTTTTTTTTTTAAATGTTTTAAAGATTCTTGATACCTTTATTTGTGCAGTTGCTTGCGTTGAGAAGATTATGATAATTGACTTTGTGTTTTCTCCATTTTTGTGGTTTGGTTTTAGGCTTTGTTGCAATCTCGGCGATTGAAGATTATGTTTGTTGTTGATTATGTTTCAGAGCTCGAAATGCTTACTTACCCATGGCGAAACGGTTCAATTCTTGCAAATGTGTTGTGACTCCTCAAGAGAAGATTGGTAAATTCTTTGTTTCCTTGCTCTTTGAGAACATAACAACCTCATGTTCATCTATGTCAATGATTCATCAGTCTTTTAGCTGTTTATCTGTTTCTCAAAATCCATGTCTTTGCTTGTTTTTGTTTTCTGTATCTAGAATATAAGACGAACGTGTCACGGAATTCAAACATGTCAAAACTTCAGGCTGGATACTTGTTCCCAGAGGTTTGTATTGTAATTCTTACTGTCTTGGTACTATCTAAGATTTTGCGATACGAGTTTGTAATGTATTGGAAACATCTTAAAGGAATGGCTATTTCTTCAGCAACCGAATCTTCACAGCACATGCATCAGAAGCAATTCTCAACCAAATCCAAGCCGGAGACAGAAAGAAAACCCTAAGACACACCTTCGAGTTTTCACAGACGCGGCTTGGAGAAGCGACTTAAAGGTGGCTGTGAGCTTGGTGATCAGAAACCAAGACGATGAGACGATTGCCACTGAAACCTGTAGGAACCCGATTTCTACGATATGGCAAAACTGAATATTGTTTGGATTAGTGATAAAAAATCAGATACAAGATAGTGTTTGATCAATACCAAAATTACGAAGAACGAAGAATGGTATGTGTGGAGTCGAGACGCTCTTTCCTTAATTCTTTAATTGCCCGTAGTGTGACGGTTTTGATGCAATCAGAATCCCAGGATACAACCACACGATCGACTATTCCGCAACACTCGAGAATAGAAGCTAACGAACTCAAATTCTATGTGTACTCTCAGACACAAATAAAAGAAAATAAAAGAGAAAAAGAAAGACTTGTAAGGGATTTGTGTTGGTAATGGTCTATCTTTATCATGAGAAGAGGAGGAGCTGCTTTTAAAGCCATAATTCCAACGTATAGAAACGTTAGCAATAAAGGGAGATTGAGAATTGATTCTCACCATAATAACATTCCACCAATTCAGCTTTTATGTTACAAACAAAACCAAAACTGATTTTTTGTTTTGTTTTTAAAGCTTAATGATCAACGTTAAAAACTCATTTAATTTGAAAAGATATTTGTTGACTAAATCAACAATTATATTCAACAAGAATTTAGATCAAAAGACTAAATCTTTTGCCTAATTTCATAGCCCAAACCAAAGTTCGGTCTGAATATATTTTCTCCAATACACCAATGTGTACACAAGGTTTTGAACCTTGTTATGAGTTCTCCACTTTATATATTTAGGATTTTTCATCCAAACTTCCAATGTGGGACATTTGCTAGTTTTAACACTTAGCCAAATTTCAAAGCTTTACAAGCTTTCCAAGACACCCACTTTAAACCTCCATTTCTCATTCAAACTAACTCCGATTTTGACAACTAGATACACTATGTTATAATCGTACCAGAAAACCGGCCATTTCGATGGACGTCTCCACCGGAAACCATACCGGAAAATGGTCTAAAACCATTTCGTCAAAAACGAGTTCCAACAATCCCCCACATGAATAGAAATGACTCTATACACATGACGACTCGAAAACGGACTTTTGAGAGTACAAGCGAAAAATCCACTGTATCTGAGCTAGTAGCTTTTTCAGCCTTGAACCAGTCATTATCAATAGCTGTCGGGTTTACTCGACCAGGAGGTGAACGTGATGTCTTGAACCACCCGGGCTTTGATATAAACCGAGACAACAACTATATCACAGCTTCATTCTCTCACAGAACTAGGTTCTCTATTGTGTTCATTTTGGCCGTGAACATGCCTGGTAATCATGAGTGAACTTGGAGAATATAGCATTTCCTCATTCTCCTAGAAACGGCCCCATTTCACACTCACAAGGTGATTTGCCATTAGCTTTGTTTTAAGAAGTATCCTGTAATACTTCACTTATATTTCAAAGCTATGGACTCAAATCATTAAAAGCAAATGCTTATCCTCTACACATACAGGTAGCACTGTACAATCATCCTGGGAACTGGGTAGAGACAAAAGTCTCACAGTGCTCTTAGTAGATTCAATTTGACTTTGTTTTCCCTTTGAACCTACATCTTGGGATCTCCAGTCACGTAGGTGGGGTTACCGCCAAACCTCCTCTTAAGTCATAGGCTTTAAACCCATTCCTCTTGATGATTTTACCACATGATCTCTAGACCAACCTTTAAGGATCCTCTAGGTTGTCACTTGATTTGATGTAATATATCATGATTACTCAAATTTGAGATCAAGTGTCTAATGGTTTTATGTCATCTTCTTATACCATTATATGACAAAATTTACCATTATACATATTAATCAGTTCTTCATATCAAACCTGCCACTTAACATGTGTATAGTTTGACTGATCCACTAATTTAGGTCCAATTATGACCTTTCTAGGAGGTGGCACTACGACTTTAATCCAGACACCCCCACATTTTTAGGTATTTGTACGAAAATACAACACCTTTCCAAAGTCCATACGGTGTTTTACCAATGACTTTGTGTGATATTCTATTGAGGATATAATTTGTGGTAAGCGATGCTTTCCCCCACATTTTCTGGACTCACCCTGATTCCTCGAACAACATATTTTCATCTTTTTAAGACTATAAACTATTTCTTATAGTTTTTTCCGAGATGATTTTATCTCAATATGTCTCTTTGGTTGATGAATGTTTTTCCTCTTATAGGAAAGTCAAAGAGGCAACGTATCTTATGTCCATGATGACATAAACGCTTTTTTCCATTGATTTTAGAAATCAAAGTCAAATCCCATCATCTCACACCATCAATTTGCATACCTTAGAAGTATCAAATTATAATGGAGATTTATGATAATTTTAGTTATAAAATTAATCATAATTTTGATTTGAATTTGGTTCAAAAAATAAATTCAATAACCAAATTCAAAACCAAAATTTAGTTTCAAACCAAGTCCGGTTCGGCTTGACTCTATTCAATTGTGGATTTACTTTTCTTTAATACACATAGTGTATTCACAAGATATTTAATCTTGTTATACTTTTCCCTAAACATACAAGAGGACTTTCGCCTCATGTATCCAATGTGATATACATTAAATCACATACATTGGTTGTTTTCTCCACTTGATGGGATGGTGTTTTAGTAAGTTTAGCTCGTATGCAAACTTCACTTTTGTCTTCACTCGATTTGCATCTAAGAATTAGGTTCAAATTAATCAATCTTTTTTATAGATTATTAAGTCTCATGTCTAATCTTATCATGCCAAATATTGAAAGACTCAACCAAAGAAACAAATGGGTTTTTCTCATTAAAGGAAACATTGTCGGTTACAACATTATTATGGAAAAACTGTCAGAACATTCATCTTGACTAGTCCCCTTTCAGCAACCCTCACCCATATACATCCCATTCTTCTTGAGAACAAGCTTATCAAACTCGAAAGTTATCGCAAATCCGGCTTTGCTAATCAGCATCCCGGAAATCAGATTCTTCCGCATATCTGGCATATGCTTCACATTTTGGAGTGTAATCTCACTTCCCGAAGTCATCCTTAACACCACTGTGCCACGACCTTCAATCTTGGACGAGTCGGTGTTACACATGAACAACCGCTCCTCACTCTCGCATATTTGATAGGTCTTAAACATATCCTTATCAATGCATATGTGAGTAGTGGAACCCATATCATACCACCATTCCATAGGGTTATTCTTAACCAGACCAACGTTGGCATCATGCTCACAAATCTGAACACCATATTCAATACGGTTTCGAGACTCGATTCGCAGCCTAACAATCAAGTTTACAAGGGATATTGCATTCCGCATGTGTTTGAGATAGATCTTGAAGTCTTCCCAACTAGGAGGGAGCTTCTCAATCAAGTTGTTCACCATGAACATTTCACTAATGAACATGCCTTCAGACTCTATCTCATGCGTTAGCAATTGCATTGCTTCCACTTGTTCCATGATGGGTTTTGAATCCACCATTTCGAACTCTAGAAATTTCGCTAATGCGAATTTCGGAAAACTTGCGCCCTTAGACTTATATGTCTTTTCTGGCATCAGTCCTACGCTTACAGCGCTAGGCACTAAAGAGTTCACAAGTGGCAGACCACTCCCAAACTTAATTTGGGGCGTCGACTCACTTGACCCGTTTCCATTGCCAACGGTTGTCTCAATTGGTGCGTCCTTGATTTGAGCATCGACCAAAGTTTGGTTTTCGTTGTTAGTCATACTTAAAATCGAATCTGTTCACAAACACAAAAACGGATTAGTATACTAATTAAACCAAACACACAAATTCAATATAAAATAATGTGAACAATAATTTCAGAATAAACAAAAAAATTCCAGAAATCAGCCGATAAATTATATTGAATGCACAGCTAAACACACAAGTAGTTAAACAGTTTGACAAATTGCTAGAATCACGTTGAATAAAATATTCCAAAACACAAGTAAGTTATCAAAACTATAACGAAACCACTCTGTAAAATCAGCAATACTAAAACCAGACTTGAACCCGGTTACTTACAACCCAAGTCAACCAAATTAATAAACAATTCAGCTATGTTCGACACCCAATTCAACGAGTGAAATAGAACCAACATCTAGTCAAACCAGAACCAAACCGATTCTTAGCTAACCAAGTAAATCAATCAAAATCAAACCTTAGTTATAACAAACTCAACGATGACAGAGGCGACAGAGATTGAAAAGGATAACAAAAAATGAATATTTCCTTAAACAATCAGCTCTGAGATTTTATTTAAAAATCAGAACATGATATCGGAAATCCTTGAAAGCTAATTAATCATATATGCAACATAAGCAGGTTAATTGCAAACAGATCAAATATAATAGATGAACACTATTATTAGTGACAAGAGTTCTGATTAGCCGAACGATTCACCACCAAATTTCGATAAAGACCTGCTCTTATCAAAAAACTCAACAAATAATCAGTTTTTTCGTTAGTATTATAACGGAAAATTTAAGAATTAAGATTGTAGGAACCCGATTTCTACGATATGGCAAAACTGAATATTGTTTGGATTAGTGATAAAAAATCAGATACAAGATAGTGTTTGATCAATACCAAAATTACGAAGAACGAAGAATGGTATGTGTGGAGTCGAGACGCTCTTTCCTTAATTCTTTAATTGCCCGTAGTGTGACGGTTTTGATGCAATCAGAATCCCAGGATACAACCACACGATCGACTATTCCGCAACACTCGAGAATAGAAGCTAACGAACCCAAATTCTATGTGTACTCTCAGACACAAATAAAAGAAAATAAAAGAGAAAAAGAAAGACTTGTAAGGGATTTGTGTTGGTAATGGTCTATCTTTATCATGAGAAGAGGAGGAGCTGCTTTTAAAGCCATAATTCCAACGTATAGAAACGTTAGCAATAAAGGGAGATTGAGAATTGATTCTCACCATAATAACATTCCACCAATTCAGCTTTTATGTTACAAACAAAACCAAAACTGATTTTTTGTTTTGTTTTTAAAGCTTAATGATCAACGTTAAAAACTCATTTAATTTGAAAAGATATTTGTTGACTAAATCAACAATTATATTCAACAAGAATTTAGATCAAAAGACTAAATCTTTTGCCTAATTTCATAGCCCAAACCAAAGTTCGGTCTGAATATATTTTCTCCAATACACCAATGTGTACACAAGGTTTTGAACCTTGTTATGAGTTCTCCACTTTATATATTTAGGATTTTTCATCCAAACTTCCAATGTGGGACATTTGCTAGTTTTAACACCTAGCCAAATTTCAAAGCTTTACAAGCTTTCCAAGACACCCACTTTAAATCTCCATTTCTCATTCAAACTAACTCCGATTTTGACAACTAGATACACTATGTTATAGTGCTCACGGCAACGATTCTATCGTACCAGAAAACCGGCCATTCCGATGGACGTCTCCACCGGAAACCATACCGGAAAATGGTCTAAAACCATTTCGTCAAAAACGAGTTCCAACAAAACCTCATGCCAATCACACATCTATAGTATCTTGGAAGAGATCTACAAGCTTTCAATAGATCTAGAAATCGTATCATTTGTTTGTGTTCAAAGGGCACATAACCTTGAGGCTGATTTGATCGCAAAATCAACCCTTCATCTTGTATCGGTTAACCCGAATTTGCACTTGTATGGAACATATCTTGTCGCAAATGTCAAATATTTTACCTTTTTAAAAATTCGTAGCACTTACTAGAGTTCAATGCAATCTTGTATAAATCATGAATACAAGAAAAGCCGAAAAACCATTGTAGATCCGCCTCAAATTTCTTGATTTATTAATAGTGCTAAATGATCTCTCAATACAAAAAGCTCAACGCCATTAAAATTAAGACCAAATCCAGAAAATTATACAAAAGAGATACAAACGTAAACAAATCATTATAACGAGTTAGATATTCATAATTCCACGTATCTATGAAGTTGCATAGACAATTCTATGATTCCCTTAACCACTACACATCCATCACTGTCCAAACCAACAAGGTCGAACTTAGAAGTAAACTCACCACGGCTGTTCCGAGGAGGCAATGGAATCTTGGCACGACCCATCACAATAGTACCGTACGATGTTCCCGGATCTTTCCATGAATATCCTTTAAGCAATTCAATGTAAAGATATTGATGTGCAGGAGAATCTAAAGGAATCACAAGCTTTCTATTAAAAATAGGGAAGCCTTTGAAACACTTCACCACTTGTGTTCCATATTGTTCTTCTTCTAGGTTTGTCCATGCCACAATTTGATAGTACTCAGGATCTTCATAAGGCTGCGTAGGAGCTGTTTCATCAAGTTGCGTAAGAGTTTTTTCCTCCGTTACAAAACTTCGAAAGATCTTCAAGATCAACTCTGTGTTTTCGGGCTCCCTTTGTTGAGCTCTTTTCCCCTCACGAATCAATCTTTGTTTTTTCTTTGCTTCTCGCACTAAGTTTATCATCGAGAAAGAAAGTAGTAATCTAAAATATGAATACTTGTGTGTTAGGGTTTGTATGAGTTTATGTATAGATGTAGAGGGAGAAAGAGTTATCCTCAATATCATATTTCTTTTATTTTCTTCTAGGAAAATATAGATAAGTATGTGTATATATATATATATATCCCTTATAGCAAAAATATTTACTTTTAATATTATACACACGAGTATTTATTAATTTTGTAATATATATGAATCTAGACGTTTATATAAAAAAATGGAAGCAAGTTCATTTGATTTTTCTGAACCTTGTGATCAAGAGAACATACAATATTATCAGTTGTAAAAGAAAGAATGTCATAATTTGAGATGATTATCTATCGGTGGAAATTTTCAACGAGGGCTTTCCAAGTGAAAACTAATTTATTTGTTTTGAGAACTTTTTCATCTAATTAAGATAGAATTTTGAAGTAAAAATAACATAATGCATTCATCAATCATATCCATAAACAAACTGTTGAACTCGAGATTCTTGGGGTGGCTTGTGACTTGTGAGAATCAACGCAATTAAATAAAAAAAGTTATTGATATAATTTTTATTCACCACTTAATCCAAGGATACAAGGAACAAAGTTAATTACAACTTACCAAACGACTTATTTTCATCTTTGTTCTTCCTTTAAACGACACCACTAGAAAAAATAAGAGCATCTTTAATGGTAAGTAAACCTATTAAAAGTTCATAAGTCACAAATTTTAATATTAAAAAATTGTTAATGTAATGTGTTTGTAAGCTTTGGATCCACACATATGTTTTGGTCCAATTAGATATTGTCATGTGTCAATGATCCAAATATTTAAGTTTTTTTACTTAAATAATCATTTTTAATTAAATACACCCCAATCTCTTTAATTCGATCGTACATAACATCAATAGTAAATTTATCAGTATAATAGTTTTTTCAATTTTCTCTAAGCAGTTTTTTCAAGGAATAAACGGGGTTTTATTTCTTCTGACACCAGAAAATCATGTAAGAAAAACCCTACTTTTTTTTACCAGTCTCACTTACTTACTTATATGACTCAAACCCAAAAGACTTTTCTTGTCTCATTTTCTTGCAAATAATTTTTTCCATGGTTTCACCTCTTAAAGTTTGATTCTTGTAAAATTTTGTTTGCCTTACACATGTGTAGTTTTCTCCATATGGCTTTGTTCTGATCTCTAATAAAATCCAAAGAAAACACGTTTCTTGAGGAAAAATAATTGAATTCCTAAAACAATTTAGTAAACCGAAATTCCTAAAATTTCACGGTTTGGTTTGACAGATAGAAGTATACCGGGTTTGTACCAAACCAAAGAAGAACCCTAGTTTTTGTTATCAGTCTTCTTCACTAACACGATTTAAAACCCTACTTGCCTCATTTTTCATGCGATTTTTCTGCGAAAATCATTGTGAAAATGTCGACGACCAATCAGATAACTTCTTCAATGATCTCTTCTTCTTCATCTACTCTCTTAGCTCCTTCATATTTTAATCACAGGTTCGTCGATTTTTCCTTCTTTACTCTCTGTTTTGCTTCTGTTTCAATTTAAGTAATTGAGGAATATGAATTTGAAGTCACTGTTGTATGATTATTGATTGGTTTGTGATTTTGATTTTTGATTATGTTTCAGAGCTCGATATGCTTACTTACCAATGGCGAAACGGTTCGATTCTTGCAAATGTGTTGCGACTCCTCAAGAGAACATTGGTAATTTCTTACTCTATGAGAACATTACAACTTCATGTTGCATTTGTTGTAATGATATTAGTAAGCTAATTAAGTTTTGTTAATGATTTTGTTTTATGTATCTCTAGAATATAAGACGAATGTGTCAAGGAATTCAAACATGTCAAAACTTCAAGCTGGATACTTATTCCCTGAGGTTTGTATTGTTAACTCTTTACTGTGTCTTTGGTACTATTTAAGATTTTGCGATACGAGTTTGCGTATTGCTTCCAGTTTTAACAGAGAAAATGTTGGTACAAAGTTAGCATTTTTGAAAGCTTGTAGTGATATGAGATATGAATAAGCTATAACCATTGGATTACTTGTGCAATTAGTTATAAAGTCTTCTTTGTTTCTCTGTATATGATGCTCGTCTCTATTGCAGATTGCAAGAAGAAAGTCTGCACATTTGCTGAAGTATCCGGATGCGCAAATTATTAGTCTTGGAATAGGCGATACAACTGAGCCGATTCCAGAAGTGATTACTTCTGCAATGGCAAAGGTAGCTCCTTACCGTAACTGATTTCATGTACTTTTTTCTACTCGTTGGTTCAAGGATATGTTTAACTGATTCTGCTAATACTGCCTTAGCTTGCATTATGGTGACAAAAGAATACATTTTGCTTTGGCATATTTGGATTTACAAACAAGAATTTCTCTATAATCTAACAATGAAAACTTAATATAAATTTTTCTGAGAGTGATTTCTAAGATTGTTTATGTTTTTTTGTTCTATGACAGAAAGCTCATGATCTGTCCACAGTTGAGGGATACAGTGGTTATGGTGCTGAACAAGGGGCACAGGTCAGTGCACGCTTCATTGCCACCTTAATGCATTCTTCTTATTGTTTCGTTATCATGTGCTTTTGCACGTCACTTCAATCTTACCATAGATAATCTTGTACTACTGCTAAATTCGAAAGAAGATGGATCTAGACCTGTTTCATATTTGTAAAAATCTTATAGCTTCATTTGTTAAGTATACAAAGTAAACATTGATTTTACACATTGAAACAGCCACTGAGAGCTGCTCTTGCGGAAACATTCTACAGCGGCCTTGGCATAGGGGCTGATGACATTTTTGTTTCCGATGGTGCTAAATGTGATATCTCACGTCTCCAGGTTTGTTCTATTCTTGATTATGCATCCTTAATTGATACATACAAGATTAGGAAAGCTAAGCAGTTGTTTCTTGATTCCTCTTCTTGCAGGTTATGTTTGGTTCCAATGTTTCAATTGCTGTTCAGGATCCCTCATACCCGGTAATTGGACAAATATGAAACAAAATTGCAGTTATAGTCTTGTCTACTTTTGCTTCATTTTAAGTTTTAACTATGCTTCTCGGTGTTTTCGGTTATATAGGCTTATGTCGACTCCAGTGTTATTATGGGTCAGACCGGGCAATTTAACACTGATGTGCAAAAGTATGGAAACATTGAGTACATGAGCTGCACTCCAGAGAATGGCTTCTTTCCCGACTTATCCACCGTTGGCAGGACGGATATAATTTTCTTCTGTTCCCCAAATAACCCTACCGGCGCTGCTGCCACTAGAGAGCAACTAAAGGAGTTAGTTGACTTTGCAAAGAAGAACGGATCAATAATAGTTTATGATTCTGCATATGCAATGTACATGTCTGATGATAACCCACGCTCCATTTTCGAAATTCCTGGAGCAGAAGAGGTAATAGAATAATTGATTATATAACTTCCAAAAGGTCCATTTTCTTAATTACTTTCTTAATGAGCTCAATCGTCTACAGGTCGCTATGGAGACAGCTTCGTTCAGTAAATATGCTGGTTTCACTGGAGTTCGACTTGGTTGGACCGTCATCCCGAAAAAGCTATTCTATTCAGATGGCTTCCCTGTTGCAAAAGACTTTAATCGAATTGTCTGCACTTGCTTCAATGGTGCCTCTAATATCTCTCAAGCTGGTGCTCTTGCTTGCCTTTCTCCAGAAGGACTTGAGGTTAGCTTAGCTAAAGCGAGATCCCAAAACTTAACCAATTCCCACAAGTTCGTTCATATATACAAAATGATTATAATCTTTTGAAAACATTGCAGGCAATGCACAAGGTGATTGGATTCTACAAAGAAAACACAAACATAATCATCGACACATTCACTTCTCTCGGATACGATGTATACGGAGGAAAGAATGCGCCTTACGTCTGGGTACACTTCCCGAACCAAAGCTCATGGGATGTGTTTGGTGAGATTCTTGAGAAGACTCATGTTGTTACAACTCCAGGAAGTGGGTTTGGACCAGGTGGTGAAGGCTTTGTCCGTGTAAGCGCCTTTGGTCACAGAGAGAACATTTTAGAGGCATGTCGAAGATTCAAGCAGCTTTACAAATGAAGATCCTTATAATCCAATCATCATCAATCATCATTATGTTTGAAATAAAATAATCTCCCATTGTTTTCTCGAATTGTAGCAACTAAAGAAACAATCCATGTTTTAATCAGTTTGCAATTCTTCTTTTAAAACGTTAAATTGTCCAAATTTTGATAAATTGGAATGAATAAGGGTAAATTCATAAACATAAACATTTTAATTTCAACCAAAAACAATGTTTAATTAATATTTTCATTAATTTAATTAACTAAGTTTAGTCTTAAAAATTCTCTTACATTCCAATAGATTCAAGGACTAATTGGACATTTTAACACTTATTTGAAGAAGCTCATGCGTTTATAGCACATTACAAAAATTATGGTTGCATTTGACACTTTGTAGAAAAAAAGTCTAAAATACCCTCACGCGCACCGTGTACGATGATTTTTATGCGAGTAAACGAAGTTGTGTACGGTAATTTCATGCTAGCGATTTTTAATTTAATTAAATAATTATTTATTTTTTGCGTATTTTTTCACCTTTACTTTGTTTCCGATTTTATTAATTTTATGTGATTCAAAAATTATCGAATTCACCAATTTACATAAGTATTTTTTGTTCTTCACTTTTGGTATCCATATTACTATATATATATATATTAAAAATGCAAATTATTTTAAAATTTGTAATTATTTAGTTGTAAAAAATATATGTGTACATACACATACTTTATGTTGTACACATGGATAAGTAACAGAGTGTACAAATACGTTGATCGCCATTAAGTACACATATAATATGAATAATATATATAATTAGTGTGTTGTGGTATACGCATGTACACTTCGTATGCATATATGTACGCATACACGCATATAATATAAATAATATATATAATTAGTGTAACGTGGTATACACATGTACACATTCATATAGATACATGTACGAATGTACGCATACAATATGCATACATATATGTCGACAAAAAAAAAAATATGCATACATATATATAGTTAGTGTGATGTGGTGTATGTGTGTACACATACAATATGAATACTATTTATAATTAGTGTGATGTGGTTTACGCATGTACGCATTCCTATAGATACATGTACGTATATTTGTATGTGTATGTATATATAATATGTACGTGTATCTGGATGTACACCTATATTTTTACAAAATAAATACAAATTTTAAAATAATTTACAAGCTTAATATATATAGTAATATAGATATCAAAAGATGAAAAACAAAAATTATGTATTTAAATTAGTAAATTCGATCATTTTTTAATAATAGAAAATCAATTAAATAGAAAACAAAGTAAAGGTGAAAAAATGAAGAAGTAAATAAATAATTAATTAAATTGTGTATGTACATATGTTGTCACCGTACACATCGTTTTTCGACTTAAATCTCATCCACACACGCAGTAAGAGTAAAGTAATCAGAATATGGTGAAAAAGTGTACGGAAAACACCACTGTACAGAAAGTGCCATAAACACAAATGCATCCACGAAAAAAATGCCATATTGGCCAATTTTCTCTAGACTCAATTATTACTTTTTTAAATTTAAACTTATTTATCTAGATTCCGCAAAAAATCAGTAAAAATTCCGGCAGATTTCGCCGCTACCATTTGAGATTAAAATTATTTTTGATAAAGTCAGTAAAAAATCAACTAAAATTTCGCTAGACTCCAACCTTATTCCCTCTACTAGCATACTAACCATTTACACCCTAGGAAACAATCCAATGTTTTAATTTGCAATTCTTCTTTTTTTTTTTTTTTTTTTTTTTTGTCTTACAACCCCATATTTTAAATCACTGTTGGTCAATAGGAGATGTTTCCCTTAGGATAGTTCCTATTGACTCATCGAGATCTACATGGGAGAAAACATACCCACGTGCTCTAGCCTCTTTTGCGAGGAAATCGGCACGGACATTAGTTAAACGTGGACTAAGAGATAGGCTAAACGAAACAAATTTGTCTCTGAGTTCGAAGAGATAGTCTAATTCCGAATGGAAAGTTGGCCAATCCTGCGGATCCTCCAACATCTTCAGTAGATCCGAACAATCAGTCTCAAAATGACATGACAAGATATGTCTTTGCCTAAGGCAATCCATAGCCCAAGTAAGGCCGTCTAGCTCTGCATGTAGCGGTGATAGACTCCTCCGGCATCCGCGCCTGCCGGTGTGCACTTGTCCTGATGAATCAGTGAAACACCATCCCAGACCGCTTGTGTTCCCTTGGTTTACCCAAGACGCATCAACCTGGCATACTAGAGGGAGGGTTGTTATTACTGCGCTGAATGTTATGGTTTGAGGATGGGAATCTTCCTCCTCAACTTCCTCTTCCTCTGATTTTGCATTTCTCCAACTTTCTTCTTCAAGCTGTGCGAATTGAAAAGTGTCCACTGGTGAAACCTCCTTCCCATTATATATTTTATCGTTCCTTGCCTTCCAAATGTACCATATAATCCAGGGATAAGTATCCCGTTGGGGTTTGGGGAGACCCTTCTCCTCTGTCCTCCAAAATAGGAAATCCATATTTTGGAATTGTGACGTACTCGGGAAATGACCCGGAAGGGATTTGCAATTCTTCTTTTAAAACGTTAAATTCTACTACAAAATTGATAAACTTGGAATGAACAAGGGTATTTTCGTAAATTATGTTAGTTGAGCAACCATGTGTGCAAAGTTCCAAAACAATTTAAACAAGTGTCGTCTTGTATTGTCAGCCATATCAATTTGCAATTGCATAACAATGGCGATTCCTCAAGCGAAGATGGAGCTTCGATCTCTGGGTAACACAGGGCTTAAAGTTAGCGCCGTTGGTTTTGGCGCCTCTCCGCTCGGAAGTGTATTTGGTCCAGTCGGTGAAGATGATGCCATCGCCACCGTTCGTGAAGCTTTCCGAATTGGCATCAACTTCTTCGATACCTCTCCGTAATCACTTCCTCTATTACCTCTTCTCGAGATTTATCTCTGAACTAAATTGTTGATTCTGTCCTGAGGAATTTACCGATTCGAAATTCGATGATATGTGTATGTTTAGATGAGGTTAACGCTATGTTGAGTCCAAATTATAGTCAGAATTGACCAAGAGCCAATAGCTCAACTAGTAAAGATCTTAGGCAAATCCTAGAGGTCGCTGGTTCGAGTGTCGCTTCAGACGAAACTAATATTACATGTTGTGGTTTCGGGCAGGGATTACGGGGTTTCGGCCCCGAACTTCCTATTTAAAAATAAAAAATTATAGTCAGTGTTAGGGTGAATTTTTAGCTGAGTGTTATGTTTTTGTGAAGGTATTATGGAGGAACGCTTTCAGAGAAGATGCTTGGTAAGGGACTTAAGGCTTTACAAGTACCTAGAAGTGATTACATTGTGGCTACTAAGTGTGGACGATATGAGGAAGGTTTTGATTTTAGTGCTGAGAGAGTAAGGAAGAGTATTGATGAGAGTTTGGAGAGGCTTCAGCTAGATTATGTTGATATACTTCATTGTCATGATATTGAATTTGTGTCTCTTGATCAGGTGGTTCTCTTTAGTGGTTAGTGTTTGATTCAGTTCTCTTAAACCTTTACTAATTGTTGTTTTCTTATGGTTGCTAGATTGTGAGTGAAACAATTCCTGCTCTTCAGAAACTGAAACAGGAAGGGAAGATTCGGTTTATTGGTATTACTGGTCTTCCTTTAGATGTTTTTACTTATGTTCTTGATCGAGTGCCTCCAGGGACAATTGATGTGATATTATCGTATTGTCATTACGGTGTCAATGATTCAACGTTGCTGGATTTACTACCTTACTTGAAGAGCAAAGGTGTGGGTGTGATAAGTGCTTCTCCGTTGTCAATGGGTCTACTTACCGAACAAGGTCCTCCTGAATGGCACCCTGCTTCCCCTGAGCTCAAGGTTTGACATTTATATTAGAATGCGATTCTTTTGCTTAATTTTAGTAGCACTCATACTGAAACATCCGTATAAGAAACCATTGCTAGAGCATTGTTGCATGCAGCATTCTCTCGAGCATAAACATGCTATAGACTAAATGATATACTTCTGAGACTGGCACTTCCTCCTTTTCTTAACTTGGACCGACACTATGATAGATCTTCATAAAGAAGATTAGAGGATTCATAGGTTGCCTAGTGACCTGTTAGGTTAAATCCTGCATTAACATAGTAGTTGGTCTTTGATGAGGAACTAAGTAGAGGATTGAACAGATTCATGAGGTGGCTGGTATTAGTTTGATTCGAGGTTTGGGAGTATGAGATGCTCTTGAGTACCCTAGGTTTTGGTTGATTCTTTCTTCCTCGAAATTTTACTTTGATTGTGTGAGAAATAAAGGAAGATATTGGCTATGTTCTCAACAAATTGGTCTTACATACGAAACTCAAAACCCTTATTTGCTTTTGATGTCTTTTGTAGTCTGCATGCAAAGCCGCAGTTGCTCATTGCAAATCAAAGGGTAAGAAGATCACAAAGTTAGCACTGCAATACAGTCTAGCAAACAAGGACATTTCATCAGTGTTGGTTGGGATGAGCTCTGTTTCACAGGTATTCAATATTTTTTCCCCTAAACTATGTGAGAATTTGGAGTTAAAATATGAAACATTCTGTAATTTTTTTATATCAGGTACAAGAAAATGTTGCAGCAGTTACAGAGCTTGAAGGTTTGGGGATTGATCAAGAAACTTTGTCTGAAGTTGAAGCTATTCTCAAACCTGTAAAGAATCTGACATGGCCAAGTGGTATCAATCAGAACTAAAAATCTCTTTGTGTTTCTTAAAACTCTGTTGTGTTGATATGATTAATAAAGTTTCTTAGGTATCAAAACAAATGAGAACATCTTTGATCCGGGGGTAATACTATCCCTTTCGTTATGTTTAAAATATGCTGCAAAATGATATTATAAAATGAGCAGACCAACGAAACAAACAAAAGTGGGTGGTTTTGTAATATTATTTGTGGACCAATTGAACATGTGCAAAGATCCAAAACAAGGGTCGTCTCTCTTATTCACATCCATTATTCGTTTGCAATTTTTCTTGATCTTTTAACAATGGTGGTTCCTCATGCGAAGATGGAGCTTCGATCTCTGGGTAACACAGGGCTTAAGGTTAGTGCTGTTGGTTTTGGCGCCTCTCCACTCGGAAGTCACTATAGTCCAGTTGCTGAAGATGATGCTGTTGCCGCCGTGCGTGAGGCTTTCCGGCTTGGTATCAACTTCTTCGATACTTCCCCGTAATTACTTCATCTATCTGTTCTGGAGATTACCTCTTATGGTTTGTTCAAAGTGGTTTAAGAGTAGTACTTAATGGAGTGATTTTGTAGTTTTGAGGGTTTTAATTTTGTGAAGGTATTATGGACGAACACTTTCTGAGAAAGTGCTTGGTAAGGCACTTAAGGCTTTACAAGTACCTAGAAGTGACTACATTGTGGCCACCAAGTGTGGTCGATATGTAGAAGGTTTTGATTTCAGTGCTGAGAGAGTAAGAAAGAGCATCGACGAAAGCTTGGAACATCTTGAGCTAGATTATGTTGACATACTTCATTGTCATGATATTGAGTTCGCGTCTCTTGATCAGGTTATAACTTTCTCTCTTGGTATGTTTTATCACCGTCATTGTCTGTGTTGACATTTACTAATTGTTGTTTCATGGCTGCTAGATTGTGAGTGAAACGATTCCTGCCCTTCAGAAACTAAAAGAAGAAGGGAAGCTCCGGTTTATTGGTATCACGGGTCTTCCATTTCACATTTTTAGTTACGTTCTTGATCGAGTTGCTCCAGGGACAATCAATGTGATATTATCATATTGTCATTATAGCGTCAATGATTCAACGTTACTCGATTTGCTACCGTACTTGAAGAGCAAAGGTGTGGGTGTGATAAGTGCTTCTCCGTTGTCAATGGCTCTCCTTACAGAACAAGGTCCTCCTGAATGGCACCCTGCTCCCCCCGAACTCAAGGTTTGACAATTAGAAAAGAATTTGATTCTTGTTAACATTTGTTATAACACTTGTGTTGAAAATAATCATTATAACAGACCAGTGTTAGAACACCAGTAGACTAAATGCTTTACTCATGAGACTGACAATTCCTCTGTTTCTTAACTCGGACAAAGATTGTGATAAATCTTCACTGATTGCTTAGTGACCCACTGACCCGTCAGCTTAACTGATTGTGCATTTACATGTTAGTTGGTCACTTGGTTTTTGATGAGTAGTAAGTAGAGGATTGAACATATTCATGAGGAGGCTGGTGTTAGAGTGGATGAAACCATGCCAATACTTTACCAATACAAAAGGAGGAGAGGCACAAAGGCCAAGCTCTCTAAGGCCCATGAAGGAGAAGAGTCTGGAAGGGGAGAGCTGGCAGAGGCCACGTCAACAGAAGCCAACAACTTGTGCGTGGAGAGAAAGTAACATCTATTTAGGAGGGGTTGTGTAGCATTTTGTCATTATCTATCTTTTGGATCATTGTGAGTTGTACGGAGAGTCAAGAGCTCCTTTGTTTTCTCTTGAATACTTTGTAAGTTTTTTTGGATCAATTGTGAGAGGGTTCTAGTTGATTTTGAAAGAAAAGGTTACATTGTTTCTATCTTTACAATTCTAATCTTAACAATTTGGTAGCAGAGCTTTGTTCCGAGACCAGAAATCATGCTTCCGACCACCAACAAACCGCGTGTAGAGCAAGAATCAAGTGGTTCGGTGAAAACTGACCTGGAGATCTCGGTGGGAGAGTTACAGGACCAGATGAAGGAAGTGCAGAAACAACTGGAGAGGTTAGACGCGTTGGAGAGGATCGAGAAGGTTCTGGGCAGTGTCAACTTCAAGCCACCAGAAAGCGCATCGGCGTCAATGGCGGCTCATGTAGGCACCGTCCCAGACGAAACTCCAGTCGCGCAAAGGGAAGGAAAATGAATCATGGAAGACGCCACCACCGTCTTTGGAAATGCAAGTAGGCAACTCGGGTACAGTCCAGCTCCACCACCGGCTTGGAATCCTCCCGACGACCGAGCCGTACCACTGTCTAGGAGGCTAGAACTTCCGGTCTTCAATGGAGAGCAAGCGGAGAACTGGATATCGAGAGTTGAGCAATATTTCGACGTGATGGAGTTTACCGATGGGCAGAAACTACACGAGGTGCGTCTGTGTTTCAGTGGAGAAGCGTTGAACTGGTACCAGTGGGAGAAGGATCGACGACCATTTGTGAACTGGGATCAGTTTAAAAGGAGGGTAATCGAGGATTTTGTGGGTGACGAAGAGATTTGTGCTGGTCAGCGATTGCTGACCCTGCGTCAGGAGGGAACGGTGAAAGAATACTGCCGCGATTTTATCGGTTTAGCAACCAACGCGCCGGAGGTGCCAGAGTTCGTCCTCGAATGGACCTTCATGAATGGGTTAAAACCGGAGATACGAACGCGAGCTGAAACCTTCTCTCCGCGTACCCTGACAGCAATGATGAGTACGGCGAAGAAGGTCGCAAACTGGACAGAGGCGGAGGGCCTCGTACCACGGAGTTACGGCGGCGGACCTAACAAAGGTACTCGAGTGGGCCTCACCAAACCCTTAGGCCCAACAAGCCAGAATGGCTTCAGGCCACAGAACAGGCCCACTACGACATTCGCCCCAACTAAGCCTGCCAACACGCAACGTATTGACGATAGAAACCCTAATCGCCAAAATCGCGTGAAGCCACCGTTCCGGAGGCTGACTCAGGCGGAGATCGATTGGAGGAAGGCGGAGGGGATGTGTTTCCGGTGCGATGAAAAAGGGCACTCGCGACCCCAGTGTCCGTACAAGGAGTTCCAGTTGATGATAGTCCAGGAAGACGGAAGTGAGAGAGAATGGGAAGAGTTAGAAGAGGAAGATGACGGAGAGGAGGGACAGGAGGTCACCGGCGTAGCCTCCTTATCCCTCAATTCGATGGTTGGAATCTCCTCACCTCGAACCGTCAAGATACAGGGTACCATTCGAGATGAGCCAGTCGTGGTAATGATAGACAGTGGCGCGACCCACAACTTCATATCGGAGAAGGTCGTTTCACGATTGGGGTTGGCCACAGAGCAGACAAAAGGGTATGGGGTAATGACAGGAACGGGTCTGACGGTCTCAAGCCAAGGTGTTTGCAGAGATGTTAAGCTCGGGCTGCAGGGGTTGATGATAGTAGCAAGGTTCTTGCCACTAGAGCTGGGCAGCGCCGACGTGATACTGGGTATCGAGTGGCTCGAGTCAGTGGGGGACATGCTGTGTAACTGGAAGCTACAGAAATTGACATTCGCAGTTGAAGGGAAACAGTTCAGTTTGCAAGGGGATCCCAGCATATGTTGCTCCCCAATTACGCTGAAGGGGTTATGGAAGGCATTGGAACAGGAGGGTCAAGGTATGATCATCGAGTATGGGGGAATGCAGGGACAGACACAAGCAGGAGCAAAGTTGGTTCCGCCGTCAGTGCAAGTGGTGTTGAGTAGGTTTCAGGGGGTGTTTGAGGAACCTCAGGGGCTGCCACCATCAAGAGGCAGAGAACACGCCATTGAGCTGGCCCAGGGAGCATCACCAGTTAGTGTGCGTCCCTTCAGGTATCCCCAGATACAGCGGGAGGAGTTGGAAAAGCAAGTAGCAGCCATGCTGGCTGCAGGGATTATACAGGAAAGCACCAGCCCTTTCTCAAGCCCAGTGCTGCTGGTAAGGAAGAAGGATGGGAGCTGGCGCTTCTGCGTTGACTACAGGGCACTGAACAAGGTAACAGTGGGTGACAGCTACCCAATACCGATGATTGATCAGCTCCTGGATGAACTACATGGGGCAGTCATCTTCTCCAAGCTAGACCTGCGAGCTGGGTACCACCAAATCAGGGTAAGAGCTGAGGATGTGCCAAAGACTGCGTTCAGGACGCATGATGGACATTATGAGTTCCTGGTGACGCCCTTTGGGCTCACCAATGCTCCAGCCACCTTCCAATCCCTGATGAATGATCTTTTTCGCCGATTCCTTCGCAGGTTTGTATTGGTATTTTTCGACGACATCTTGGTATACAGCAAATCAGAGGAGGAACACCAAGAACACCTCAAGACGGTGCTACAGGTGTTAGCAGACAACCAGCTGTATGCAAACTTGAAGAAGTGTCAGTTTGGAACAGAGAAGGTGGATTACCTAGGGCATATCATATCAGCTCAAGGAGTGGCAGCAGACCCTGCAAAGGTGCAGGCTATGGTGGACTGGCCAGTCCCTAGGAATGTGAAGGCACTCAGAGGGTTCTTGGGGTTGACTGGGTACTACAGGAAGTTCGTGAAAGGGTATGGAGAGATAGCTCGACCACTGACTGCTCTCCTCAAGAAGGATCAGTTCCAGTGGTCTCCCAAGGTGGAGGAAGCCTTTCAGTCCCTCAAGAGAGCCATGTCAACAGTACCTGTGTTGGCACTGGTGGATTTCTCAGTATTGTTTGTGGTTGAGTCTGACGCTTCTGGGGTTGGGCTTGGGGCAGTGTTAATGCAGCAGCAGCAGCCAGTCGCCTACTTCAGCCAAGCTCTTACTGACAGACAGCGTCTCAAGTCAATCTATGAGAGGGAGCTAATGGCTATTGTGTTTGCCATTCAAAAATGGAAACATTACTTGTTGGGCAGGAAGTTCTTGGTCAGGACAGACCAGAAGAGTCTCAAATTCTTGCTGGAGCAACGAGAGATCAATCTGGAGTATCAGAGGTGGCTTACCAAGATTTTGGGGTTTGAGTTTGAGATACAGTATAAGCCTGGACTGGAGAATAGAGCTGCGGATGCCCTGTCACGGATTGATGCCACTCCTCAATTGTGTGCATTATCGATGCCAACAGCCATCCAACTGACAGAGATAGATAGAGCCATCGGGCAAGATAAGGAGCTTTGTAAGTTGAAACACGAGGTGGAAAATGACGCTTCCAGCCATCCTGACTTCTCTGTAGTGCAAGGAAGACTACTGTGGAAAGGGAAGCTGGTCCTGCCTGCAGCTTCTCCTCTGGTTAAGCTGGTGATGAGGGAGTTCCATGATGGAAAAATGGGGGGACATGGAGGAATATTGAAGACTCAGAGAGGGATCAGTGCAGTTTTTTTCTGGAAAGGAATGATGGCCGACATCAAGAGATATGTGGCTGAGTGTCAGGTATGCCAACGCCACAAGTACTCTACCCTAGCACCTGCTGGCCTATTACAGCCGCTGCCTGTTCCTAAGCAAATTTGGGAGGACATCTCCATGGATTTTGTTGAGGGGCTGCCTAAGTCAGGAGGATACAACGTAGTGATGGTAGTGGTGGATCGCCTAACGAAGTATGCTCATTTTATCAAACTCAGCCACCCTTATGAAACACCAGATGTGGCTCGTATTTTTGTGCAGGAGATTGTACGTTTGCACGGGTATCCCAGGACCATTGTGTCAGATAGGGACAGAACCTTCACTGGAGGGTTTTGGCAGGAACTGTTCAGGCTCGCAGGAACTCAGCTCTGTTTCAGCACCGCCTATCACCCCCAAACTGATGGACAAACAGAGGTTACCAACAGAACCATGGAAACTTATCTAAGATGCTTCTCCAGTGAAAAACCCAGACAGTGGAGCCATTACTTACCCTGGGCTGAGTTGAGCTACAACACGTCTTTCCACACTGCCATCAAGATGACTCCATTCAAAGCTGTTTATGGGAGGGACCCTCCTACCCTGGTGAAGTATGAAAATGGATCCACTGCCAATGCGACATTGGAGGAACTGTTGGTAGAGAGAGATGACATGATCTGTGTGTTGCAGCAGCAGATACTGAGGACACAACACCTGATGAAACAGCAAGCAGATAGCCATCGAAGGGAAGTTGAGTTTGAAGTAGGGGATTGGGTGTTCCTAAAGATCAGGCCCTATAGGCAGAAATCGCTGGCTAGGAGGTCAAATGGGAAGCTAGCCGCCAGGTACTACGGGCCCTATGAGGTGGAAGCGCGAGTGGGTCCAGTAGCTTACAAACTGAAGCTACCACCTTCTGCCAAGGTACACCACACCTTTCATGTTTCGCAGCTCAAGGCTGCACGAGGGAGCGCTCTGGTTCCCACAGTCATGCCTCCACAGCTCACAGAGGAAGGGGTGCTAGAGGCTGAACCAGAATTTGTGTTGGGAGCAAGGGTAAATAAGCAGTCAGGCCAAGAGGAAGTGTTGATTCAGTGGAAAGGATTGCCAGAGAGTGAATGCACTTGGGAGTGGAAAAGCATAATCAATGGTCAGTTTCCCAAATTCAACCTTGAGGACAAGGTTAATATTAAAGCAGGGGGTAATGTTAGAGTGGATGAAACCATGCCAATACTTTACCAATACAAAAGGAGGAGAGGCACAAAGGCCAAGCTCTCTAAGGCCCATGAAGGAGAAGAGTCTGGAAGGGGAGAGCTGGCAGAGGCCACGTCAACAGAAGCCAACAACTTGTGCGTGGAGAGAAAGTAACATCTATTTAGGAGGGGTTGTGTAGCATTTTGTCATTATCTATCTTTTGGATCATTGTGAGTTGTACGGAGAGTCAAGAGCTCCTTTGTTTTCTCTTGAATACTTTGTAAGTTTTCTTGGATCAATTGTGAGAGGGTTCTAGTTGATTTTGAAAGAAAAGGTTACATTGTTTCTATCTTTACAATTCTAATCTTAACAGCTGGTATCTGGTAGACTTGAGGTGTGGGACGGTAGGGTATCCTCGTGAGTTAATTCCTAGGTTCAGTTTGGTCTTCGATTTTTTGCTTTGGTTTAGTGAGGAATGAATGAAGATACTGCCTTCTGCTCTTAAAGAATTGGTCTCACATATGAAACTCGAGACCCGTATTTGCTTTTGCTGTCTTGTGTAGTATGCTTGCAAAGCCACAGTTGCGCATTGTAAATCAAAGGGTAAGAAGATGACAAAGTTAGCACTTCAATACAGTTTATCAAACAAGGAGATTTCATCAGTGTTGGTTGGGATGGGCTCTGTCTCACAGGTATCATCAAGTTTAGGATTTTTCCCTCCCAAGTCCCAATTCTCCCCATGATTTTGTAGGAAAACTGGAGTTAAAATATGGAAACAAATGTGATTTTTTATCTCAGGTAGAAGAAAATGCTGCAGCAGTTACAGAGCTTGAAGTTTTAGGGATGGATCAAGAAACTCTATCTCAAGTTGAAGCTATTCTCAAGCCTGTGAAGAATCTAACATGGCCAAGTGGTATTAATCAGAACTAAAGGCTTTTTGTTTCTCGAGTCTTCTGTGTTTGTTTTGTCAGTAACCATAAGTTTGATCTATAAGATATTTATTTGGTATCAAAACTAATCACAACATCAACAATCACATTGATACTTATATAAATTACAGCACAAGATGAGATTATGGAAGAAATTACATATGTTCATTATTTACAAACACAAACAGAAGAAAGTACGAAAAAGGCCTAAAAATGGAAAATCTCCATTCACCAGCAACTAAGTTCAATAGCTCTTTGGAACCTCTTATCGTACGTAGCTGGATCACCAAAGAGCCAAAGAATAAACTTCGAACGGTCAGAACTTTCCGATGAGTTTCTCGCCGGAAAATGACATTTAACTACTGGTGGTGATGGTTCTGGTTGTGGCTGAAGAGTATTTCTTGTTGTTATCTGCTGAAATAGAGGATAAGAGAGCATGAACATCGCAGCTGATGGTGCCATCGATGGATCTAAATCCTTAAATTGAAGAAACTATGAGGTTTTTTTAGTGTAAGTTGGAGAGAAATTGGGAGGTTTTGAGTGTATTAATATAAGAGGAGAGGATAAAGAATGATGGGAGTAGGTATGTGTTTCTTTGGGAACAAGGCTGAACATAAAATTTGGTCGTTTTTTATAATAAAGTATATCCAAATATGACCTATCGTTTCATAACACGTGGCTTACATGCTAACTTGTGCCAGAACCGTGGCTATCTTGTGCGAATGGTATGATAAGATAAAGAACTTGTGACAATATCGTGTAGTGCGGACTTGGGACCATTACATAATGCTACAAAAATGTCCCACTACATACTTCTAAAAATTATCAAAAATCATGACGAGTTTTTTTAACTGATCATCTATGTTATTATTGTAAACCAAACTAAACTTAGACCTAATCCGAGGACCGAGGATTAAATAATTTTTAACCGATGATACAATGAGATGACAAAAAAAAATATATTCACACAATCTTTATAAAGAAAAGCCAAAAATCTCAAGAAGAAACGTGTACTCTTTTCAAACATATGCGATAAATTGGAAACGATACAAAGAAGAGTAGCATGGTCCATGGCAAGGATGTCTAAATCTTTTGTTAAAAAAAATGTCTAAATCTAAAAATTATTCAAAAATATTTTTTATTAAAGAAAGACTGTGTGAACAAGTTTTAGAGGAATCTTGCCAAATGATAACTTTGGAAAGAAGATAAGAATATATTACAAAGAAACTCCAAATTAAATCTTCACCACCGATGCTTCACCACCGATGCTTCTTCCTCTCTTCTCTAGACTCTTCTAACCAAAGAATTAAATTCCTTAACTTTTGACAATGCC
Organism: Arabis alpina; assembly: GCA_900128785.1. Lineage (NCBI taxonomy): Eukaryota > Viridiplantae > Streptophyta > Magnoliopsida > Brassicales > Brassicaceae > Arabis > Arabis alpina. The sequence goes on from LT669794.1 coordinate 6,294,586, forward strand.
ATCATCTTTTCTCGTCACTTCTTTGCCACTATTTAAAGTCTTTTCTTTTCATTTTCAGTGTACTTTTCAAGATTATTCTCAAAACGTCCACAAAGTCTTACCCAAAAACTACGTTATTATTTTAGAGTTATCTTCAAGATTATGTTCTTTGGCAAATATAAATACACGTCGACAAAGCCCATATTTCCGCTCTAAAATATTGCAATCTGTGTATGCTCTCTCTCTCTCTCTCTCTCTCTCTCTCTCTCTCTCTCTCTACTATTATATACCATCTTGCTTAGACAATTTATAAGTTCTTGCTATTCAAAAACTATAATTTTTGTACGTATTTTAAGGCCAAAATATGAGTGATCCGAAGTATGCATATCCTTATCCTGCGCAGGCAAATTACCCGCAAGGACCGCCACCGCCCGTAGGAGTACCGCCGCAGTATTATGCTCCTCCACCGCCACCGCCTCCACCACCAACGGAGAAAGCTGGTTTTCTTAAGGGAATGTAAGTGTTCTTTTATTATATTTCATTAGATTGTTTTGTTTTTATAATTTAATTTAGTAAATTAAGAGATTTATAGTTAAACCGGTTTTGGTACTTGAGATCCGGTTTTCTTTAACTTTGAGGGGGAAGAAAATCAGATAAATTTGCATTTTATCATTCAAAACGTGAAAAAATGGTATATCATTCAATCACTTGTGAGAATTTTCTTCAATAACGTTATGAGATATTTTTTTGTCTTAAAATCATTGTGATTTGTTTTGTTTATGTGTGTGTTTTGGTTTGCAGGCTTGCGGCTCTGTGTTGTTGCTGTTTGATTGATGAATGTTGCTGTGATCCGACCATTATATGCTTTGATTAAGTTTTGAAGATTAAAAAATCACTCTTTGTGTGATAATTTATTATGGGGGTTTATGTAATAATTGTTCTAATGAAATGCGATAACTTTCTTATCAGCTGATAATAATTATGTGTGACAAATTTTTTTTTTTTTTTTGTTGTAAATGTATGACAAATTTCTGCAGCTAAGTAAAACATTGATTCCTCACTAGAATATTTCCTTTGAAACTCATGAATAAAACCAGAGAATTTATTCTGATTTGTTATTGTTGGAGACGTTGAAATTTTAACTACAAACTTACTAATCTAGACAAAAGGTGCTTGGCCGCTTGGTAGTAGATGGGATAATAAGTAAATGGATTTTATTCAAAAAAGGAAAATGGAGAATGGTGCAGAAACATGTGTCCATTTCTGAACCAAAGAGTAACCAAAACGTCTCTTAGATCTTAGCTACCTAGTGGATTAGAGATCCGATTTCTGTCTCAGTATCTAATTTAAAAAAAAAATATGTATGGATGGTAAATATGTTGATCCAAACAAAATCAATCATAAAAAAAAGAAATCCAGAAATTCATTGTTTTTTTTTTTTGAATTTTTTTTTTTTTTTATTCATTGTTAACAACCACATTAATCTGATTTTTCTTGCAGTTCAATCATTTATACGTGGAAAATCTTCCAAGTCTCGTTGACAAAAAATATAAAGAGGCCACAATTTATAGAGACCGATCTTGTCAATTTAAACTTATTGTCTTTTAATTATGGGATAATTATTTATAACTAATTTCTGCAGCTAAGTAAAACATTTGTTCTAACATTGCAGCGAAAGCTTACTAGAATAGTTCCTTTAGAAACTCATGAATAAAATCAGAGAATTTAATTATTCTGGTATCACTCATCCAAAGAAAAAGATGTGTATGTGTGTGTTGTTGATTTGTTGGAGTTGATTCGTTCTTAAAAACTAAAGCTCTTCGTGTAGTTTAATGTTCTTGCTTCTTGGAAGTGTAAGTAAGATTGCAAATTCGGTTTATATGATTAAAAAAGTTTCTTATGTATCAAAACTAATCAGAACATCTTCAACCGTATTCATTATATTAGTAATTACAATACAAGTTGAGATTATAGAAGAAATTACATACACTATGTGCATTTGCAAACTCAAAAAGAAGGAAGTACGAAAAATTGGAAATTCTCCATTCACTAGCAACTAAGTTCAATAGGTTCTTGGAACCTCTTGTCAAAGAGTAAACATCAAACAATCAGAAATTTCCGGTAAGTTTTTTGTCGGACGGTTCTAATATCATATTAGAAGAACAACTAAATAAATATGGTTTTTTAAATCATGGATATGGATGTGGCAGAAAATCTTAAAGATGAGATCTCTGGGAAAAACTTTTTACAAAGTCGATGTTCGCAATTTGTAGGATTCATCATTTTGCTATATTGATATGGGAATTTCAGAGCATGCTACAGTGGAGGCAGGAATTATTAGACATCGAAGGAGACAACATTGAATTGCTCAACTCAATGACCTAGAAGAAATAATATTAGGTATATCATGGTATCGAGCTAAAAGATCTTTGACCTATATTTTTTTTTCTCCATCATCATGTTCTTATAATTCTTCTTCTTAATTGAGTTTTTCTTCGCTTCCGCCTACTTCTACAAATCCTTCTCCTACTAAAATTTCTTTGCTCCAAAATCTTATTTTTCTAACCTAACGTTGCTTGCTTCTTCTTCTTCTACTAAAAGCCTTTGATGTGTTTGATTTCTTCTACAATTCTAAGCTTCACCATCATGAGCTCCTATTGTCGCTGTTTTGAAAAACCGCGGCTTTAGATTTCTACTACAACAACATCAACACCATCGTCGTGTTTGATTTCTTTTCTTCAACATGGTAAAAGTCATGAACGAGACTTCAACCATTGCTTCTACTACTACTTCAAGCACCTTCTACTACTACTTTAAGCATTGTTTCAACTACTACTACTACCTCTACCTCTACTTACTATAAGCCCTGTTGCTCCTGCACTTCTTTACTAGAAGAACCTGACGGCATTGTATATTGCCGATATTAAGACTTGTCCAATCTCACACGTGCTACCACGTATGAGCTTGCGGGAGGGTATTGGAAGATCGATGAGATCGACCTAATTAGATTAAGATAAATATAAATATATTCTCAAGATATGTAAGAATATATGAGAATAGGAAATCTATCATTATCTCTAATATACTATTTTCATATTAGTTTAGGAAATTATGTTATTCAATCTCTATATAAGGCTATGCCTCTTGTAACATAATTCTTATGAGAGTCTAATATAATTTTCCCAAACACCTTTGTATTTTTACTCTCATCAATATATCAAGGAGCAAACTGACAGAGACATAGTATGATATCACCTTATTCAGTACGCATGATACGTGGAATCAGATTCGTCACGTGTATCCTCAACTCCCATGGGCTAAGAGTGTTTGGTCCTCAAATGCAATACCAAAATACTCTTTCCTCATGTGAATAGCAATGCATAACATATTAGCTAGAGGTGATCGGATTATTCAGTGGAACTCACCTCAGCATACACAATGTATATTTTACAACTATCCTTTCAAAACTTGAAACATCTCTTTTTTTAGTGTGGTTATTCAAGTGCAGGCCTGACTCGAGGGATCATGGGACAAAACTATTCTGTGACGTGGGACAACATTGTTTCCTTAACTTCAAACACCACTCTAGGTTATATCTCTATCTTCACTATAAGATATGTTTTTTAAGCGGAAATATATGGCATTTGAAGGGAAAGAAATATGAGAAGACATGGAAAGCAACACTCTCCACCTATGAAGCTAATAAAGCTCATTGATCAAATAGTGAAAAATCGGTTTAATACAATTCGATTTTAAGAAGATAAACGATTTGAAAAGAGTGCAGTGTTTTGGCTTAGCAATCGAACAAACTAGATAGATTGGTTTCACATTCAAAAGCTCTAGCTATGAAACATTTATTGTAAAATAGTTTTTCGATTTGAATATAATTTACAATCATTTTTTTAATGGTTCCTTCATTAATTGTGAATCGATGTACAATTATTGGTTACTTATATACAAAATCATTAACGGACCAAAACATAACTAACCAGACAACAGTAACCGGGTTTTTTTTTTTGAATATGCTATAATTTTTCAACTAGAATTGAGAATCAAAAACATATTAGCCTACTATTTTCTTTTTGCACATCTCGTCTCGAGACAAACCATGTTTCCATGGCTTCCTCCAAACTCGCATCCCCTTTCGCTCGTATTGTCGATATCCGATTTCTGACTTGCTTGTCCACAAAAGTGATTAGGCATGATGACTGTTGAGGCTTTTCTCCATGTCTTCGATTATTCCTCTCTCTCCATATTGTATGTAATGTGGCTTTAAAAACATACCTCAACAAGAAGTGGCCTATGTTGTCTAGTATGTTTGTCTTGATGATCTCCCATATCTCGTCCCAATCACTAGTGTATCTTTGTGCAAGAATGTTTTGGGTTAAGACCCTCCATATTTCCTTCGAATATCTGCATGCGAAATAGAGGTGATTCCGAGTTTCGATGTGGCTTGAGCATAAAACACATAAACCGTCAGCCCCCACGTTCCAAGTAAGCATTCTCTCACCCGTAGACAAACGGTTATACACCGCAAGCCATGCGTGAACCATATTCCTTTATGCCATGATTTAACCTGCCCTGCATTCCTGACCACATTCCAAGTAGCTTTTGAATTAAACCTTGGTTTAAAATTATCCTCTATTTCCCTCCACAAAGCCTTATCCTCACGAGCTTGTATACATTTCCCTCTTTGTTCCTCTATGACTTTCTCCACTTGATTATAACCTTCAACCCGATGGTTTTCTCGTCGGTGTGATTTCAGAACCGTGGCCACCGTTGTATGGATTGGGATGCCAAAGTCTATGCATCCTCGTGTTCCTGTCACATCGATAAGACGACCCGCTTCGTTCCACACTTCATACCAAAAGGATGTACACTCCCCGTTCTGGATCTCCATTCTAATAAAGTCTTTAGCCAGGTCTCTGTATTTTAGGATCTTCTTCCACATCCATGAGCCTAAGGATGTTGCGTATCAAGTAACAGTAGACCCAATTAACCCATAGATAAGTCCGAGCAGAGAAGATTCTCCAAATAAGCTTTAGACAACATACCTTATTTACTTCTGATAATGGTTTTAACCCAACTCTCCTTCTGACTTGGGCTTGCAGACTTCTTTCCAAGAGATTTTAGCTTCCCTGGTGTTAAGATCCGGACCAGACCATAGAAAGGCAGAGCACAACCTTTATATCTCTTGAATGCACGTTTTTGGTAGACGAAAAGTTGACATCCAAAAATTAGTGAGGCTATGATTAACCGATCCTATTAGTTGAAGTCGACCTGCAAATGAGAGATATCTAGCTGTCCAACTACTAATCATTACCCGGATCTTTTCGAGCAGAGGATTATAGTCATTAGCCGTCATTCTCCGAGTCAATAATGGGAGTCCCAAGTAACGCACTGGAAGAGAGCTGGTTTCAAAAGGGAATTGGTCAAGGATTCCATCGATTGCTTCTGTCTCAACACCAGCTATGTAAATGGTGGATTTCTCAAGATTTATGGTTAGACCAGAAAAAACCGCAAATTCGTTGAAAACACCGAGGATGCCATCAATGGACTGCTTTTTACCATCCGAGAACACAAGTAAATCATCAGCAAAACAAAGGTGTGTAAGTTTGGCATTCTTACAATTGGGGTGATATCCTATCTTCCAATCCTGAGCAGCCTTATCAAGCATACAAGAGAGGACGTTCATACAAATCACAAAGAGATAAGGTGAGAGTGAGCAGCCTTGCCTAAGCCCTCTGTTGCTTTTAAAAAACCCAACTAATTCTCCATTAACTTGAACCGAGAAGGCCGCTGTTGTGATACAAAGTTTGATCCAGTGAATAAACTTTTCCGGGAAGTTCAAAGCAGCTAACGTAGTGAGCAAGAATGGTCATTGTACTGAATCAAATGCCTTTGAAATATCAATCTTTACCGAGCAACGGGGAGATATCGATGATTTATGATAGTTCTTGACTATCTCTGATGCAAGCAAGACATTTTCCATCAATGGCCGATCCTTTACGAAAGCTGACTGATTTGAGCTGATGAATCTTGGTAAAACCCTTTTCATTCTATTAACCAATTTTTTTGATAATACCTTGTAATGCACGGTACAACAGGATATTGGTCGGTAATCTTTCATTACCACTGCTTGCATCTTCTTTGGAATGAGAGCCAAGATGGTTGTGTTGATCCCTTTTGGGAGGAAACCCTTTTCAAAGAAGGATTGAACCGCTGTTACCACATCCTTCCCTACTATTTGCCATGAATCTCGAAAGAACTCATATGTGTATCCGTCTGGACCTGGCGATTTGTTGCTTGGCATTGCAAAGACTATCTCCTTTATCTCTTTTTCTGATGCTGATCTATTTAGTAGGTCTGCATCAGTTTCAGAACATTCGAACTTAAGGAGCCCCTTGAGGTGGTCAATTGTTGTTCCTCTGTAATTGGGAGCATGATGTGATAAAAACTCCTTAAAAAACTCCTCTGCTTCAAATTTTATGTCCTCTTGTGTGGTGGCGAAGGAACCATCTTGTCTCTGTATTTCTCTTATTGAGTTCTGCGCTTCTCTTACCTTTGCTGCTAAGTGGATATATTTTTGTTGTTTCCATCCCCCACTTGCATCCAATGCAGCTTGGATTTTTGCTTCAAAAATCTCTCCTTAAGTTCTACGAGATGTTGCCATTTTGCAAAAACTTGTGCCTCCTCTGCAACTGCATTTGGAGTAGGATTCATCATGGTTTGCGTCTGCAGCAAACAGATTCTTTCATATGCTTCCGTTGTTCGTTTCGTTAAATCGCCAAGATAGTCTTTACTCAACCTCCGAAGTTCAGGTTTCAATCCTTTTAGCTTTTTGGATAACCGGTGCATTGCTGATGTAGAGATGAAAAGGTCCTCTGTTTCCTTCCAATATGCTTGCACTCTTTGTATGAATTGAGGTGATCCAATTGTAGCATTAGAGAATTTAAAAGGTCTCCTGGTTTTTAATGAACCTCTGGTAATCTGAATTCTGCATCTTAAGTGATCAGAGCAGCCTCCTGCTTAAAACACTGAATATGCTTGTGGATAGAGTTTGTACCAAGTATCATTTATGAGGACTCGGTCCAGCTTTTTGCATATGACTCTTACTTCTCGTTTGTTACACCAAGTATGTTGTGGCCCGTGTGAAGTCTTATCAAGTAGGGAAGTATGTCTGACCATTCCCTGAAAATCTCTCATACCCATTGTTGTATTACCCATGCCTTCCGAGTGTTCATCAGCCACAAGAATTTCATTGAAATCTCCAAAGATTAACCATGGTTTATCTCTAAATAATGGCGAATCTTGGTGATTTTTTAGATGTTCCCATAATTCTTTTCTCTTTTCCATAAGGTTTGATGCGTAAATGAAAGAACAAAAGAACTCCTCTGTTGCTCCATCTAACAAAACCGAACAAGTCATTATCTGATCACTCTTAAAAAATGGTGTAATCCGAACCTTAAGACTCCATACCAGCCAAATCCTTTCGAGCCGGTTATGCTCATAATTTGACAGAAAAGACCAGTCCCTGAAAGTAGTTATTGCTATTTTCTGAGCCTTCCTTTCCTTCACTCTTGTTTCTAGAATGCCTCCAAATTGAAAATTATTCATCTTTATCTAGTCCTTGATCACCTTTTGTTTATTGGGTTGGTTAAAACCCCTTATGTTCCAGAGAAAACCAGACATTAATGTTTCTTGCGGGTACTTTTTTTCAAAACATTTGGATTAACATCCGTGGTGTTTTGAGAATTAGTATCCCCAAGAACTGTATGGTTTGCTTTTGAGAGACGAGGCAGAGTTTGCCTAAGGATTTTTGCATTTGCAACCTCTGTGTCAACTATCTCCTCCTCTGGCTGCTGCTCTTCTTCTACTGCCATATCTTCTATCTATACCTCTGGCATAAGGCTTTGTGTTTCAGTCTCCTCTTTGTCAGACCCTGTATTTTCCTCCGTCTCTTCATCGCTCAACACGGCGAATCTGGACTGTGATAGAATTGATACCTGACCATACTCCAACTCCTTTGGTTTCTTCTCTGGTGTACGACTCACCTTTATTGGTGTGGAGCATTCCCCATCTTCTTTTTCCTTCTCTTCCTGATTTATTTGGACTTGCTCTGTGCGCTTTGGATCAACCTCTGGCTCAATACTTGGAATTGACTTCGTCGGTGTCTCCAACGTTATAGGAAAGACCGCTGGACTCTGCTTTTCTTCAACATTTTTAACCAAACACACTGATGGTAAGTGTCCCCATTTACCACACGAGCTGCACTTAAGAGGTACGAATGGATATGAGAACTCCACTAGAGCTTCCTTGCCATCAGAAGTATTAAATTTGAGTTCATGTGGGAGATCATTAGACAGATCAGCTTTGACAAACACCTTTGCTACTTTAAAATCTAGACATTGTGCCGTGTCATAATGCAGACGGTCTGGAACTCCTACTGCACTAGTAATGAAGTTGAGCCCCTTCCAAGAGAACATATTCATAGGTACATTCTTTAGCTGCACCCAAATTGGCACATGTTTCACTACAAGTGCCGTTACATCTGTATCCGGAGTCCAAGGAAACATCTTAGCTGGGCTTCCAGCCAAACTGCACATATCACCCTTGAGCACCCTGTTTCGAGTGGCTGAGTTGCATATCCGGAACTTCATAGTTGTGTCATTGATGACAAACACCTCAATCATCTGGGATTTATCACCCCGAGCCCAAATCTTGTTAACAATGGCATGGATCTTTGCCACATGTGGAGCTTTTGCTAGAAACCTACCAATAACAAAATTTTCCCATAGAGGAGATGGATCCGTAAACACCTCTGCAGGAACTTGAACAGAACCAATCTCATCCTCAACTGAAACCTTCAAATCGTACTTTGTAAGAGCTTTCTTTGACTGAACGACATTCGACCATGATTTAGTAGAATCGGTTTGAGGAGCCAAAACTTGATTCGGAGAGTGTGTAACCTGACCCACTGCTTCCTCCGGCGAAGCCCTTTCCTCCATATGGAGGGAGGAAATCAACGGCGGCGGACTGCCGTGAGGTGTAAGAAAGCAAAACCCTAATCGCCAATAAAATCCTCCTCAGAGCAAAAAAGTAACCGGGTTTAACCAATCTCAATCATAATGTATCTAAGTCTAAATTAAAAGTGATGGTTCCGGTTGGGGCTGCATAGTATTGTTTGTTGTTATCTGCTGAATTAGACGATATGTAAACATAAACAGTGCAGATGATGGTACCCAATTAGGTCTGGAAAAAATACTCGAAACCCACCCAAAATTATCCTGAACCATTTAAAAAAGAAATGTATCCAATGGATCCTATATGTTTGGAACAAAAGAACCGGAATTATATCCGAAACATAAGCTAGTTTTTATATATTTTGGTTCTAGGTTGTATACGTTTGGGTAGCTTAGATAAATTTTACAATTTCTTTATTATCTTTTGATTAATTAGGATATTTTTAGGTATTTTCGGATAGTTCATATAAAAATAACCAATTTAGGTATTTATTGGAATATTAATAGACTTTTTATTTTTGGATATTTCAAATACTTTTGATGTTTTCGTGGATTTTGGATAGAACATATCTGAACCTAAACCAAACCGAATGAAAATCTATTTTTCTGGGATAATTATGGTCCTCATAATTAAAAGCCAAACCGATTCAAAGCCGATATAAGTTATAACCAAACATAAACTGTTTTGGTACACTTATATGGATCCTAAATTCGTCTACTCAAAACAAACAAATCAGTTTTTACTTAGAACCGAACTAAATATCCGAGTGCCCATGTTTAGTGCTATTGAAGGATCTTAATCCGTAAATTCGAAGAAATTTTGATGTTAAGAGTGCAAATTAGTAAATTACAAGATATTGGGAGGTTTTGAGTGTATAATTATAAGAAGAGAGGATAAAATATGAAGGGAATACCTGGGCATTCGGGTATTCGGGTCGGGTCCAGGTTCGGGTCCTAACGGGTACAGGTTCTATTGGGTATACTAAAATTGTAACCATTTAGGAACCTGTAAGGTTTCGGGTCGGGTCCAGGTTCGGGTCCTAATGGTACAGGTTCGTGTCCAGGTTCTTAATTTTGAAACCTGTATATACCCAAATTTTACATGTTCCTTATGGGTACAGGTTCGGGTACAGGTTCGGGTCCAAGTTCCAACTTATTAAACCTTTTAAATATCTGAATTTTACAAGTTCTTTCCACATATAGGTTCTAATCTAGGTGTTGTGATGTGTTTATACCCGAAATGTTAACAAAACATGTAACTTGAACATGTAAAATGCATTTGAAACACAAACACAAACAAACCAATAAGACAACAATCATATAATATGAACTAAGTTAAGAATACAATTATCAATCGAAGTTTGTCAATGTATAAAACTAAATAAATGTAACCAAAGCAATTATACAAACGAATAAGAGTCAATGACGAATCACGAATCAAAACAAATCATTTAGACAGACGAACAACGGAACAAGAATCAATGACCAATCACGAATCAATCGAGGCCAAGATTAGAAAGAGAATGATGATTATTGTAGATCAAATTCAAGACATCTATGATAAAAGAGACGATTGTGGTCGAGCTCAAGGAGGATTTGCAAAATCAAGCTTGAAATTTTAGGGATTACATTCGTTTGAAGAATCGATGTTTTTGGTGTTGGTATTGGAAAGTCGAACCGGTAACAACAAGTAAAAGTAAAACATTTAACTCACTTGTAGAATTTCTTTTTATTAGTATTATGACGATATTATAAATTTTTTGATAAAAAAAATATCAATAAATCAAATCTGTTTTATCATAATTTTTGGTAGATTTGACCTGCTAGGCTTAGGCATACATGTTCATGTTCGGGTACAGGTTCGGGTCCATGTTCGTGTCCAAACATGTACAGGTTCTTTCGGGTCTACTAAAAACATATTCATACAGGTTCCTGTAAGATTTTGGGTCGAGTACAGGTTTGGGTCTTACAAGTTCGGGTCCAGGTTCAGGTACACATGTTCAGGTTATTTTGCCCAGGCCTAGATGTGTGTGTTTTCTATGGGACCTCACCTTTCTACGTTTCTAAATAATGCACTTGAAGATAAATTTTGGTTATTTTCTATAAAATTATAGAGAAATTTACTCTCAAATATACTTTTCCACAAACTAATAACACATAAAAGTACTTCTTAAGGATGCCATACTTTTTGTGTGGTTATTGTCATCTTTATCCTCTAACTAAACTATATCTCTTTTAACTTTATCTAATAATTTTTTAATTCTCTAGTCTCTCTCCTTCAGACCAACAAAACACATGAGAAGAGAGAGAGAAACACAATCTGAGAAACAAAATCTCCAAATCATCGTCTAAACTCATGTATTTTTTGCTTGAATTTTCCTGAAAATTGTGTCTATGAAGACCATGAAGAAGAAGAGAAAAGAGATGATGAAACCAGATTAATATCTCACTATAAAAACAATCGGATTTCAAATATCAAAGAAGCTTTGATTTTGATTCATGGTAATATGTTCATATTCACAAATCTGAGATCAATTTTGTTCATCAATCACCAAATCATGACGTCGTTACCGGAGATTCTTCCGTTGTCACCAAAGAAACCAACCTATCAACAACGACGGCGGGAATTATGGTATGTGGTGGTAACGATCTCTAAAATCTTCATCGAAGATTCTTGCACTTGTGGATTCGAAATGGTTTATGGTAAGGGATCGAAGTAAGAGATTGGAGTAAGAAACATGTTTGTTTATGTCTCTGATTCTCTTAGACACCTCTCTTAATTTCAGATTTTTTGATACAAATCTTTTTTGATGGTCACGAATTTGTGGTTACGGTTGTATGGTTACAGATGGACAAACTATACACAATGCTTTCTATTTTAATCAGTGAACAAATAAGTATTAGCTTACAACGTATGGTCAAAGTATTGTTGACAACATAATTTAACATTGACAAAGTATTGTGGACAAGTTAGCGTGGATAACATATTCTTTTTAGCGATGATCTTGCAGAGACGGTTACGTTTCCAATTGATATCATCAAAACCATAATGCAGCTTCATGGTTCACAATATGATGTTGTTGGTGCGCACAAGCTTGCCTTCATCGAAGTCGTGTTGTAGATAACAGTAAAACATATTTTGTTTCATGACACTAACCATGAAACACTAACCATAAAAGAGTAACCATAAATCACTAACCACAATATATGAAAACTAACATATGAATAAATCAAGATTTAGGAACTTACTTGGACAATCAGGATCCAATGTTCATTGTAACAACAAAATCCATAGTCTTCTCATTCGTAACAATCTCATCTTTCTACTAATCAAAATTACACATCAACCTTTACTCAAAATTTCAAAGAACCAACGATTCAAACACTTGTGCATCGTTGTCCACTCAAAATCGATCTCAAATGGATGACTTCAATTGGCTTATGACATCCACAAAACATCACTCATGAAGTTTTAGTACAACCACAAATGAGTATCCACAAATGATAATCTAGCACATTTATTTAACAATCCAATCATCACAGTTTTTCTTTGATCCAAATCTCGTGGATAAAGAAATGTGGATACGTTTTTGATGCAATGTAATCGATTAAGGAATCATGATTCACACAAAATATCGATCCATTTGAAGAAATTCAAAACAAGAAACAAGAAAAGACCATAATTTCATCAAATTAGCCTTAGATTAAACCCTAATTATATCCCCAAATCAGTTTGACCACAAAATAGATATCATTTGCCTTTGGCTAAAATGAAGAACGTATATACAAACAGTGGCTAAGATACAGAATTTGTAGACAAAGACAAGCTTTTCCTCGCAATAGAATCTTCGCTGTCTTCGTCGTCGCTTTCTTTGTCTTCTTATTCTCTTTTACCGTCGATTTCGTCGGAATTCATTCTATTTTGGGGTTCGAGTAAGAAAAACCATGTTCATTCGAGGAAGAAGAAGCGTTGGTTCCATCGTCGACAGTGAAGGAGGAGATTAGCCAGATGTTTTGAGGATTTTTTAAAAAAATTTGTAAAAGTGTGAGATCTAACTAGACATCTCAATTGGTTTCTCTAAACCACACGATCCTTGTTTTATTTTATAAAACCAACGGTCTAGATCATGTTACATATAATTACATTTACTTCTCCTAACTAATAAAGAAATAAAAACTGAGGGTAGAATGGTATTAAAAATTGTTGAACAATTGAAAAAGTATACTATCCTATAAAAGTATGTTTATTGTAACTAAAATTTGGAAAAGTACCTATAACCGTAAGAACCCCAAAATTATATCCAAATATAACCAATCTTTTCTTGACACGATGCATATCATGCTAACTTGTGCCAGTGGTATCATAAGACAAGGAACTTGTCACAGATTCACAGTTCCGTGGCTTGTAGTGTGGTCCACACTGTGTGGACTTGGGACCAAAACATTAACCTACGTACTTATAAAATTATTAAAAAAAAATTGTAAATCAGTTTCAAATTTAACAATAATCTGAGGATTAAACATTGGTTAATTTGATAATCTCGAGATCAAAGATAATTGTGAATGACTTTTGTAACATCTATCATCAACTGAAAGTTTGCGGTATTTAGCATGTACACTAATTTTTTAGATATATATATACGGATCAATTATGATTAAAATTCCATTGACAAAAATTCAAATTAAGGTTTTCTAATTTAAGAGTAAAAAGTTGGGATTTTTGCCAAAATACTTCGATTTGAAAAATGCTTTGTTAGAATACCCCTTTATCTTTTTATGCCAATTGTTTCCAAAATTACCATTTAATAAAACTAAATAATTCAAAAAAATGGTTTTAACAATTTTTAAAAATCTGAAAAATATAAAAACGTTATGGAGAATGCATAAGTACATATGTTATAAAAAAAAATTATAAAAACAAATGATAGAAAGAAAAAAAAATTTCCTTCTACCATGCTCGAATCTGCCAGTAGATTACGTGTTCTGCCTAATACTATACATCTACCAGTAGTAGAATTGAAGTTCTTCTAATTGTTATCATTCTACCTAAGGTGGAATGCAGATTCTACTGTTTCCACCATTTCTACGAAATTCAGAAAACGATTTCTACTATTCACATTGTCGTCTACCATGTGCAGAATATACATTCTACTTCTTTCATCTACCTCTTTGTCTATATTCTACGAAATGGTAGAAAGTATGTTCTACCAAAATTAGTTTTAATTCACTAAATCTAGGATCTAACATAAAACAAAATTATACACTTTCCTTAATCAAAATATTTACTAAAAATAAAAATATTTTGTGATCTAAAATATTCTAAAAATAAGTTTACTTTAAATTTTTTGCTAATAGCGAATATATTTCGCAATTCAAAAAATTTAAGTTTTTTTTTTTCTTAAAAATGAAAATATTTCGAAATTTAAAATATTTTAAAAAGATCTCCCTAAATCTATGATCTGTTAAATGGAAATTATTTACGTTCCTTCAAAAAAAAATATTAAGTGAATAAATTAATTATTATCCTATTTCGAAATAACTTCGTAAGATAAAATATTTTTTCAGAAAACATTTACAAAAAACATTTTACTAATTTTAAAGGGTGAAATTGAGTTTACATTTTACTAAAGCCTAATGGGACAAAAATATATATGGTAGAAGGTATTGTAGCAAAGTATTTTTCAAATCAAGGCAATTTAGCAAAAATGCCTTAAAAGTTTCATAAGCACTGATACCATGGATTAATTAATATATCTCATTAAATTCAAATTATTTTGTTAATCGAAAAGATTTGGACCAAAGTTCATAAATTATTTTTGTTAAAATCGGGTTTCTCCCAATCAAAAAGCGAGCTTTGATTTCTAAACCACAAATTTATACATTTATTGAGTTTCTCATGGATTCCGAACTTAAAACTAATTGCTATGAACAGATTGGTCCTTATTTTTTATATATTCAAAAATTATTTTTCTAATTACAGATTTACTTTCATTGAGACTTCCCCTCACGCTCAAGCATGAACATTTGAAACATGAGCGTGAACGATTGTAACAACAACATCTATGGAATGGCCCAATAATCGGATGCAACACCTGACCGTTGAGTTATCATCTACGTTTATACCTAGTCGTACGGTTCTTCAAACAATAAAAAACAAAACTCGTGATTACAAGGTCCATAAGTAATTCACGAATGTGAGATAAAATAATAATCCGCGAAGATGAGAAATCAAATAATAAAGAATGTTGTTGACGAGGGCAAGAAAAACATCAATCTTGAATGAATTTATTTATCAATTCATGTCCAACATCATAACAACGTTGTGGCTATCAATGTATTGACTTTTACAAGTCACCACTCATAAGTCTCTTAGTAAGAGATGGTCAAAATATCATAGAAAACAAGTTACTTTAATCAACGATGATTAGAGCCAAGAGGTTTAAAAATAAGAAACATACGTTAACAGACTTGCTTTAACCTTCTTAGAAATAAAAGTTGCCCAGATAACCTTGTTAAAATCATAATCTCAAATGACCTCCTTAGAAATAAAAGTTTACCAAATAACCTTTAATTTGTATAAACATTATGTAGCATTTTATGATTTTAGGAGTTATATTTTAGGGTTTAAATATTTCAGTTTAGGTTTAAAAATTTATTTTCGGGTTTACCTTTATGGTTTAGAATTTACCTTTTGGGTTTAATATTTTGGGTTTAAAGTTTACTTTTAAGGTTTAGAATTTACCTTTTCGGGTTTAAAATGTTGGGTTTAGGGTTTATTTTAAC
The DNA here is from genome assembly GCA_900128785.1 of Arabis alpina. Taxonomy (NCBI): domain Eukaryota; kingdom Viridiplantae; phylum Streptophyta; class Magnoliopsida; order Brassicales; family Brassicaceae; genus Arabis; species Arabis alpina. The sequence goes on from LT669794.1 coordinate 6,310,371, forward strand.
GATTTGGGGTTTAGGATTTAAAGTGTTGTGGATATTTGGTTTCGATACCGTGATAGATTTATGAGACTAACAACATAAATATATTTATAAAATTATATCAGACATTTTATAGACTTTTTTCATAATTATTTCCATAATTTTGATCCGATTGATCTCATCAATCTTCCAAGACCCCCACACACTCATGTGTGGTAAGTTGTCTGAGATTGAAGATATCTTCAAAATATCAGAAAAGTACTATCCTAGTTAAGTCATTAAATCGAAATGAGATTGGTTAGATCTCGAATATTTTTCTGGATTATCTACTCTGGGTTATAAAACTCCAACTATGAGGTAGCTAGAATATTTTTATTTCGGGTTTCCGTTTATAATTGGATTTTAATGGCAAGATATACATCTTGCTCCCCAAGTTATCTTTAATAATATTACATATATGATTTAAAAAAAACCAAGGTTCTAATTAAAGAGAAACGACATGTGAAAAACTTTTTCTAAAAACAAGTTTTGAAGGATTTTTTTTGTTTCGAGTAAGTTTTTAAGGAATTTAGTTTTTGAAAATAAGTGGTTTAAGGAATCTTACCGAATGAAAACTTTAGAAAGAAGAGAAGAATATGTAATACAAAGAAACTCCTAATCACCACCGATTCTTCTTCCTCTCATCTTCACTTGAATTAATCTTCCAACCAAAGAAACAAAATTCCAATGACTTTTCACAATGCCACCGTTTTGGTCTCCTCTCTTCGGCACTACTCAACTCTTCATTTTCAGTGTACTATTCAAGATTATCCTCAAAACCTCCATCACAAATCCTTACCCCAAAAATACGTATTCTTATTTTTATTTTTTTATTAGAATTAGAATTATCTTCAAGCTTGTGTTGTTTTTTGGCAATATAAATACACGATGCAATCCGTGTTGTGAACTATCTCTCTACTAAAAGTTTTTGCTATTCATAAACTATAATTTATTAGTTTTGAGTTTTTACCAAGGCCAAAATATGCAACAGAAGTACGCATCTCCTAATCCTGCACCAGGAAATTACCCGCAAGGAGCGCCGCCTCCGAAGTATTATCCTCCGCCACCGCCACCGCCTCCACCAGCAAAGGAGAAAAGTTGTCTTCAGAAACTGTAAGTTTTCTGTTTTTACGTTAAATTATATTATTATGTTTGTATAACTTAACGTAGGATTTTAGCACCAAAAACAAAAGAAAACTTGACTTAGGACACTAAGGGATTTATAGGTAAAACGGTTTTGGTACTTCAGATCCGGATTTCTTTACCTTTGTGGGAAATGTTTTGCATTTTTAGCATTTTTTTTTGTTTGTAATAAAAAAACTTGAGTGGTATATTAGCTGAACTGAACATTGGAATAATGCAATCACATTTTCAAAACGCGAAAATGGTATATCATTCATTTATATGTGAGAACTTTTCTGCTTTGGTGGTGACAAAATGGTATATCATTCATTATCTCTTAAAATATTGTGATGAGTTTGTTATTCGGTTTTGGTTTGCAGGATGTTGGCTCTGTGTTGTTGCTGCTGCTTGCTGCTTGGTGGTGGCGGCGGTGGCTGAGATCTGGCAACTATATGCATTGATTAAGTTTTAAAGATTAAAAAAAACACTGTATTTCAATTTATTGTGGAGTTTATGTAATAATTGCTGAAAATACGTACTTTCTTGTTTGTGTGTTGTGATTGTTGGGATGTTCTACTAAAAACTATATAATCTTAAACAAAATTATACTTCATTCCTTTCAATTCAAATGTAAAGCTTCATTAAAAAGACTCACAAGTAAAACTAGAGAATTAAATCTGATTTCTTATTAGTTATAGACAAAGAAAAGAGAAAATGTGGTCGTTGGAAATGTTGAAATGTTAACTACAGTAGAACCTCTATAATTAATACTCTATAAATTAATAATCACTATAAATTAATAAAATCTTCCGGTCCCGAGTCGGATCAATGTAAAAATTAACGAAATTTGATAAAATGATAAGATAATAATTTTTTTGAAACTCCTATGTAAAATATGGTCCCAATAATAGTGTAAATTAATAATCATATATATATATAATAATTATGATAATGTACTAAAACATAGATTTTAATAATTTTGTTTTGATTGAAAATTGAAATCATGTTAGAGCTTATCTTTAACTTTACTTATTGCATCAAAAACTTTTATGATTTTTTTCTTGATATGCATCATAAACTTGTAAAAAAATCTAGACAAAATAATTGATTCTTTATGCATCTCTTTCTAAATGTATCCATCGACATTCCATGATTTCTTCTAAATCATATACATAAGAACGCATATCATTTTAATTGAATAGTAACATCCATTATATTACGATAATCAAATCAAGTCAATGCATGTAGTGTTTTTTGCAAATGGATTCATTAAATTCTTTAAAATACCTCATTCAACAAATATTTTAAAGAAAATTATTACATAAAATAGATTTTACTTTATAAATTAATAAATATTAATTTATCGATAAATTAATATCTCTTTAAACTAATACTTTTTCAAAGTCCCAACATTATTAATTTATAGAGGTTTTACTGTAGAAAGTAAACTAATCTAGACAAATAAAGGTATGGAAAGGTACTTGACCACTTGGTCGTACGTTGTTAATAAATATGGATTTTTATCCAAAACTAGAAAAAATTGGAAAATGCTAAAAAAGAAGCATGTGTGTACTTTTAAACCAAACAAAATGAATTATATGTTACGCAAAAATATTATCTAGAAATCCATTCTTAACAAGCACTATAATATGATTTTTTTTTCTTCTAAAACAATCATCCTTTATGGAAAATGTTCCAAGTCTCGTTGCACACAAAATATAAAGAGGCCACAGTTTATAGAGACCAATTTTGTAACATGACTTATTAATTAGACGACCCATCCCAAGACACAAGAGTGAAAGGGTTCAGCTTCTACACTCCATTATAACTCTCACTTAACAATCAATCCAATGCAGATCACTCCAAAACCACATTGTGTTCCGTTTTCCTATATAAATTCTTCATTCTGCCACACGTAATTTAATATCAAAACCCGAAAGAGCCATTAAATGAGTGAAATGTGTTATCACTTATGGCAGTCAGAGATATTGGTTTTAGATAATAGTTAGAATCCGCATCCGTTTTGGTGTTGATCTCCTGTTCTTCTGGATCTTCTTCCTGCAATGGGAGATGCCGCCTATGAACTGCTCGTGGAATACTTGAAAGAAGATGTCGGCAAGTCCAGATGTTCTTCGGTGTGATATCCGAACTGAGCTCTCACAAGAAAGGATAAATCAGTTCACGTAATCATCATGTACGCTTACATATTTGTTATATATTATTAAATAAATTACCACTTGTAATCATTCAACAAAATAAACAATGAATAGATGATACAATTAAATAAAAACATATATATTCGAACGATACTTCAAAAAGAAAACAATTTTTTTATATACTTAATCGAAAAGAGTTGGACCAAAGTTCATACAATTTATTTTTGTGGTCAAAATCGGGCTTTTTCCCAAACAAAAATCAATTCTTGATTTCTAATACATAACTTTCTCTTATGGTAAAAATAACAATGACAGAGGAAAATTATCTATACATATGGTAAACGAAAACTAAGTTTCTAAAGAGAAACAATGTCTAACAAGTTTTTTAAGGAATTTTGCCTAATCAAAACATTAGAAAGAAGAGAAGAATATGTTTATTTTTTGTTCAACCGAGAAGAATATGTAATACAAGAAACTCCAAAGTCCAAACTAAACCATTTAGCAAATCACTTTTGCTTCACCATCAATTCTTCTTCCTCTCTTCACTCAAATCTCCCAACCAAAAGAATTAAATTGTCTTTACTTTTTATAGTCCCACCATTTTGTCTCCTCTCTTCTTCAACACTATTCACGTCCTTCTTTCATTATCAGTGTATACTATTCAAGATTATCCTCCATCACAAATCCTTACCCCAAAAAAATACATTATTTTATTAGTTGTTCTTTGGAAAATATAAATACACGTCAACAAAAGCCCACATTTGTGCTCTAAAGATTGCAATCCGTGTATGTTATCTCTCTACTAAAGTTTTTGCTATTCATAAACTATAATTTAGAAGTTTTGAGCTTTTTTTAAGGCTAAAATATGACCCAAGAGAAGTATGCATCTCCTAGTCCTGCACCGGAAAATTACCCGCAAGATCCTCAGCCACCGCCTCCTCCTCCTCCGCCTCAACAACGAAAGGAGAAATATAAGTATCTTGAGAAATTGTAAGTGTTTTTTTTTTGGCTAACCTCTATAAAGATCATAATAGAAATGAAGTTAAGGTACTACAAATGAGGATTACTTAAAATAGAGTAACCTTGTCAGAAGAAGAGTAAAAACAAAATTATAATTGTTGCAAGTAAAAACAAGTTAAGGTATTTGCTAAACTGTAAATATCACTGTAAGTGTTCTGTTTTACGTTTCATTATGTTTGTTTCTTTAATTTAACTTACTAAGAGATTTATAATTAATTAAACCGGTTTGGGTGCTTCAGATCCGGTTTTCTTTAGTGTGAAGAAAACATTGTTAATTATGAGGACTTGACTGGTATACTAGCTGAACTAAACATTGGAATAGTGGAATCGCGTTTTCAAAACGCGAAAAATGGTATATCATTCATTATGTGTGAGAATTGTTCTGCTTTGGTGGTGAAAAAATGGTATACATTTCATTATCTCTTAGTATCCTCAATAAAGTTCTGAGAGAATTTTTGTCTCAAAATCATTGTGATGTGTTTGTTTTATGTGTTTTTGATTTGCAGTATTTTGTTTCTGTGTGCTTGCTGCGTGTTGGATAGCACTTGCTGCGCGTTGGATAGCAGTTGCTGTTGCTGAGATCTGGCCAATATATACATTGATTAAGTTTTAAAGATTAAAAAATCTTTCTTTGTATGTTTAGTTTATTTATGGGGTTGATGTTATAATTGTTGAAATATAATGCCACTACTGTCTTGTTTGTGTGTTGTGATTGTTGGGAATGTTCAACTAAAAACTATAATCTTAAACAAAAATAAAATTAATACTTCCTTTCAACTCAAATGTAAATCTTCAGAGATAACTATCTATTTCCTACGAAAACTATCTTCAAACTAAAACCTCTTTATATATCTATTCAAAAACAAAATTCGAAACTTATGTATCTCCGATTTAAAAGTTAAAAATATACTTCAAATTGTGAGTACCCACGAACATTAGTTTTTGTTTGTTTACTGTTTTGGAATTATATCTTAACTAAGTAAAAGCCAGTGTTCTAAAACACGTTCTAGGCGTTCACCTTAGTGGTGGTTAAGCGCTAAGCCCCATAAACAATGTAGATTATCGTTTATGCTCCTTAAAATATTTTATTATCCTATAAAATGATGATAATAAATATAATCTGAATTAGATATCTAATATATTATGGATTTTTGTAAAATGCTTAAACTGCCTAAAAGATTACCTAGACTCCAATTAGATGCTCTAGGAATATGCACTACAAAAAAAACAAGCTAATTTTGACGAGCAATTTGGTTTAAAATTGGTTAAAAACAGTAATTTCTGACTAGATTTTGACCAATATCAGTTCGTAAAAAATCGATGGTTGGTAATGGATTTTGGTCAAAAAGTACTCGAAATTCTTTGACCAAATAAAAATGGTCGAAATTTGGTTATGACCAATGAAAATGGTTGAAGGTATGTTTGATCAACTTTCGACTATACATTCCAACTAATTTTTGACCAAATTGAATTTAAGAATTATAAAAAAAAATTGTATGAAAAAATATTGAAATTCAAATTTTAATTTTAAATATTTGATTCATAATAATTAAAATAAAATAATATTTTAAAACATATAAACTAAAACAAAAATAAATATACAATCCAAAATTATCTTTAGGTCCAATGCTAATCGGTTACAAATAAATATACAATCCAAGTTTGGCAATAGCTTGCGTAAAAGAAAATTAAAAAACTTTTCCTTTTCAATCCCCATCTTAAGATTTGGGTCCGCAACCAAAATCAGTGCTTCCACTAGCTTTTGTAGTCTTCTTTCCCTTCTTTTTCCTCTTTCTTCTCCGATATGATCCACCTTCCCATGGCGGTTCCGATATGTTGCTATGGTGGTTCCTTACGTAACACTCTTCCCCAATTACTTTGAATTCTAGATCTTGTGCCTTAACTTGCTCAACAACCAACATACCTACACATAAAAAGAATAATGACCTACGGCGAATCTACATTTGGAAAATAATGTTCCGTTATTAAACTTTAAAAGGTTATCTAGTTCAACCAATTTATATCAGTCATACAAAACAACTATAACTTTTTATTCGTACCTTTGGTTAAAACGATTTTAATGTCTATGCAAAGAAAAGACTTGAGGCTTTCCAATGATATCCAGATAGTCTTCTGGGTCCTTACATATCGACGGTAAATCAACTTGCAGTTTCTCTGATCGGGTCTAAAAATAGGATTTCGAGTTTTAGAAATAGTGAGTTTACTCAATATTGAAATACGAATTGCGGCCATACCATACCTCGTAATAAAACCAAAACCTGCTACAGAAACTAGAAACTTAGATCTTTCCAAAGACGCCCAGATCACTATCTAGCCCCTTCAGACTTGTCAGGAAAATGCATACGAAGTCGACTAGTCACACATGCTCACACTGCGCAGATCAGTTCTAGAACAAAACCAATAACTTTCGGACTGTAACTCCAATTGACAAACGGTTTTTTGCTCTTGATAGATATGTAAGTTAGCTAGTTACCCATAAAATTTCGTTTGATTCCAATCGGTTTTGCTCGTCCTCTTCTCTCATTTCCCATAACATATATGATATGCTTTTCTTTTACTTAAAGGTGCTCTATGGTAGATCTGGTAAGGACTCTCCTCATTCTATGATGACACATATGGCTCCTTCAGAACCGTTCACCACTGCCCCGCCGTCAATCCCAGCTCCTCCTCGTGGAAGGTCATCCTCACGACGACAACTCTTTCCTCCTCTCTTCTCTTTTTCTTCTCCTTATGATAAAACTCTCTCACTCTTTTTTTCTTCTCTCATTTTCTTCTCACGATAACTTTCTCTTTTCTATACTTGTCTTCCTTTGACGGCAAAAGGAAACGTAGATGGTTTAGGGTTTAGGCTAGTTAGGGTTTTGCCCATTTATAACAAATATTTTAATTGGTCGGAAAATTTGTCAAAAATATATGATGAAATTTTGACCATTTTGTGGTCGGTTTATGTCAAATAATTTTTTCTCAAAAATTGTTGACCATTTTTTAATCAAAGTTTAAATTGATGGATAATTGATTAGAAATTTTTGACCAATTATCAACCAACTACATTGGTGTAAAAAATTTGACAACTTTTTGATTATTTAAAACTTTTTATCGTAATTTGATTAAAATTTCATCAATAATTTTAACCAATTATCAACCAACTATATTGGTATAAATGTTTTGACCATTTTTCGATCAATTCATATTTCTGTCATATTTTCGTCATAATTTCGTCAATAATTTTTTGACCGGAAAAAAAATGGTCGGAAATCGACATAGTGATGGCTGCACAATGTAAATCAGAAAGATGTGTCCACTTCTAAACCATACAAAATGAATCGTATGTCACACGAAAATCTAGAAATCCATGTTAATAAGCACTTTAATATGATTTTTCTTCTAATTCAATCGTGAATTACTTAATGGAAAATGTTCCATGTCTCGTTGCAAAAAAAATATAAAGAGGCTTATTAATATAAAAACAATTTATAGAGATCGATCTTGTAATGACTTATTAATTAAACCCATCCAAAAGAAACAAGAGTGAAAGGGTTCTGCTTCTTGATTGCTTTGCTATCAAGTATCAATACTCCAACAAAACAACAATTAAACTCTACCCATCTCAAGCTCTTAAATGAGACAAGATATGATGTGAAAGCATGCAAGAAGTCTCTGGGACATAGCAAGAGATTCATCACACAGCCAAAAATCTTACAAAACATGTTAGGTTATCTCTTGCATGCAACGGAAGGCAGATAATGACAGGAATGAAAACATGTCATGGAGTTAAGTGTCAAATATTAACTCTTTTGCTTGGAAATTTCTCATGGATTTGTTTCCTACTATAAAGCAAAACACTTTCGCTTCACCACCTATCCTTCTTCCTCTCTTCACTTGAATCGTCCAAACAATGACAAGTCTTTGTTTCATTATCAGTGTACTATTCAAGATTATCCTCCATCACAAATCCTTACCCCAAAAAAAATGCGATATTATGCGATATAAATACACGTCAACAAAAGCTCTAAAGATTGCAAACCCTGTATGTTATCTCTCTAATAAAGTTTTTTTCTAATAAAACTCTAATAAAGTTTTGGGTGTTTTTGCAAAGTAACTCAATTTGTTAATTTAATTTGTGTAATAGCTATGTAATAATTGTAATAGCTATGTAATAATTGTAATATGGAGATTAGCAATAGGACAAAAACTTGAGGTGGTGCTTTTACATTTTAAGCCCTAAATCCCAAATCCAAATCCTACCCCTAAAACTATACCCTAAACCCCAAACCCAAACCCTACCCCCTAAAACTATACCCTAATTTTGGAATAGTTAACCCAAACCCAAAAATTTAACATTCAAAACTAAAACATAAACCCCAAACCCAAACCCTACCCCCTAAACCTATACCCTAATTTTGGAATAGTTAACCCAAACCCAAAAATTTAACATTCAAAACTAAACTCTAAACCCCAAACCCCAAACCCAAACCCTACCCCCTAAAACTATACCCTAATTTTGGAATAGTTAACCCAAACCCAAAAATTTAACATTCAAAACTAAACCCTATCCCCTAAAACTATACCCTAATTTTGGAATAGTTAACCCAAACCCAAAAACTGAGTTTGTCATTGAGGGCATTTTTGTCATTAATACATAATACAGAGGAGCACAGTAAATTGTGCTATTGGATGCGTTATAATTTTTTTTTTGTTATACAATACAATTACCCTAAAGTTTTTGCTACTCATAAACTATTTGATGACTCTCCGCGTTCTATGCGGATTAATAGTCTCTTAAAATCAAATAATTTGAAACTTTATAATTTATTATTCAAACTTGTAAATAGTGTTCTATTCAAAAAAAAAATTCAGTTTTGGTTTTGTAGTTTTTTATAACTTAAATAAGAAAATTAATATGTAGAACATAAATCATTCTAATAAAGTATTTGAAACAATATTTATTTGGTCTCCTTTATATACATTAGAACCTCTATAAATTAATACTTTATAAATTAATTATCACCATAAATTAATAAAATCTTCCGGTCCCGAGTCGGGCCAATGTAAAAATTAATAAAATATTTGAAACTCCTATGTAAAATATGGTACCAATAATAGTATAAATTAATAATCATATATAATTACGCATATATATAAAAATGTGATAATGTACTAAAATATGTTTTTCATGACTTTTGTTTTGACTTAAAAATGAAAATCTCATTATAACTTATCTTTAACTTTACGTATTGCATCAACAAAAATTATGGTTATTTTCTCGGTCTTTATTATAAACTTATGAAAAATTCTAGACAAAATAATCGATATTTTATACATAACCTTTCTAAATGTATCATAGATATTAGAGATAATAACCATGATTTCTTCTATTATGATAATAACATCTACTCTATTGCGATAATCAACATTTCATGTCATTTTTCAAATAGATTAATTAAATTCCATAACATAACATCATTCGACCAAACAAATTAAGAAAAATGTTACCTAAAAGAATTTCTCTCAAAAAATTAATAAATTTTCAAAGCCTCAACATTATTAATTTATAGAGGTTTTAATGTATGTTGAGTTTAAAGAATACTTACTTATTTTAAGAACATTGCATAATAAAGTTGAATGAATAAAAATATTTCACATGATTATACTAACTACTAAAAACCAAAATCAGGAATAAAAAGATGATACCCCTTATTCGTTTCGTAGATGTTTTTTTTTTTTAACTTAATTGGACAAAAAATTATAATTTAAGTTTTTATATGCTTTATGTATGTTCAACGGTTCAATAATCTGTACTCTGTATTATAATTTTAAGTAAAAAAAAAATACGTGAAAACATATTTTATGTACATAAATGTTCTAGAACTTAATTGTGAGAAAAAATAATTTCTAAATAGTTTTGAATGAAAAATGAAAATTATGAAATATGATTAAAATTCCTTTTGCTTTATTTATGGAAAGAAATATAAATTTAGTTAGTAAATTTTTTTATTATGATTCTATTTTACCATATCATATTTCTTTGTTTGCCATGTATATGAAAGAGACACATAAGCAACCTTTCACAAAGCACCTCCCAAATAATATTATGATTCTATTTTGCCATATCATATTTCTTTGTTTGCCATGTATATGAAAGAGACACATAAGCAACCTTTCACAAAGCACCTCCCAAATAATATTTAAGAGATAATTTATTGGGTTTTGTGTTCTTTTCTAAGGCCAAAATATGACTCAGCAGAAGTATGCATCTCCTTATCCTGCACCGGGAAATTACCCGCAAGGAGCACCGCCTCCACAGGATTATCTTCAGTCATCGCCTCCACCACGAAAGGAGAAAGGTCGTTGTATTGACGTACTGTAAGTGTTCTGTTTTACGTTTCATTATGTTATTTTGTCTCTATAATTTAACTTAGGACACTAAGGGATTTATAGGTAAACCGGTTTTAGTACTTCAGATCCGAATCTTTGTAACTTCGTGGGAAGAAAATCAGATATTTTTGATAAAAAAAAAAAATCAGATAAATTTGCTTTTTTAACGTTTCCAAAACGTGAAAAATGGTATATCATTGATAATTGATTTTGTCTGTGAGAATTTTTCTGCTTTGGTGGTGAAAAATATTTTCATTCACTATCTCTTAATATCCTTAATAAGGTTCTGAGAAAAAAAATTAACCTTAATATCATTGTGATGTGTTTGTTTTATGTGTTTTTGGTATGCAGGTTTGACGTTCTGTGTTGTTGCGGCTTGGATATATGTTACTGATTGCTAGATGACAGTTGCAGTGATCTGGCCACTGTATGCATTGATTAAATGTTGAAAGTTTATGCCCTGTTGAAAGTAAATGTTGATGATTGTTACTTATGGAAACAATAACCAGAGACTGCAAAACAACAATCTTTATTCTAAAATCTGTAAAGACTCGTTCTGAATCGACATTCAATTCTACAATATCAAACCCAAACCATTACAACTGTAATTAAAAGACAGAGCAACAAGCATACCTCGCAACCCTAGTCATCAATGCGAAAGTTAATAGATAAATTAAGTGACTTATGTTTTTCGGACTTCAAAGGTCAAATCGCAAATCTTGATCACTTCGTTAATGAATTTGCATTTGATCCAAACAAGAAAAAAATGGAAAATGTTAACCGAAACATGTGACGACTTCTAAACCAAACAAAATGAATCATATGCTACTCAAAAACTAAATCTACAATCCATTCTTTACAAGCACTATACTATTATTTTTTTCTTGTAATTCAATCATCCTTAATGGAAAATGTTCCAAGTCTTGTTTCACAATAAAATATAAAGAGACCATAATTTTATAGAGACCGATTTTGTAACATTGACTTATTAATTAAACCCATCCCAAGAAACAAGAGTGAAAGGGTTTCTACTTCTTCACTCCATTATAACTCTCACTTAACACTCAATCCAATGTAGACTCCAAAACCACATTGTGACCCGTTTTCCTATATAAATTCTTCATTTTGCCAACCAACACATAATTTTAATATCAAAACCTTAAAATAGCCATTAAATGAATGAAATGCGTTATCACTTATCGCAGTCAGAGAGATTTGTTTTGGATAATAGTTAGTATCCGTATCCGTTTTGGTGTTGATCTCCTGCTCTTCTGGATCGTCTTCCTGTACCGGGAGATGCTGTGTATGAACTGCTGGTGGAATACATGGACGAAGATTTCGGTAAGTCCAGATGTTTCGACACTCCTGTTGTATCGGTACCATGATTGTACACCGATTCTGCTTCCAAAGGTAACTCTTCTAGTGTCTATTTGTCACACAAGCGAACAAAAATTTGTGCTGAATAGAATGAGCTAATAAGATGTTTGTATGTACAGAGTTATGTTTGGCTGAGAACATACACTGTAAGCTTGCTGAAGAATGTGGAGAGTCTCGTGCGTGCGTTTCCTCTTAACTGCTATCTCATCTGGCTCTTGCAGCATTTCTTCGAACAAGTTCTCCCTGATACCATTACCCAATTTTAAGAGACTATCCAAACACATATGTGAAGCATCATAAAAAACACAGGCACAATGCATCACCGGTAAAGCTTCTTGATGAAGACATTGTGCAGCTCCCGTTTCGTGTGGTTTACCTGAGTATTAATTTGTAATAAATATAAATCAGACGTCTAATAGAAAAAAACAATGTGTGAAGTGTGAACAAGTTTTTAAGGAAGCTTTCTTTTTCAAAATAAGTTTTTAAGGAATCTTGCCGAATGAAAACTTTAGAAAGAAGACAAGAATATATAGTACAAGTCCTAATTAAATCAAATAGCAATTCACTTTTGTTTCATCATCGATTCTTCTTCCTCTTTTCACTTGAATCTTCCAACCAAATAATTAAATTTCCCTTACTTTTCACAGTCCCACCGTTTTGTCTCCTCTCTACTTCGGCACTAGTCAAGTCTTTGTTTCATTTTCAGTGTACTATTCAAGATTATCCTAAAAACCTCCATCACAAATCCTTACCCCAAAAATTCGTTATTATTTTGTTTTATTAGTAAAAGAATTAGTATCTTCAAGCTTGTGTTACAAAATAACGATATTACATTGTGGCGACTAAGTGTGGACGATATGAAGAAGGTTTTGATTTCAGTGCTGCGAGAGTAACAAGGAGCATTGATGAGAGTTTGGAGACACTTCAGCTAGATTATGGCCACTAAGTGATATCGAGAAATTACATTGTCATATATATTGCTTTACATTATACCAATAAATCATTAATTGTAATCATTTAAAAATATTCTAAGCAATGAATCGTTGATACAATAAAATGAAAAAACGTATATTCAAGCGATGTTTTGTATAATTCAAAGTTTTTATATGGTGAATCGATAAATTTTGCGTCGATATTTAAACAATATTTTAGCACGCAATTTTTTTATAAAAAAAAAAAAAACGACCAATAAAACTATATTATACGTTTGGTGATTAAAGAAAATGATGTTTCTAATATGAACAAGATGTTTTTGAGGAATCTTGCCGCATGAAAACTTTAGAAAGAAGTGAAGAATTATGATTCAAGAAACTCCAAATTAAACAAAAAAGCAAATCACTTTACTTCACCTGCACCGACGCTTCCTCTCTTCACTAGAATTTTCCAACCAAAGAATTAGATTCCTTTACTTTTCACAGTACCACCATTTTCTCTCGTCTCTTCTTCGCCACTATTTAAAGTCTTCTTTTCATTTTCAGTCTACTTTTCAAGATTATTCTCAAAACCTCCATCACAATTTCTTCTTCCCAAAGGATACGTTATTTTATTAGAATTATCTTCAAGCTTGTGTTGTTCTTTGGCAAATATAAATACCCGTCGTTATATTTGCGCTCTAAAGATTGCAATCCATGTATGCTCTCTCCCCCTCTACTATTATTTCCTCTTGCTTCCAAAATTTATAAGTTCTTGCTATTCAAAAAAAAAATATATAGTTCTAAGTTATTTTTTGTAAGGCCAAAATATGAGTGATCCAAAGTATGCATATCCTTATCCGGCGCCAGGATACCCGCAAGGACCGCCTCCACCGGTAGGAGTACCACCGCAATATTACCCTCCGCCACCTCCACCACCAAAGGAGAACACTAGTTTTCTTCAGGGACTGTAAGTGTTCTGTTTTATGTTTCATTAGATTATTTTGTTTCTACTATAATTTAATTTACCAAACAAAGCGATTTATAGTTAAACCGGTTTTTGTACTTCGAATCCGGGTTTCTTTAACTTCATAGGGGAAAAAATCAGATAAAATTGCATTTTGTAATAAAAGAACTTGAGTGCTATATTAGCTGAACGTTGTAATAGTTGAAATCACGTTTTCAAAACGTAAAATAAAATGATATATCATTCCAGAATTTTTTTCAATAAGGTTATGAGATAATTTTTGCCTAAAAATCAATGTGTGTGTGTTTTTTGTTTGCAGGCTTGCGGCTTTGTGTTGTTGTTGCTTGATTGATGAATGTTGCTGTGATCCGACCATTATATGCATTGATTAAGTTTTAAAGATTAAAAAATCACTCTTTTTATGTTAATTTATTATTATGGGGTTTATGTAATAATTGTTGGTGAAATTTATAAATGGGAACCTGTGATAACTTTCTTGTCAATTCAAACTTAGATTTGTCTTTAATTATGTACAACAAATTTCTTCAGCTAAGTGTACAACACTGGTTCTAATATGGAAGAAGATGGGAATCTTGCCGAATGAAAACTTTAGAAAGAAGAAATTAAAAGACTATATAATACAAGAAACTCCAAATTAAACCAAGTAGCAAATCACTTTGCTTCACCATTGATTTTTCTTCCAACCAAATAATTACATTTCTTTTACTTTTCAAAGTGCCATTTTGTTAGTCTCCTCTCTTCTTCGGCCCCATTCAATTCTTTGTTCATTTTCAGTGTACTATTCAAGATTATCCCCGAAACCTCCATCACAAATCCTTACCCTCAAAAACACGTTATTATTTTTCTTTTATCACTATAAGAATTATCTTCAAGCTTGTGTTGGACTTTGCCAAATATAAATAAAATCCCACATTTGCTCGCTAAAGATTGCAATCCTTGTATCTATCTACTAAAAGTTTTTGCTATTCATTAGTTTTTGAGCTTTTTCTAAGGCCAAAATTCGACTCAACTGAATTACCCGCAAGGACCACCGCCACCGCCTGTAGGAGTACTGCCGCAGAATTATCCTCCGTCTCAACCACAAAAGGAGGAAGAGTGTTTTTCTCTTGGACTGTAAGTGTTCTGTATTACGTTTCATTATATTATCTTGTTTCCATAATTTAACTTAGAACACTAAGGGATTTATTCTGATTTTCTTTAACTTTGTGGGAAGAAAATCAGATACATTTGCATTTTAAACTTACATTAGCTGAACTGAACATTGGGATAGTGGAATCACGTTTTCAAAACGTGAAAAAATGGTATATCATTCATTATCTCTCGAAAACCTCAATAAGGTTCTGAGAGAATTTTTGTCTTAAAATCATTGTGATGTGTTTGTTTATGTGTGTTTTGGTTTGCAGGCTTTTGGGCCTGTGTTGTTGCTGCGGCTTGTTTGATGACAGTTCCTGTGATCTGGCCACTATAATGCATTGATTTAGTTTCAATGATTTGAAAATCACTCTGTGGAGTTTTACTTTATTGTGGGGTTTGTGTAATAAATGTTGTAATATAATGCGACAACTTTCTTGTTTGTGTTTGTGATTGTTGGGAATGTTCAACTATAAACGAAAAAAATTATACTTCCTTTCAACCCATGAGAAAATCTTCATTAGAAAAAAACTCAGAAGTAAAACTAGCGAATATATTCTGATTTCTGATTCATAATAGACAAAGAAAAAGAAAAATGTGGTCGTTGCAAATGTTGAAGTTTCAACTAGAAACTAAAAAAACAAAATAGTTATGGAAAGATACTTGACCACTTGGTCGTACGTTGTTAAAAAGAAGCATGTGTCTTCTTTTTTTTGGGGCAACAAGCATGTGTCTACTTCTAAACCAAACAAAATGAATCATATGTTACGCAAAAAAAAAAGGTCTAGAAATCCATTATTAGCAAGCATAGAATATGTTTTTTTCTTCTCTAATTCAATCATCCTTAATGGAAAATGTCCCATGCCTCGTTTGCACAAAAAAATATAAAGAGGCCACAATTTGTAGAGACCGATCTTGTAACATGGCTTATTAATCAAAAACATCTCAAGAAACAAGACTGAAAAGGTTTAGCTTCTTCACTCTATAACTCTCACTTAACACTCAATCCAATGTAGACTCCAAAACCACAGTGTCCCGTTTCCTAATGCCCCCGTTTTCAGTCTTCCAACCAAAGATTCTTCTTAATTTTTCACAATGCCACCGTTTTGTCTCCTCTCTCTCTTCTTCGGCACTATTCAAGTCTTCATTTTCAGTGTACTATTCAAGATTATCCTCAAAACATCCACCACACATCCTTACCCCAATATATGATGCAATCCGTGTATGTTATCTCTCTACTAAAAGTTTTTGCTATTCATAAACTATAATTTACTAGTTTTTAGTCTTTTCTAAGGCCAAGATATGAGTCATCCGAATAATGCATATCCTGGACGGGGAAATTATCCGCAAGCACCGCGGCATCAGCAATTTCCTGCACGAGGAAATTACCAGCAAGGAGCGAGGCCTCCCCAGGTAGGAGTACCGCCGCGACACGGAAATTACCAGCAAGGACCACCTCCCACACCAGAGGCCGAAGCGTGGTGTTGTGTGGCAGTGTAAGTGTTTTGTTTTACGTTTCAGTTTATTATTTTGTTTCTATAATTTAACTTAGCATACTAAGAGCATATTTATCCATTACACTCAAAAAGTGTTATAGACATTAGTTAACATTAATTTCTAATGAACCCTTACTAAAGTGTCTTTCCTAAGAACTATTTCATCCAAAATTTCACCAAAATCTTCATTTTTTCCTTTAAAAAAAAAAAAAAAATTACAATGAACCTTTAGTTAGTTCATGGATAAACATGCTCTAAGGGATTTATAAGAGAAATTCCTTAAAATACCACGCTTTGAAGATTTTTTTTCCGAAATACCATATTTTAAAAAAAAAAATCTAAAAATACTACTTTTTGTTGAAAGTTTCAAAAATACCACAACATTAAAAGTTGATTATTAAGGGTTATAATTTAAATTTTTTGGGTTTGGGTTAACTATTCCAAAATTACGGTATAGTTATAGGGGTTATGGTTTGGGGTTTGGGGTTAGTTTTGAATGTTGAAAGTAAATTTTAATTTTATGGTATTTTTGAAACTTTGGACAAAAAAGTAGTAATTTTGGAACTTTCGACAAAAAATGGTATTTTGGAAAAAAAAAATTCAAAGTGTGGTATTTTCGAAAATTGCCCTTAATTAAACCCGTTTTGGTACTTCATATCCGGTTCTCTTTAACTTGGTGGGAAGAAAATCAGATGTTTTAACGTTTATTATAAGAAGAATAGGACTTTACTATATTAGCTGAACAACGGGAATAGTTTTTCAAAACGTGAAAAATGGTATATCATTAATTATCCTTGAGAATTTTTCTGGCTTTGGTGGTGAAATAATATGCCATCCATCATCTCTTCACCCTCAATAAGGTTCTGTGAGAGTATTTGTCTTAAAATCATTGTGATGTGTTTATTTATGTAATTTTGGTTTGCAGGCTTGGGTTGCTGTGTTGTTGCTGTTTGTATGATAAATGTTGCTCCTGATTTCTGGATGAAAGTTGCTCTGATCTGGCCACTATATGCATTGATTAAGTTCAAAATATTAAAAAAATGACTCTTTTGTATGTTTAATCTATTATGGGATTTATGTAATAATTGTTGTAATATAATGTAAATACTTTCTTGTTTCTGTTTGTGATTGTTGGGAATGTTCAGAACTATAAACTATAATCTTAAACAAATAAATTTATACTTCCTTCCAACTCATAAGTAAATCTTGATTAAAAAAAAAAAAGACTCACGTATAAAACCAGAGAATTTACATTTCTAATTCGTTATAGATGAAGAAAAAGAAAAATAAAATGTGATCGTTGGAAATCTTGAATTTCAACTAGAAAGTAAACTAATCTGACAAAAAAAAGCTTTGGAATTGACCACTTGGTAGTAGGTTGTTAATGAATGATCAATTTGCAAACTAACCAAAAAAATGTAATAATTAGTAAACTAACTAAATTAACCTATGTGACCTAAACATGTCCGTTAGATTTAGGTCTAGGTTAAAAAATGGATAATGGTTAAAGAACATGTGTCTACTTCTAAACCAAACAAAATTAATAATACGTTTACACACAAAAATATAGAAATCCATTCTTAACAAGCACTATAAAATTTTCTTCTAATTCAATCAATCATAACTTAATGGAAAATGTTCCAAGTCCGTTGCACAAAAAGTATAAAGAGGCCACAATTTTATAGAGACCGATTTTGTAACATGACTTATTAATTAAACCCATCCCAAGAAACAAGAGTGAAAGGGTTTCTACTTCTTCACTCCATTATAACTCTCACTTAACACTCAATTCAATGTAGACTCCAAAACCACATTGTGACCCGTTTTCCTATATAAATTCTTCATTTTGCCAACCAACACATAATTTTAATATCAAAACCTTAAAATAGCCATTAAATGAATGAAATGCGTTATCACTTATCGCAGTCAGAGAGATTTGTTTTGGATAATAGTTAGTATCCGTATCCGTTTTGGTGTTGATCTCCTGCTCTTCTGGATCTTCTTCCTGTAACAGGAGATGCTGTGTATGAACTGCTCGTGGAATACATGGACGAAGATTTCGGTAAGTCCAGATGTTTCGACACTCCTGTTGTATCGGTACCATGATTGTACACTGATTCTGCCTCCAAAGGCAACTCGTCTAGTGTCTGTTTGGCACACAAGTGAAAAGAAATTTGAGCTGAATTATGAGCTAATACGATATTTGTATGTACGGAGTTATGTTTGGCTGAGAACATACCCTGTAAGCTTGCTGAAGAATGTGGAGAGTCTCCTGCGTGCGTTTCCTCTTAACTGCTATCTCATCAGGCTCTTGCAGCATTTCTTCGAACAAGTTCTCCCTGTAACAGATACAATTACCCAGTAATAAGAGACTATCCAAACACAGATGTGAAGCATACAAAAAAAAAATACACAAGCATCACCTGTAAAGCTTCTTGATGAAGACATTGTGCAGCTCCCGTTTCGTGTGGTTTACCTGAGTATTATATAGAAATAGTATGAATATCTTCAGAGTTCGGTTACTTTAAGATAGCAACAGAGTTTGAGTTACTGCAAGAAACTTGGGGGAGGGATGGGGTACTTGCCAGGAAATGCATGATTGCTTTTGGTACCGAGTCCTCAATATTCTTCCTTACAATGTCGTAGTATGATTTTAGTAACAGCTTTGTTATCTGAATCTCGACTACTTCCTGTTCTGAATAAGTTTCGGATGGCCTCAAGACAGCTGGGGGCTTCAGGAAAGCAAAGAAAAAAGTATGAGTTGAATAAGTAAGCATGTACTGGCAATAAGTATTATATCTAAGACGGCACAGAAGACACACCTCCTTTAGATAGATCATCGACAAGTTCTCAGACATATCCTCAATAGGTTCACTGAATGATTTGTTTAAAAAGTTTTCTTTAGTAGCTGGCCGATTATCACTCCCTCGGAAAATTGAAGGGATACCCCATCTTGAATCATTCGCACTTGCTATCATGTATCAATTGTCCAACAAAACCACAATCAAAACTTTACCCAGAATCTCAAGCTCTTAAACACATGGAGACAAGATATGTGAGTGCAAGCATGCAAGAAGTCTCTGAGACATAGCAAGAGATTCATCGCACAGCCAAAAATCTTACAAAACATGTTAGATTATAGAAGGCAGAACAGGAATGAGAACATTACCAGCTGGTGCAGCTTTTTCAGCATCTGCAGATACAACTACCTATAAACATGAAGTTAAGTGTCAAATAATAACTCTTTTGCTTGGAATTTTCTCATTTGCTCTTGGGAGTTTAGCACCAACCCACAGTGCACAAGGACATAAATTTAACTATATAACATAACAAATGACATACTTGATCAGTAACAATTCCATTCGCTTGTCTGCCGAGAAATGATCGAGATTTCACCTGACTCGCAGAAGAAGATGTTCTATCAGGCTCCACAGTGTCCTGCTACATCAAGTTAAACATATAAGAAACACTGCAGAGCATATAAGAAACAGGAAACTAATGTTTTATGTGTCGCTCAGAGGACTTCATACCTTTGATCGTGCCACAGGATGGGGAATCCTAGAAGACTTCACTTGTTGCATTGCAACCTCCACGGCTTTGGTTCCACCAATAAAATTTGGATGTGAAGTGTTTATATAATCCATCTGCAAACAGCAATCGAGAAATTAACAACACCATTGATGCAATCATGACCACCAGCACTAATCAATCAAGAGGAGAAAATCACTGCTCAAAGATTAAAAAGGCTCCTAATCAACTAATATGAGAAAAGATTATACTGTGCTCCCTATACACAATACAGAATCTCAATTGATAAATTATTATGGAAATTATATCATTGTCATTGGGATCTTCAATTCATTATACAGACCTCCATATCAATGATATCTCCGATCATTGCTTCTGAGGGTTCAAGGCCTTCTCGCAGGAAATCCCCGATAACCTCATCCATGCGCTTTCTCAGGACAGGGAAGCGCTGTAACTCATTCATCATACATCTATGGCTAATCTGTAGGGAAACTTAAATTAATGAAGAAAATGAAATTAATATATCATTTATCAACAACCAAAACAAAACCTTACCTTTATCAGCTCATCAAAAATGAACCTAGCACACTGAAGGCTAGGATCTAACAAACGAGATATCTGCCTCCTAACAAGAACTTCAAATGGAACCTACGCAGAATAGAATGAGACCAAGAGACTGTTATCCTGGGAAGTAGAAATGGTAAGGAAACATGTCTGCTTGAAATCCCTGACAATGATGCTTTGAAACATGTTAAGAAACCTACGTCTGGAACAAATAATGCTGATCTTGGACCAGTTGCATTCTGGATTGCAGTCCGAATATCATCATCTGTCAAGCCTTCGCATGGATCAACCTCCTGAAGACGCAATGCGAAGGAAGTCAATCAGTCTAAATTCACAGATATCTACCTCAAGTAGCTTCGACAACATACAAGATTAAGCAAGAAAAAAGTCACTATCTAGCAGTCAAGGAATTGATCACGCAATTACAGTTCAGATAATTACAATAACGTTGTATGTAGGCACTCAACATTTTCACAAATTATGAACAAGTCTACTCCAGAAAGCATTTACTAGCTAAAATGCCAGTGGATAATGTCACTAGCTAAACTAAGATATATAGTACAGCCAGTGCTTAACAAAGCAACAATTTTTTTATAAAAAATGTCACTCATGCATGCGTTAACTTCTCTATCACAGTCAATGAAATGAACCTTGGACATGGAAGAATCGGAAAGTTAAGAAAAGGGTATTATAATAACAGGCCAAAGCTCAAGGAAAAAATTTAAAAGATGTAGAAGCGCACCTCCAAACTCTTAACAAAGATTGATTGGAAAATATAGTGAATTCTTGCTCCTCCAGAGAGCTCGGACGTAGACATTTCTTCACTTTTCCCTTCCAGCAATGAAGAGTATGCTGTTTGAAAAAGTTAACCATGAGACTCACTAGGAACCAAAGAAAGCATAAATCCTGTCTGAACTGAAATACCATCTTCAGATATTACCTTCACAGTATTTTGAGAGAAAGTTGAGGAGAAGAGCTCCTTGACCAGCCTAAAGATTTCAAGGATAGTTAGAAGACCCACGGAATAGGATAAGTTTGACTATTTAAAGCTCAAAACAAAAATTCATGGAGATGAAGCAAGTCATAAAGATATTAAAAAGTAGCATATAAGATATTTGATTCAAAATGTAAATATGCAAAACAAGTAAACAAACATAAGCCAACAATCTTTCCCTGCAAATAAAAACACGTTCAAGTGCTAATTCTACCACTTAAAGATTTGTTTTTGTAGTCTAAAAACAAAAAGGCTCCATGATGTCATGAACCCTGAGCACATACATGAGCTAATAATAGGCTGGAAGAGCAAAAATGTATTTCAAACAAAAAGACACCACAAAATGGAACAAACGGTAAGCTTCCAAAGCCAATAACAGTGTTATTGTTACTGATGAATTCGATAAAAGGACTGCAAACTGGGCAATAAACACATACCCTGGATTCTGTAATTTCACCATAGCTCTGATGTTCCTTAGCTGTAGCAACCAAAGCATTACTTATACGCGACTTCAAATCAGGAAGCAGAGCCTTGATATGTTGTACAAGGATCTAGAAATAATGCAACAGAAAGGCTTTCTATTAGACATGTTCTAATATAATAAGTACCAATGCCAGATAGAAACCGATTAGAAGAAAAAAACTAGTTAACAACAACATAATTCAGTATATAAATCAACTTTGATAATATATATAATGATCCTGTTTGTTAGAGATAAACATGTGAGGGTCAAAAATATGTCATCTCATATTAGAAATTTAACATCCAGAAAGCTATCCCTTCTGCATTAGTGAACAAAGAATTAATAAAAATACCTGATTTAACTTCTTGGCTAGCTGAGGGATACCCAAACGATCGGAAAGACCATGATAAGCCTGTGTAGTACCAAAGAAAAAACTATAATCAGGACAACTTGCAAGAATATCAGAAAGGGACTCGACGAAATCATGTAAATCTTACTGGACGACTCCTAAAGAATTTCTCTTCAGCACTAAGTGCTTCCTTGACTGAACGGTTTAGCAAAATATCCTGTTCATAAGAAAATAGAGACCAAAGTAAATAAAAGTAAAAGGAATAATCACCAAAACTGAAATGATTTGGTTGAGTCTAAGGAAAACAAGTACAACTAAAGGTAGAATAGTAAAAAGTAAAGGCAGAGACTCAGTATGATGTATGATAGCAAGAGATGACATATAACCACAAGACCACAACTTTACCTCCTGGCAACGATTTACAACTCCCACGTATCCAAGTCGTAGAGGAACAACTTTTCCAAGAAGTAGATTTCGAGCATCAGTACCTTTGTCCATGATATCCAACTGAACACAATGAGAAAACATAGTAAAACACATGATTAACAGTGACACCTCTCTTAACAACCAAACTACAATGATAGTAAACAAATATCTGGACAAGGAATAAGCACCTTGGTGATTACACCAATTGTTCTATGACCTGAAGACAGTAAAGATGAGTAATGTCAAATACAACCCATTAAATAAACAAACTTTTTCTCCTAACTCAACTTGTTAACATAACTCACCATCAGGATCAGCGTTTCCCGCAATCTGAAGAGCATCCGAATTGGCTAAATCTGAATTAGCAGGAGTAACAGCCAATATCAAGCAACTAGCTTGCTTAATGTAAGACAAAATCATCGTTCTTATACGCGCTTCGATATCCGTTGGCTGGTCACCAACAGGCACCTTAGTAATACCAGGTAGATCCACAAGTGTAATATCCAATACATTAGGTGAAAAAATCTTCAAACGAATCTGTTTATCTGATACACCTTTGTTATCTCCAGCTAATCTATTCGTCTCAGCCTATACAATCAAAGACATTCACATTCACATTCACAAATATAAAACACTCAAATTAACAAAGGGTTTGAATCAAAAACCTCAATTTCGCGACGAATCTCAGAGAAATCATAAATACGATGATCTTTAGGTAAGTGAAGAAACTCTCCCCATTCATCATCAGATCCACCATTAGACTTGCTTTTCGTTTGAAGAAGTTGAAGAACAAGAGGACGACGAGTACAGATATCATTCCCACGAGGTAGAAAGTCACGTCCAACGAGTGCTTCAAGGACGCTAGACTTGCCACTGCTTTGGCTTCCAACGACAGCTACTTGAGGAAGCTCGATTGAAGATTGGCTTCCGAGTTGAGCGAATATGTCTTGTAGCTTGTTTACAATCGGAATCACAGAGGCTCCTAACGGTGCAGCGTTTTTAGCGGTGGAGGAGGAAGAAGGAGGCGGTGGTGTAGACGGTGGTGTCTCACCGGAAAGTTCTTCACCAGGCATGGATTGGATCGGATTTTGAAGAAATAGGGTTTTTTTTTGGGTAGAGAGAGTTCGTGCAAGAGAGGAACTTGGGAAGAGAAGAGGTCAATACTCGATTCTTCGTACTGTATCGATCCTCACAAGAATGATAAAGGAGGCTAATTTTCGTTTTTATATTATTATTATATCAGGTTCTTATTCCTCTAGGCCAAGTAAAAAATATGATATTTTGATTTTATTGATTTTAAAAATATTCTTGCCCAAGTAAAGATATGATTAGTCTAATTTTATTTTGCAGAATCCGTATTTCATTTTGGTATTAAATATTTTTTTTTTAAATTAGCACAAGTATTGGAAACTCTAGCCCAAGTAAAAATATTCTTATTTTTCTACCAAGTATTTTAATTGTGTTTAAGAAATTCGATTTTTTATCATCTCTAAAATGAAAAGCAGTTTTTTTACGTTTTCAAAACTATAGCCTAATTTAGCCCAAAATTTTACTTTGGTCCAAGTAAAAATATTTTAAGTTTTAAAAAATATTCTAATTTTATTCAATTTATTTTTAAAGAAAAATTATATTTTTTTATTTAGGCTAGAGTTTTGGAAACGTAAAAAAATCAAATTTTAGATTATAAAAAATAGATTTTTTAAAGGGATACTATGGGATATAACAAAGTATAAATAGTTAATTAAAGAGATAGAGTGACATAAGAGAGGGAAAATGAAAGAAAACCATACGATTGTGTGAGAATAGTTTTGTTATATTGTCAAATACATATTTATCATTTGCAATTTTTTTTTAAAAAACACAAATAAAAATAAAATTAAGGATTCTCAATCTACTAAACATTTTCAATTTTCAATTATTTTTCATTGTGTGTCGATTGGATTGAATTTGAAGAAGCGAAAGGTTAGAGTTTTTGGATAGAGAATTCGTTCAGGAGAGAAACCTGAGAAGAGGTCAATACACAATACTCGATTTCGTACTGTAAAGAGTAGACAGATCCTCACAAGGGCAAAATTTTATACTTGGGCAACGCGAAAACGTGAAGAAGAAATAATCAAATTTCGTAACATTTAAAGGTTTTGTAACAAGTAAAAATACTCTCATCGTATTCTCCAAGGTCTAAGTCCAAAGCTATTAAACATTTTCAATTTTATAATTTGTTATAATGTTTTCTTGTTTTCTTCCATACTAATATTTGTAAGATATTATATAATTAATCGAATTTCTTAACCACAATTTGAATTTTTTTTTAAAAAATTGTACTATTTCTCTACGCGTCTTCATCTTCATCCACAAACATATCACCAAAAAACGATTCAATGTTGTTGTTGATAATGTTATAATATTTTTATACTTTGTTATAATATTTTCTTGTTTTCTTCCATAATAATATATGTAAGAGATTTAATGATTAATCGAATTTTTTAACCAAAATTAAAAATAAAATTTAAGGATTTTGTAACAAGTAAATCATCTCATTGTGTTTTCCAAGGTTCAAGTCCAAAGCTACTAAAAATTTCAATTTTATACTTTGTTATAGTATTTTCTTGTTTTCTTCTGTAGTAGTATTTGTAAGATATTTAATGAGTTATCCAATTTCTTAACCCACAATTGAAATAAAATTTAAGGATTTTGTAAAGATGTTTTCAAAGAAAGTCCAAAGCTACTAAACATTTTCAATTTTATTCTTTGTTATAATATTTTCTTGTTTTCTCCCGGAATAATGTTTGTAAGATATTTAATAATAATAAACTCTACGTTTTTTTAAATAAACTTTCTCAGTTTTTTTTTTTAAAAATTAAGAAATACTTATTTAAATTTTAAATCTTTTTTAATTTTTTTTAAGAAATACTTTATTAAAATGTCGGTAAGATAAGTTCTTTTGGGATGTGGGAATTTGTTAAAAGTTGTTTTTTTTGTTGATTAAAAATTAAGCTATGTTTGTCTTTTGGTCCCTTGTTTATAGAAAACTCGAAAAATAATCATAAAACATAAAAAATTATCCACCAATGAGCTGTCTTTATCAGATTTTTCAGACACAAGTTGGAAAGAGTCTCTTCTCCAATCCATTTCTTACACATTTTGAGATTCCAAAGTAAGAAAGCAACAACAACAACAAACAATGAACGTAGAAGAAGAGATTCAGAAACTCGAAGAAGAGATCCATCGTCTTGGTTCTGTCCAACCTGATGGCTCTTACAAGGTCTCTCTCTCTTTCTTTTTCTCCTCAAATCTTGGATCTGAATTTGCTTGTTTCTCTATCAGATCTAAGTTTGTGAATGTAATGGTTTGTGTGGATTCAGGTAACATTTGGAGTGTTGTTCAATGATGACCGATGTGCTAATATCTTTGAAGCATTGGTTGGAACATTGAGAGCTGCAAAGAAACGCAAGATAGTTGCATTCCCGGGAGAATTGTTGCTTCAAGGTGTTCACGACAATGTCGAGATCACTCTCCGACCATCACCACCGCAAGCTGCCGTCGCCGCCGCCGCCGCTTCCTCCTAAAGTTCCCAAGATTTGTGTTTTATCGTTTCTTGTTCTGTTCTGTTCTGTGTGTAATGAAATTATATAAATCCAAGATCAATGGTTATTGTCTCTGTTTCTCTATTGGAATCACTTATAAAAGATATTTGCAACACGATGATTTCCCAGGAGGTCACCCATCCTAATACTACTTTTGCGAAGTTCTGATGGGATCCGGTGCATTAGTGTTGGTATGATCGCACCTAATTATTCAGTTGTTATTGGCAACAAAAGACATTAAGAAGCAAAATTCTTCATTTCTGCATGACAGACATTAAATTTCAAAGTATGTTATACTGAAAAATAGTCTGATTATAATTTTAAATTAGTGTATTTTATATAAGATCTAAACAAATGAAATAGAAAAGTGGGTGCGAGAGAGAGAAGAGTGCACCTTTGCTTCATTTCGCTTCGAGTTCGTGGTATCTTTCTTCAACTCTTGTTCTAGTTCTAATTCTATTCCTTGCCGGTTCGTTGTTGAATGGTTATAGTTTCGTTTGCTTGACTGCTTCGGTTCCGTTTCGGCATGAAGCTTATTTGTGCCATCTCGATGTTAGCTCACATTTGCTTGTGCCATCCTTGACTGGTTTTTATCACCACTGATTTTCTTTGAGTTTTATCTCCTCTGAATTTATGGCGTTTGGTATGTGTATCTCCTCGAATGTCGTTTTGTTTATGGGTTCCAATCCTTGTTTGTATGTTCCGTTGGAAAGAATTTGTTTCCGAGGCAGCTTTTCCTCGCCCAGCCATTGATGTTGGATGCACTCTTCTCTTGGGTCAACAAGCAAATTACGTTTGATTGATTTTTTTACATGAAAAGATCCATGGAGCGTCTGTTTGTTAGTCACGTTTTTAGGTGAAAGGAAGTCGACGGTGAAAAGAGTTGGTGAATAGAGGTTCAAACGTCAAACATGGAGGTTTGATTTTATAGTCAACAATTGTATCTCACTAAATTGTGTCTCACCAACTCCTCCTCAAATCCTCTATATATACGTGAGCTCTCCACTCCATTATCTCCATCCCAAACAAGAAGAAACGTGAGTGATAAAGAGAAGAAAGTAATTCTTTTTGTGAGAAAAATTAAGAATAATTTCTTGAGTGTAATTTGGGTTTGGGTGTGAGTTGAGAGTGTTGCAACATTTCTTCCCGGTTATAATAAAAAGATCCACAGGTCCGGAGACGTATGTATGATTGGCTGAACTCCATTAACAAATTATGTGTTCTATCGTTTTTCGTATTTCAGTTTGATCGAAAATTTGACGTTATTTCCTAACACTGCTTAGATACATTGTCTCTCACGTTTCATGGATTCAACGGAATAGCATCGGATTTTTTTCGGGTTGTTAAAGTATGTCATATTATATTTTGTTTTTGTTTATGAATATTACATCAATTTATTTGTCTTTGTATTCCACAACCACATCCTACAAATGTACCCTAACCATGTTTATGGTTTTGAATGAAAGAAACTTTTCTGTAATTAATACACAAAATACAAAGACTATCATAGTCAACTTTATTTTGGTTATTGATATAATTAATACTTATTTTATGTTATTATTTCCCAAAAATTATCCACTATTTGACTAGCTGCCTTCTTCAGACAAAGTTGGAAAAAAAGTCTCTTCTCCAATCCAGTTCTTACACATTTTGAGACCTCGGAAAAGAAGAAGACAAGAACAATGAACGTAGAAGAAGAGATTCAGAAACTTGAAGAAGAGATTCAGAAACTTGTAGAAGAGATACGTCGTCTTGGTTCTGTCCAACCAGATGGCTCTTACATGGTCTCACTTTTGCAACTTTTATCTCAAGATGGTTGATTGTTCTTTTTCTCGATCAGATCTAAAATCCCTGTGAATGTAATGATTGATAAGATGTTTGATGATATTGGTTTTGTGGATTCAGGTGACATTTGGAATCTTGTTCAATGATGATCCATGTGCTAATATCTTTGAAGCATTGGTTGGGACTTTAAGAGCCGCCAAGAAACGCAAAATAGTTGACTTCGCTGGAGAATTGTTGCTTCAAGGCGTTCACGACAACGTCGAGATCACTCTCCGACGGAAAATATCGCCAGAGCACACTCAGGTCATTCGCCCACGACCACCACAGCCGCGACCACGAGCTGTCGCGGCCACCACCACCACCACCACCACTTTCTAAAGTTCTCAGTTTCTGTGTGTTTTTATCGTTTCTTGTTCTGATTGTAATGAAATGATACAACTACTCTTCAAGAACAATCAATGGTTGTCTCTATTTCTCTATATTTTCAACTGTTATTGCATCAAACATATTAACAGCAAAAGATTCTTCATTTCTGCATTATAGACTGCAAATATACAAGAGAATTTTATAATAACTCTTACCAAGTTTTTTTTATCCAAATACCAATCTCTGAGAAACATAAAATTAATTTACAGACTTCTCCAAACCTATACAACCCACTTTTCCTTCTCACAAAATCCAACTACTTCACTGTATGATCAAAAACTCTGGCGTGTTAAATTTTCTGCGCAATTTAGGTACCTTAAGCCAAGCTTCGTAACAAAAAGAGCAAGCCGGCAGAGCTTGTTACCGGTAAAGAGAGATAAGGGTGGATAATGAAACTACTCGAAGCTGCAAATAGTGAATCCATTTCAGTTACCTTTCTGAGTACCGAAAACATGTCTACTGAGTATCTAGGCAGGGTACACTTACAATGATTATAGTAGACCCTTCGTCGATTGTACAGAGAGAAGACACAAATTAGGATTGAAGCCTCAGGCGGTTGAAGAACATCACAAAGTGATACTCAGGTGCCCAATACACAAATCCAACCACAGGTCCTCCTTTTACATACTGCATTAAAACCATATTTCAACAAACAAATCATATCATACATTTGAGTTTGGATCATGGATAAGTTGGTTTTTGTTTAGAGAGAGATGAAGAGATGAACCTTGCCATCGAGGATAACAAGCTCGCCATCTACCCATTTGGGATTACGAAATCCAGGATCAGCAAGCCTACCTTGTCCTTTATATCTAGCAATCTGTATTGTTAAAGAAAAAATCCATTATAAAGGTACAGACAATAGCTCAAAATATAAAACAAAAACTTAATGGTAAATTTGAATAGTGTCCTAAAGCATACCACTCCAAACTCGTCGGGGATAAGTCCTTTATGTGGAAGCTCATAACGTCTACCAATCTTTGCGCGAAATGCTACCTGTCATGAGATCAGACTAATAAGCCACACATCATGATATTGCAATCAAAGCGTATTTGGGAAGAACAAAAAAAGAAGAAGGATGAAACAAGTAAGTGTATACTACATGATCATGATGCTCTTTTTTTTTAGTAGTCAGAAAAGAAAGTGAAAGAATCATGAAATAAACGCCTTGTTTTTCTCAACGGTAACGCAATATGCTTTCATTCTTCTATTAGGTTCACACTCATATACCGTAAGGATGCGGGTTCTTAACACTGACCATATAAATTGTGGGTTTCATATTTTTGTTAATACCTCATACTAGAACAATCAAAGAAACTAACCTTCCCAGCAGGAACATAAGGGTCTCCAGTTAATTTGACAGCTTCAACATATTCATAAAATTCAATATCTTTTGGCTTCTTAGAATCCTTTCCTCCTTTCCACTGGCCAAACTTGCGTTTTAAATGAATTACTTCTGATGTATACAGCCCATGTGCACCAATATATAGTCCTGGATAGAGAAGAATATACATTTTCAATATCTGTTTCATAACGGGAGCTGAGGTGAGAAGAAAAAAAATGTTATTTTGTACGGAAGGATTGCAAAATATAAAGTATTATCGCACCGACCCATTAGTGACTACACACGAAAAATATAACTTTTAACAGCTGAACAAGCCATACAAATAAAACTGTAATAGATTAGGAGCCATCAATATGTAGAACCCATTTCCATTTTCTCTAGAGAGGTACGAAACAGCACATTAGATCAATTTACTCACTCACCGTCTAGAGGATCTAGCGTTGGTGTCACATCAATGCGGCGGAATTTCGTCAAACCCGACAACTGTTGACGATTTTGAGCCTGGCTGAGAGTGAGGCTCAATAGCTCCCCGACATCCTTAAGCATCTGCAAAGCGAATTTCAAGAATAAGCTGGGACTCCCATTTTTGCAGTAAAACAAGAAGGAACAAATTAGCCACAGCAAAACAAACCTTGAGAGAAATCTTCTTTTCTTTCTCAATGGATTTGGCTAGGTCAACCATAATGTTATCAATCCTGCGTCTACTTTGGCGGTTACCTTTTCCAGCAACTAATGTATCCTCTACACCCTTAGACTCTTGTACGTTTAAATCTTTCTCTAACCGGAGATAAAACGAAGCATTCTCCACAGATTCCAGATTGGCAGGCGATCGAAGTGACTCTTTATGAGGTTGGTTTCCAGATAGCCGATCAACAATATCGCTTATCACAAATTTCACTGCAATTTCTCTTCCCCCGTTCTTGTCAACGATTTCATCTGTCACAGATTCCAATTGGATGTCAGCATTTTTATCATCAATTTCAGCATTTTTATCATCAATTTCGGCTTTAGTTTCATCTTCCACTTCTATTTCTTCTACATCAAGATCGTTCTCTTCATCTTCTTCATCAGCTATCTGCTCAATAACTTTTGAGATGAAATCCTTGTCCACCTTTCCAGGTGTAGTTATTTTCATAACCTTGACTTTGACACCAGGAATCATATCTCGCAGGAAAGTCTGGAAACCAGAAGATTCCTCAAGGAGATCAGAATCATCATCTGAGTTATCACTCTCTTCATCTTCACTACTCTCGACAGCAAGATTGCCCGTATCTTCCTTCCTTCCTGGTGAAGTCAAAAACCTACCAGAACTCAAAGTTCTGGAGGGCATAGTTGGTACGTCTGGAAAAATCTCCTTCCATTTTAAGTACACAGCCTGAAGAAGCACACATCCGAAAAGAAATCCGTAACTCCAATTTACCATCAAAATATATTACATATTCTATAGACACATTTTCCTTAAGAGAACATAGAGGAATCACAGTTTGCTATCTACTCAAAAAAGGCCTGCTTCCTATAAGAACCAAATGATGCATCCTCCTCCAAGTTCATCGAATAAACCGAAAATGATTCTCCAACGAATATCCCAATTACTCAAATTGGATAGTAACTACATAGGATTAAGAAGATAAAAGACCTGTTTTTTGTAGCTCCCTTTTCCATCAAGTGTTAGAAAGATTTCAAAAAGAGGAGCACCAGCAGCAGATGTACTAAGCTGCCTGAGAATCAAAAGGGTTGTCATTTAACACAATTTTTCAAGACAAAGAACAACTTAGAAAAATTTAGCTTTTTCATTCACAAAACCTCACTGCCAAAGATAAATTTGATGAACTAAGAAGATAGCACTACCGAGGATTATAACTTCTAGCCACATATCTTCCATGCTCTGCAGTAATCTGAACAATAAGACCAAAAGGATCTTTGACATCTTCCGAAATACCCGACCACCACCCTACCTACAAAGCCATATAGAGAACAAGACACTGTAACACCTCAACAAAAAACTACACCTAAAAGGAGCCAAACCACAGTATTTATAATGATCTCACCAATCCAGCACCAGCTTTATCTCGCAAATAAACCGCATCCTTGTAACGCTCTTCTACAACAGCTCTCTATACACAAACGCAAAACATACAAAGTAAACATCTTTCAGAATCAAATGAAACTTTCCTCAACAGTGTTCTCAAAGAGTTCTTACATTGAAACTGGACATGACTCTACCAACAGCATCATTAGTAGCTGCAGCTGCAATAGCCACTTTTAACCTCGCAGCATCTTCATAATCTTCTCTTTTTATAGCTCGATTCAACTGCGACTATAACACAAACACACACACACAACAAAACCCCCAAATTAGAAACATTCTCAAACACTTTTCCCAAATGGAAAATTCGTAAAAGAGAAACCTTTAAGACAGAGCGAAGACGATCTTGTTCATCAACTTGTTCGAAATGTTTCTTCCATCGTTCCCAATCCCAATCAGCATCATCTTTCTCGATATTCCCTGATACGACGTCGTCTTCGTCTCCACCATCCTTACCCTGAGTCTTGTTCCAACTACTCAAAACGGAATCGAATCGTTTGATAGCGTTTTTGAGAACGTCTTGAATCGCAGAGTCCCATTTAGGGTTGTTATCGTCATCGGGGGAGGAAGAGAAAGAAGAGGATGAGTTACCGCCGGAGGAGGAGCAACGGCAGAGGGATGTGGAATCAGAGAGACGGTGAGGGTAAAAGGGTCTTTTGGTAGGAGTAAGACGAGATGATGTGGCTGCGGCGGGGGAAAAGGCGAGGTTTTGTGGCGGCGGTGAGGATAAGGAAGACATCGCCGGAGAAAGAGAGAGAGAAAGTTTTGGCCTTTGAGGGAATATTGTTATGTGGATGAAATGGGCTTTTGTGTTTGTGTCCCAACGGAATTGAGAGTGTGTTGTGTTGGGTTATGTTTTTAACCAACCAAAACGCAAACGTTTTTTGTCTGTGGATGTTTGATATTTTGTTAGGATTAGCTTTATAGCAAACGAATGGAGTTAACTTATCCAAGAGTTAGAATCAAACTTGGTGTAAACTTAAGATGTTTTTATTGTGCGATGTCTATGTTCGAGTCGGATTTTGAATCTTATGTATAGCGAGATGTTTTGAGTCTATCACATTTTTTTTTTCGTCTAAAGGATGATTTTATATATTGAAGAGTACTTACATTACAGATCCGAGAATAAGCAGAGACCGAAAGATTACCGGCGAGGAGAGACCGAAAGATTACCGGTAACGAGACAAACATAAAATCATCGATATAATACTTACTAACGGTTGGATATAATACTTACATTGGTCAAGTTCTTCTATTTTTTTTAGATCAGTGTAATTCTCACTTGAGGAACGCCTTTCAATCACTCGAAACTTCTTCTCATCAACTAGTTAATGAGACTTCTCGTGTTGAAAAAGAGAATTTCATTGACCTATGATACGAAAGTAAAGCACTGCTGCCGCTTGGAACTGGATTGAATTCGAAGAACGTCTTTGGAGGAACTCCCGGTTGAGATTGGCAATCTAAATTAGTTAAAGAATTTTGGATGAATCATAGTTTTCGTCCGAGACATTTTTGTATGAATCAAGTATTTCTGGCATGAAATATAGAAGAAGGAAAATACCCAAAAATGAGTCACTAGTAATGATCTTGGGAGGACATCTCTTCATCGGATCCTTGCGAGTTCAAATTATTTCTACCCATTTTCTTCTTTGTTAAAGAAATAGTTGCCGACATAGGAAAAATATCTAAATATCAAGTTTCAAAAAAAAAAAAAAATCTAAATATCTTTCATTTCTTCTTTTGTCATTTGGTACATGACATTCATATTTCTCTATTCTACATTATACATACGAAATAGTTTATTTAAGGGAGAATTAGCTGAATAATAGGTTTTGGGGAAAAATTAACTATATAACATCACGTGATTTATATTTAGGTGTCTAACTGTGAGAAACAATTGTATGACGATTTTGCCCCTATTTAATTGGGCTGTTTTTATGCATAAAAAAACATGTTGTAGTATTTATTATTTAATAACATAGTTAACTATTTTCGAAACTACATAATCAATTGATCGCAAAACATAGTTAACTACATCACATTATTTTGTAATTATCTATAAAATAGTTAACTATTTTCAAAAAATATTAACCAATTTAAAAACATAGTTACCTATTTTCAGATTATATATATCCACTTTACTGATTTTATATGACATAGTTGACTACATCAAATAATGTTGTAATGATTACTTATTTAAACAAATATAGTTAACTACATTCAGAACATATAGTTAACTATGTTCTGAATATATTTACCTATTATAGTTTGCATTATGAAAAAAATAACATATGTAGTTAGCTATTATTAGAATTATAGTTACCTTTTATAATGAAAAATAATTGTTACCTATTATAATGATCCCAAACATAGTTAACTATGTAAATCTCCTAATTTCATATGAACACGATGGTGAGAAGATTAATGGAGAAGAAGAATCATTATCTTAATTACGAGTGTAGATCTCAATTTATGACAATGAGATAAATTGAGTAATTGAGAGAGAAAAAAGCCTATTGCATAACTAAATAAGAAGATTCTAGATAAAGAGAAGAAAAATATAAGAAGAAGAAAAAAATAAGAAGAAGAACGTGATGTATTAGAGAAGAAGAAAAAGAAGGAAAAAAGGAAGAAGATCGTGGAAAAGAAGAGAAGAAAAGGAGGGAAAAAAAAGTGGGGAAAAGAGAAGATGGCCGTGAGGTAAAATAATGTTTAGGTTTAGGTATTTTTAATTTCTGATTTTCAAAATTTAGTGTAACCAAATAAAAAGGGTATTTTAGAGTTTTTGCCCTATCAATATGTTATACACCTAATTAATTTTTTGGTACTGTTAAATTCTTAATTATTGACCAAAAACCAATTATTGGGGCCAATTTCCCTTTTGTGTAAAAAAAAACAAATAAATAATCAATCAGTTATCCCAAAAATGGAATAAAACAGAAACAATTCCACTTCCCACTTTAATCCGATTCCTAAACTCGCCGGAGATCTTCGCCGGAGAAGAAGAAGAAGATGGAGAGAACCGAAGAAACAGAAGAAATCGCCGAATCATCTTCAGGAGCAATAAGATCTCGGCTTACACACAGAGCAGATCCTTTCCTTGTTGTTTGCAGATGTTTCAGCTTCGTTACTTCTCTAATCGCTATTCTCTGCGTCGTCGTTAATGTTCTCGCTGCTATTATCTCCTTCCGAGACAGTCACGATGTATAATCTCTCTCTCTCTCTCGATTGATTGATTGTGATCTTCGTTTTCTGAAGCTTTTTTTGTGTGGCAGATATTCGATGGAATATTCCGGTGTTATGCTGTTTTGATTGCTTGTTTTGTTGTTCTTGCTGAAACTGAATGGAGTTTCATCATCAAATTCTCAAAGGTTTTGATTATCTTCTTCACTTGTTGATACACTTAGTCTAATTTTTACACATCTTTGATTTTATTCTATACTGTTTACACAGGTTCTTGAATACTGGGTTGGTAGAGGAATGCTTCAGATTTTGTAAGTTTTACTTGTTTTCTACTTCTTGTGTTGGTGTGTGATTGAATCTTAGTGGTTCTTTTATGATGTGTTTTGGAGTGTTTCTTTAGAAGATGGGTCAAATTTAGTGGTATGAAACTTACAATTCAAGAATGAGACTGTTTCTTGTTTCTTTAGGATTTTGTGTTTATGTTTATGTATATTGGTTTTGGACATTTCTACTTCTTGTCTTTGGTGTGATTGAATCTTGTGATTGAAACTTGCAATTCTCATAATGATGAGGAACTCAAGATTCAAGAATGAGACAGTTTCTTGGGTTGTTTAAGATTTCGTGTGTTTATGTGTATTTGGTTTTTGGTGATTTTTCAGTGCTGCTGTGATGACAAGATCTTTTCCTGACTATATGTCTCAAAGGAAGGATCTTTTGCTTCTACAGAATATTGCAAGCTACATGCTCCTTTCTTGTGGTTTCATCTATGTCATTTGTGTAAGTTATCAGATTCACCTTGAATTAATATTATCGTATATGCGTATTCTTCTTCTGTTCTTGCCTTATTGTTGAATCTTGTTTGTAGTAGGTGTTGTGGTTGTATCTTGCTTATCAGAATGCGTTTTACTTGAAAATGATTCTTGGTAGATGTTATGTTTTTACTGTTTGATTCTTTGATTGTTGTCTGAACTGCAGGGAGTTCTATGCATTGGCTTTCTGAAGCGTGCTAGACAGAAGAAGGAAGTTTCAAGAGAACAAGCCGTCAAGGATCTCGAGGCAAGTATTGATAAGTTTATGTGCAGTCGAGTTTCTATAGTCTATTTGCATTATCATCATCATATTCCTAAGATGGCTTCTAAAATTATTGACCCTTGTGGTTGCAGGAGATGAACCGACGCAAGGAAGAGTTGGAACAATTGCTCCTGGAGCATCGAAGTCAAGGCGACGTTTGAATATGATCACAAAGTACAGCTTCATCGAATGAAACGAAATCAGTGTTCTTTTTGTATTAAAGGATTGTGTGAGCTCTCTCTATTTTCACCCTTCCCACTCTTGGATAAATAACAGTAGATTCTTTTGTTTGTTTGTCGAGTGAAAAAACGAGGCTTTGATTTTGATACGTGTTTCATAATGAAGTTAGAGAACCAGAATCGTATTCAAAATCTACCGTCATTTGTCTTCATTAAAATGTCGAGTCTTTGGCCTCTTGGCCATTACATTAGAACTTGTACTTAACACAATTCTTCTGTCATTAACATCATCGCTTCTCTCATCATCAGACAACACAAAAAGCATGTTTTTATCGCAAGACGCAGCATCCAAATCTATACTCTTACTCTTGTGGACTCCTTTTCTGATCAATGTTGTAGCAGGTTTCATTTCTCTGGTTCTATGAATCTCTCTGGCTCCTCCCGTAAGTAGAAGCAATTCTTGGATATCATCTTCTTCTTCTTTCCTTTCGATTTCGTATGAATCTTCGGAATCAGAGACGTATTCTATTGGAACAGTTTCTTGACAATCATCATCATCACTGTCCTCGATATAAAGCATGCATTCCTCTTTTGGTAATGTTTCTATCTCTTGACCGATAGATTCGTCTATGTCCATTGGCACAGGGGTTTCTTCTTTCTTACCACTTTCTTGAACTTCTTCCTGGTTTGAGAGAAAGTATAAAATCACTATTAACATAAGATCATTAGCAGTAGAATCTAAATTTCGAAGACGGAGAAAAGGGAAATACCACTATAGGCGACATAAAGACACGTCGGCGCTTAGTAGACTTAGGATCATAACCTCCAGTGTAAAAAATTTCTTTGCTAAGAATCCGATCTGGCGAACAACTCTTTGTTAGGGGAATGTTTGTGACGGTTGATGAGGAACCATCAGATAGTTTTTTCCAGTTACAGATCTCAATCACATTCTTGCTTTTGTTTTCTTGATCATCATACTTGTCGGAAACTCCACAATGAGGCAATTTACTTTTGAACTTTGCTGGAAGAATACTTGGGTCATGACCTTTGTGGAGATTGTAAAGCAGTTCTAAGATGTATCCACGCTTAAGTGAAGCTTCCTTCGCAGGAAACCAATTCCTGGATAGCTGAAAAGAAGCAGAAAATAAATTAGCGAAAATAGTATAGTAACAATGATCTGCTTACTTCAGATGCAACTTCATCATATTCAAAGTCATGGAAAATATTGACTTACGAAATTTGACGATCTTGTGATAAGAGAAGGATTGAATTTAGCAGGAGCTTGAGCCACAAAAAGTTCCAGATAGTGGAGCAAAAAAAGGCCACAGTCAAACGAATTCTCTTGCTGCGGGAGCTGAATTTTTTAAATGAAGGAATACCATCAGAAAAGCAACTGAAGAAAATTTCACAAAGTACACAACAAATATATCCGTTGAGTCCACTAGACTAGTAACATGTTTCTTGAAGAAAGCCTACCAAAACTGATTTGATATGTTATACACAAACAAGTCTAACGAAATAAAGCTTCATCTATCAAGCTCCTCAACATGTGCATCTATTGCATGCATATATGCAGGGGTACTATGTAAACGAGGATAATCTAGAACCATCGTGACATTAGTTAGGATATGTGCCTAGGAAGCAATACCTCAAGTGAGATACACTGCATATCTGGGGCTCTTGCAAAATCACTTGTTGTGTTTCCATGCCTCGCTTTCCACTCTTCACGTAGGTAACTATGATCACATGATCGACATTTAAGTAATTTACTAATGATGTAAAGCAAACATTCATGGTAAAATCCATGCATTTGACTAGGTATGATAAGAAGAAGTGAAAAATGGAAGAGTCAACAGATGTAAATATGTAGAAAATTCATGAAGAATTCCCATGAAAAAAAACCAATCATGAACTGCATACCCAACACCACATAGTTAAATTTGATCTCAAATGAAAAATTGAATCCAGCCTCCTATGAATGATTGCACCCATCACTATATTAACCAGCAATAACTCTCGAGACTAAATTCAGAAGAATCCTGACTTATAATGTTCTCTTGAAATCCAAATGTCAAGAACGAGTAAATGCAATGGCAGTCAACTTTTATGAAACGGTTTAGAGCATACCTCGGAAAAATGTTTATGAGACCACCTTTGTGACTTCCTTTAATTGAGTCCAGATGCAAAATGCAGGGAAGCCTTGGTGGGTTTTCAACTTCATCATTAGCAGAGTGAAAATTTCTTTATTAGCTGTAAAACTAAAGTTCAACGTGGATAAGAAGATAACATGGCGAGTTAAACTTACCATGAGAAGGAACCGATTCACCAGGATGACAGATGATAATCAGACTCCAGTGAAAACTGCAATCAAACGCCAGTATAAGTCATCTTATCAGTGGTAAGGAAAAATAAGCTATGTGTCTGACATGTTTTCACCTGCAATTTATAGGAATAAATATATAATCTTTTTCAAAAAGATCCACATTCTTAGTCCACTTCTGCACGCGTTGGTATGCTTCCTTTCCTCCATACGTGCTAGGCGAGCCTTTGTCTAAGTTAGCTAGCTTACGGAAAAAGAAACAGTTGAAAAAGTGGAATCTGCCCCGTTCCTCTGGTGGAATCTGATTCTTTAGATACCTGCAAGTATTATACCCAAATTTACAAACTGCTTCGAACTAGCTTATGCAATGGAAAGGGTATATAAACGCAAGCAAATATATTACAACAAGGTTTTTAATTATAACGCAAACCCTAAGATGCTACAGTTTGTGAATAATTTCAACAAACGAGAGGAGACCTCACTATTGACTCACGGACAAATGATGGATCCAGTCTCGTAGTGTTTGGCTTGTAGGCATTGT
Source organism: Arabis alpina (assembly GCA_900128785.1). NCBI lineage: Eukaryota > Viridiplantae > Streptophyta > Magnoliopsida > Brassicales > Brassicaceae > Arabis > Arabis alpina. Next base: position 6,349,827 of record LT669794.1, read on the forward strand.
AACTAATACAGTTTTATTCTCCTTATAATGTTAAGTCAACATGGAAAGATAGAAACTTACTTGATATAAAAATCAATGATTGTATCGTTGATAAAACGCCTTGGCTTCAGAAGCTCAATGTCTTGTTTCCTAACTACTACAGCATCTGGGTCTCCTTGAGGGTAAACTAAATCTTCAAATGAATCAGCGAGGCTGAAGATCAGAAGACAAACACCACATGTCATGCAAACACATGTTAACTATATATTTCAGGGAACTAGATGGGGCATCAGAACCACATTCATAATATAACACGCCACCAAAAACTAATAGAGAACTCTTCCATAATATTTCAATGCATTTAACTCTCAGGTAGCCCCCATGATACGCAAGTAATAGTCACATTAAAGAAGAGTACATCACCACGTTGTCAGATTACATTAAGCAAAATTCAGAATAAACCTATTCAGGGATATTATAGATCATACTCACTTGGTGACTGAAGTACCCAAATTGAGTCCACTACAAGCACTTTCCTCGCTTTCTCTGTCAATATTCAACAACGACATAGAGAAAGTTAGAACGCGCCAGATATTTTTCTATCTTAATAACTGCAATGAAGATACTAACAATGGCACCAAGAAGTACTTGCTGATGACTTACGTTATAGTATCAAGCCAAATATCCTTGTATCTCGAGTCCAGCAATTTGATGGTTTCTACTCTTTTAGACCATTTAGGGCCACAAACAGAAAATTTGAGGAGATCAATACCTGTCAGCATGGGTGCAGATGTTAGTTGACACTGTAAACAGCAATAGTTACCAACAGAGTATGTGTACGCCCTTCATATTCAGCTAACAATTTCCAATTTAAAAAACCCCTTGCATAAAAAAAACACCCCCTTGCACTTTAACCACAGTAACATACTGTATATAAAAGTGAGCTTTATGATAAACAACCTGAAATCTCTTTCGCACTGTCTTGTTTAGGGTCCCTGGACTTCAGAAGGACGTTGACAAAAGCAGTCTCAACCTAAAAAATACAACTCAAGTATCATATAAAAATAAATCAACCCCTAAATGAAGATCTAGCAGAACTCACCTCTAAACACCACTGGGACTCAATTCTGATGATATCTTCTATCGTCCACCGACAACAAAAGGTCTCTTTAGTTGCATTTACTGATGAACTTTCGACATTCATGCAGTTGCGTGAAAATGTTAACTTCGAGTTTGTACAGTATATATCTCCATATACAACAACATCAGGGTTAATAAGAACTTGTGAATTCTCGGAATCCTGTAAATGCAGAAAAAGAAAAAGCATGAGAAACTTATTTGCATATAAACTCACAAGCATAATTCTTGAGACAAACAGCAAATCAACAACTTTTCAGGAGAAGAAACGCTTATTAACTTCATCTTTTTTTGTAATTCTTAACTATCTCCAATAAAACAAATAGTAAATACTCGAGAAGACTTACAATATCAAGTGGATCAGAAGCAGAACTTGTGGCTTGTTCTCCAGTTGAGGCTAGAATAAAACAGAAGTTTCTTTAGAGCAAGCATATTTCAGGGAAGAAACAGCAAAAAAAAACTTTAACTAGATAGAGAATATTAAATACTAAAAACCTTCATCATCTTCTGACAGAGATGATATAGTTGATGAATTGATTCCAATCCTTCCATGGGAGCCATCAGAGATTACATCAATTAGGTCACTCTGCAATATGTTGTGCAACAAAAATTAGAAAATTTCTAGACAATCTCATTCCTTATAATAACTCCTTCATGACTGTATGAAAAGGCTTACAGTTCCATGTCTGCTAAGTTCACACCTTGACCTTTCTTCGTTTATTGAGTCTACAAGAAGCAAAATTTTATTCAGTCAAGCTAGATGACAAATAGATAAAATATCAAGCAAATTGCGATTGCTCGAACAGAGCTTGTGCAGTAACTCCGATAGACAATAAATGATGATAATTCATTTATTTTATATGATACAATAGTGTCCAGGGCTTATTCCAGTTTTTAAAGTGCCAAACTGTAAATGAGTAGCAGAACCACAATTCACCCTCTTTATAGATACTATCTGATGAAATATTATAAGAACTAGACTCTAACACAAGCCATTTTCGATCTACCACAGTAGCACTAGCATCTGAAAATTTGGAAGTCTACCCTTTTCACAGAACAATTTCATCATTTGCAATAGAGAACTGTCCCCGAGTTCTAAATGATTCTTACATTTACCTTCAACGTCAATAACTCTATTTCCCAGTTCTTTGCTCTTGCTTCGGGTGTCCTGCACGACTGCAATAGAAAGATATTACACAAGAATAGGATCATCGTTCTCATGTGTTACCAAAACTTGTATTAATAGTTGAGACTGCGTGATGCAAAAGTTTATTTAGCCAAGCTAGATGAAAAATAGGTAAAAATATCAAGCAAATTTGCGATCTCTGAAACGAAGCTTCTGCAGTAACTCATAAGATAATTCATTCAAACACTGTAATCACAAATGAAAGAATACTGTCCAGGGCTCATTCCAGTGTCTAAAACGGAAAACAGTAAACGAGTAGCGGAACTACAATACCCCCTCTTTATCGACACTATCTGATGCCATATTCTAAGAACTATACTCTAATTAAAGCCATTTCTGACCTACCACACTAGCACTAGCATATGAAAATTGCATCATTTGCAATAGAGAACTGTCCTCCAAGACATATTTCTCTTCTTTTTTACCTTCAACGTCAATAACTCTGTGGTCCAGTTCTTTGCTCTTGCTTCGTGTGTCCTGCACAACTGCAATAGAAAGATATTACACAAGAATAAGATCATCGTTCTCATGCATTACCAAAACTAGTATTAATCTTGAGACTGCGAGAAACAAAAGTTAATTTAACCAAGCTAGACTAACCAATAGACAAAATATCAAGCAAATTGTAAAAGCTAGAACAAATGCATCAACTAATAAGACAATCAGGGATGATAGAATAGTGTCCAGGGCTAATTCCACTGTTTAAAAAGGAAAACTATAAAAACGAGTAGCAGAACTACAATATGGACACTACCTGATGCTATATTCTCAGGACTATACTCTAATTTTCAGCCATTGCTGATCTACCACACTAGCACTAGCATCTGCCAAACTTGGAACTCTACATTTTTCCCATCATTATCAATCGACAACTGTCCCTCTCTTATATTTACCTTCAACATCAATAACTCTATTGTCCAATTCTTTGCTCTGTGTATCCTGCGCAACTGCAATAGAAAAGAATTCAATACCACCATGATCTTCCGATTATCATCATAAAACTCCAATAATTTTCCAGGACTGCTAAAACCAACTCGACACTCGAATAGAGAATTGAGAGAAGAAACACTTACATAATCGAAGAAAATCATACTTATCGATCGCGCGAGGGGTTTTAGTTACCGAAGGAGAATCGAACTTTCGAAGGAGTTCCTTTGAAATCTCTTCAATCCGCTCATCATCGTCAGTGTAATCGAATACTCCGATGTTCTCGCGCTTTCCGCTGGATCGAATTGACGGCAGAGTCATCGCCGGAGGAATTCGGAGTTGTTCAAGTTCCGACGGCTGGAGAAGAAAGAAGAATCTAGGCGTATTCTTTACGATTCATCAAGAGACCCAAGAATTTGAATTTGGGTTTGGTTGATTTTGGAAATTGAATTTCTAATGATTACCGATTTGACCGGTCGGTCCGTTAAACCGTGGGTTGTTTGTCTATCCGGTTTGGTAATTTTATTTTGATCTAGTGAAAAAAACTTTGGGTCCTATCGGTAACCGAAAACTGTACAAATTGCGTAAGCTGAGTGTAACACTGTTGATAAATTTTTTGATAGTTTTTGTGATTGGTAAAATTTAAAATGTTACAAATTATAAAGTGACGGTACATTTATTAAGTCTGTTACCAATCTATTAATCCTTCTGTTGCATATTAGTTGTCATTCTAGCAATAATTTTTTGTTTCATATTATTTGTCATTTTGTATTTCCAATGCAAATTTATCACCATTTTTCCTTCTTTTACCTTTAATTTTTATCTTAATAATTACTTATATCAGATAAATAGTCTATTAATTAGGGGTAAAATATAAATTTAATTTTTTTCTTAATTTGTGTGAAAACACCTAGAATGACAACTAATTTGCAACGGAGAGAGTATTCAATGATGGATTTTAACAGACTTTAAATCTAACCAAAACCCACTGTTATTCAATCAATGATTCTAAATCCTATTTTAAAATCCGGTGTTATTAGATATGATATTTGTAAAATCATGTCTTAAGGATTTTAAAATCTTGTGTTATTCAATAGAAGATTTCAAATCCGCCTTCCTATCAGAAGACAAGCCACTTTAGTTACCCTAATTAATTGTTATAATTTGATTGGTTTAAAATGATGACATGTCTTTGCATTAATTGTGACATGGCTAATTCCTCTAAAATCATTGGATAACTAAAAAACTATTAAATAAAACAAATCTAATATATTTAAAGAGCTCACGCTAATAAAAAGAAGATATTGTAGTTGGTAATTCAAAAAAAAAATATATTGTAGTTGGTTAGGTGTATCACACGAATCAATTGATTTTAATTATTGTGTTTTTAAACTGCGATTTTATACAACAAAACTTTGACAAATCTTATTAAAATAGTCATGGTACATGTTTAAAGAGTTTCTTATGCTATAAGGTCAATTTTTAGAAAGTAAGGTTGCATATTGAAAATTACATGGCAAATTCATGTGATGAACATGTAAACAAATTAAAATATTTAACATTTTTTTAATTAAGAGTTTCAAGTGAAGAAAAAATATCTTTAAATCAGAATAATAGATCTCTACAATTATTCATTTGTTAAATTTTTTGTAATATTAGAGCAATATTCTTAAGTTTAAAACTATATTTTGAACAAAACAAAAATAGTCGAAGAAACATAAAGAAAAAAATAGAGAAATGAAAAAGAAAGACTAGAAGATGAAGAAGCTAAAGAATAATGAGAATACAAAGACAGAGAGAAACAAATACTAGAAGAAGAAGACAAAAAAGGAAAAAGTAATTAAATAAAATAAAGATGATGAAAAAAATAACGGAAAGAAGAAAAACTAGAAGACGAACAGATAAAAACTCGAAGAAAGAGACCAAATTTTTTGAAAAAGAAGACGAAGAAAACCTGAACGAAGAATAAAAAATTAAAGTAGGTGAAGATGGAGAAGAACTCCGACTAGAGGAAGACGGTTAAGAAGAAAAAAGAAAAGAAAGAGAATAATATATATTGACAGAATAATGAAAAGAAAATGAACACGAACACAACCTCAAATAAAGAATTTAAAAAAACAAAAAAAAAATATATATATAGAGACTTAATGGAGTAACTAGGGAAGTTAATGAAATGTCATTTGGAAATTACAATAATCCTTCAAAGAATATAAAGAACAATGAACAAACTATACTGATGGAAGTTTACGGAAAGTCATTTGGAAATCCAGGTGATACTGATTTTTATTGAGTCCTACAAATAACGATGTTTGTCAGATAAATGATTATATGCTTTCAAGACTATAAGATATACAATTTTATGACTATGTTGATTTTAAGCTATTTTATAAAAAAAAATTATAATTTCAAAATGTTCAACACTCAGTTTCTTTTTTTGCATTAACTCAAGTGAAGAGAAAGGTTATCTAAACTCTGATAGTCTCATTCAGATATTGATCCAGATGATGATTTGGTGTACGCTGCAGAGTTTTTGAAACCTTCAAAGTGTGTTGAATGCCTAGATTAAAGGTTGGTGCTCATATCATGTGTCTTCGTACCATTGACCCTAAAAGAGGGTTATGCAATTGGACAAGACTTATAGTTACTCAGTTAGTACGTCGTATGACTGAGGGTAGAATCATAACAGGAAATGATAAATCAGGCGAAAAATTTTTAATGCTTAAGATGTTTGTCACCCACTAGAAACAAAGTTTTCTTTTAGAATGCGTCACATACAATTTTCAGTGATTTTTCGCTTTTGTAATCGTACCATAAATAAAAGTCAAAGCCAAACACTGAAAAATGTTGGTTTATTTCTACCGAGACCCGTATTCTCTCATGAACAGCTATATGTTGCCCTATCGAGAGTCAAATCTAGGAGTGAGTTGAAAATCTTAATTACTGACAAAGAAGGAAAAATGCCCAAAAAACTATGAATGTCCTCTATAAGAAAACATTTTCAAAACCTTCAGTAGCTTTTTCAAATTTATCTTTTGTTTTATTAAAATTTAATAAAACAAACTTATGTTATTAAATTTTTTATTATTCAACATTTCATTGACATAAGCAATGTAAACCATTTTCTTTCTTTTCTCCATGTTATATGATATTTTACTTTACATAACTCATAATTTATAATATCTTTAATACTTCTATGCTCAAAGAAGAGCACGCATATAAAATAAAAGACAAAGAATAAGAAGTCCTATAAACCTGGAAAATGATAAGACAAAAAGTAAAGATGAGGCATAAAAGGAAATAGAAATAAACATGAATTAAAAATAAAATATCAATGAATAATAATGAAACGTAGTTAGTTATTCTCATTAAGAGACTTCACAAAATTTTCATGTATGTGTATAATGTCAGTACATCACCTAGGAAAAAAATGAAGGAATCATTTTGTTTGGTTTCGTATATTTTTATATATATTGGAATGGTGTATTCCTTATATTTTTTCGCTATATCTAATATTTTTTTCATTGCAATACAAATTCAAAAGTTAAAAAACAAAAACTCCTTATTTTCAAGGTAACTTTCAAAATTAAAAATTGTATCTTATGCATATTAATTTTCTACATACGTATAATTTAAAAGATTAACAATCATGCATATTTAAGGTTTAGATATAATAAAATCAAGTTATTCTGTAACAAAATTAATATTTATGTTTTTTAAAAAGTTCATACCGCACATGTTGCGGGTCAATCATCTAGTCTATAATTAAAATCCACTATTATTCAACTTTATAAGATTTTGGAAGTCATTGTTTTTAATGGATTTGAAATCACTTGAGGATGAAGTTTAGTGAACAAATAATTAAAAATCAAATCTCAAAGATACTGCAAAGATTTTTAGAATCCACCCAAATTAATTCCATCAGAGTTTAAAATTTCAAGGATTTTAAAACTTATGAAATTGATTTCAAATCATTCATCCAATAACACTCCCTAAGCCTTTTAGAATCCACCCAAATTAATTCCATCAGAGTTTAAAATTTCAAGGATTTTAAAACTTATGAAATTGATTTCAAATCATTCATCCAATAACACTCCCTAAGCCTTTATATGGATCCAAATCATTATATGGTTAAACATATTCTCAAGCTAAAATATTTATATGGATTCGACTTCACAAATGTGAATGTGACTAACGAAAACTGAATGAATTGACCTTATTACTTATTACAAACCAAGTGTTGGTAAAGACTTGTGTTCGCATATATGCCATTTTCTTCGTTGTGTGTTTAATTTAGTTGGATACTTTATCTTTACTATTGTTTAGTAAATATCCACTAAACAAATAAACATACAAATATATCTATGAATATGTGTTTAATTTTTCATAAACCAAGTTTGGTTAGGTAACACGTGTTGGAGGGTTTTGATTGTTGAACAAACTTTAATCCAAATCCTTAAAAATTGTCAAAATAATCTGATAAGACTAAATGAAGTTGAACTAACAAAACCATAAAGCCAACCACACAAAAGCCCTAGCATCTACTAAAAACCATATTAAAACATTTATACAATAAATCTTTGTAATCCATATAGACTCTTGCTGCCACTATATAAACTCAATAACGTATAACTAAATTTCTCATCAATACAAAGCAATAAACCATAGAAGTAATTAGAGAGTGACTTGTAGGCATAGCTAAAGATTCATCAACACACACCAAAATGGCATCATACAAGCTCTTTCTCATTGCTTTCTTAGTGACTCTCTCTTCCTCTTTTATGATAAACTCTTGCTCGGCCGCACGACAACTTCTCCAGCAACAACCTCTTCCTCAAATTCCTAACCTGCCTATCCCGACAATGGGACTACCTCCATTGCCATCAACATTGCCACAACCAACACTTCCGACCATTCCCACTTCAATCCCTCCATTGCCATCAACATTGCCACAGCCAACTCTTCCGACTATGCCCACTTCAATCCCTCCATTGCCATCAACATTGCCACAACCAACTCTTCCGACCATGCCCACTTCAATCCCTCCATTCTCAATGCCAACTTTGCCTTCATTTCCGACAACAATTCCTTCTCTTCCGGCTAATTTCCCATCTATTCCGTTCTTCTCTCCACCGTCTTCTACAACTACATCTAGTCCTTGAATAATTTACCACTTACATGGGTTTTGATGGATCTCTTATATTGTTGTTTTTGTCTCATTGTGGTGTGTTTAGTTTGGTTTGGTTCATCATGTATTAAACCAGCATGATTTGTATCTTTAATTTCTTTTTGATTATTATCAAAACTATATGTATTTTTCGTTTGATTGTACTTTTGAAAGTGTTTCTTTGTGTCTTCGGTTCTTTATACATGGATAATATAAAGATTTGATTGTTTTTCGTTTAACAAAAGCTTTCTATTGAAATTGCATGAGAACAAATTTGGTTACAAGCCTTTTAGCTCAATTTTGACTTCAGTATAAAGACTGTTGAATTCATCTACGTACAATAAATTCATATAGTTTATCCAAATGAATACATTATTTCCCGTCTCTCTTACTAAAAATTATCTTCTTCAAGTTTCTCAAAAATTAGCTTCTACATTATATCCAATGAGTTATTATAAAAAATTTAAAGATTAAAAAAAATGAAAAATATAAAATATAGACGAGAGAAAATAGAGCAATTTTTGTAGGAGAAACTGAGAAACTTAGTTTGAGAGACTCTTTAACATGTGTAGGTTTATTGGTTCAGTTTTCTAATTTAATTATATTAGCAAAATTAATATTAAATTAACTAGATATTCATTTAAGAGTCCTTTACCAATGGAGCTGCTCTAACGTGACTAAACTTGCTTGAATTATTGAAAATAATCGTTGAATAAAAATCATTATTGTTTTTTTGTTTTTTTGGTCGAAATATTTTATATTAATCTTAAACGCCGATTACAACGTAGAGAAGTATAGAACTCGATGCCAAAGAGTTCAAAATTACAACAAAAATTAAAGACAAAGCAAGATAATGTAAAGATAAGAGGTTATACTCATAGGTAGCAACCGATAGCTCCTTAGAAAGGGTTAGTTCTTCTACCGTTGAAGGCGAGCGAACGAAACTACTTTTAGCTCTTAGGACAATTAAGCCCGAGCGTTTAAAAACGTTCTCAATAAAAGAGAAAGTCGGTGGATTGGTTCTCTCCGGAACGGAGGAAAATGATGAAGACGATCTCTCCATAAAGGAGGAAATTGGTGAGGATAATCTCTTCAAAGAAGAGAACAATGTTGGTCTTAATCTCTCCGTAGAGGAGGATTTTTGTTGAGAACAATTCTCTGCACAAAACAAAACAATTTGAATGAACAGAGAGCTTAAACGGATGGTTACCACAAGCTTTGCCCTATTGGGCCTTAGTGGGCTGAACAACTTTATTTGGCCCATCAAGAGAGTGAATTGGATCCATCTCAGAATTTGTGGCCGACGAGAAGAGGTGGTTTGTGATGGCAGTAGGGTGTGAGATTTCCGGCTAGATCCGGAGATGCGTGGGAGATTTCCGGTCAGCTCCGGTGACGAGATGATGCTCACGGTGAAGCTCCTCTCGAAGGCAGGCACAACTCGGAGTTTTGTCAGAGACGTTGTGGTACAGGGAAGAGGTGGCCAGGGATAGAAGATGTTACGAGAAGGAGACAAAGGGTCATAGACGTCGGGTGGGTCTGGAGGGTCCGGCGGCTCCGGGGTATTGGACCATATCTTCGCCTGCATCGTCAAATATGCCCGGCAAGAACAAAGTTGGATCTGTTCTGGTGGCTCCGCCATGGAAACGACCACCGAAAGGAGCATAGGCCTACCTTGAGCCATGTCAACAGCGGTTAAAGAGCTAAAAGAAAAGGTTCTTCCCACCGAGTGAGAGAAAGTTTGGACGAGATCTCGCCGGAAATGAGAGGCGGCGAAGCAGCGTTGAAGACGCTATCTTCAGGGGAGACCGGCAGAGGAGTGAAGGCTGAAGCAACGCCTCATTCCGGTAATAAATCATTATTGTTAAAACCTACTTTTTCGTCTTGTTCTGACTTTGGATTGGAGAATTCGAAATCCTACTGAGAATATTATGCAATCTACCGCTTTATACAAAATCTCTTATGCAATCTACCACAATCCTAAAAACCTTATGAAATCTACTACAACCTCACTTGAAAAGATTTGTTTACCCTTGATACATATTTCTTCTTTCTTTATTCCTCTCTCTCTTTTTCTTTCTTTCTTCCTCTCTCTCTTTCTTTCTCTCTTCAAAGAAGATGAGGATGGTGATGAACGAAAAAGATGATCGACGATGGTCGGAGACGGAGATGATGGTGGTTAGAAAGGACGGTGGTGGTGGACAGAAACAGAGAATAGACGGTGGACAAAAACAAAAGCATGGTGAACACAAATCTGTCAATAGTTGATGGCGGTGGTGGACCAGATCGAAGCGACGGTGGACAAGATAAAGACGATGGTGACAGAGACGAGATTCGTGGACCAAATATGACGGAGACGATAGTGGTGGACCAAATATGACGGTGGTTGATGACGAAGACGATAGTCGTGGACACATCATATGACGTGATTGGTGACGGTGGTAGATAAATACAGTGGTCGTGGACAAAAACGACAACAGTTGTATGAACATAGACGGGGACAAATGTGTTATGGACAAAAACGACGACATTTATCTAAAACAGAGACGGGGGACAAATGTGTTGTGGACAAAAACGGAAATAAGACTAGATGTAACTCATGGGTAATTGAGTAAATTGTCAACCACTACAGTCCAAAAATGTGGTAGATTTTAAAAAAGTTTTTCAATTGTGGTAGATTTTACAAGAAGATTTTGAGAAAGTGGTAGATTGAAAAATATTCCGAGGACCAATTTCTTTAAACAATAATTAAAATATGCGCAAATAACGGGATAGTGTTAAAAAGTATATTTTGTAGTAAGAGTGTACGTCTTGTGCCATTCAATTATATTAATTTAATATAGTCAGTTGATTTTTAATATTGCTTGTGATGACCCCTTTGCTATAAAGAACCAGGCAAAATATCTATTGAATTATCGTCAAAACATGATGAACTACACAAACAGAGATGATGGCATGGAGGCTCTAGAAGATTTAACGTCCAATGTGAAGCAAATACAAGATAAGGTATTGGAAGAGATACTAACATGTGATGCCAACGCAGAATACCTCCGAAGTTTTCTCCATGGGAGTTCGGATCAAAAGCTCTTCAAGAAGAATGTACCGGTAGGGACCTATGAAGATATTAAGCCATACATTGAACGTGTCGCCAATGGAGAGCCCTCAAATGTCATTTCGGGAAAGCCTATTATTGGATTCGTACTATCGTAAGTTTTTTTGGATATTTTAGAGAATTTGTTTAACATATCATAATTTAAAGTATTGTTTCCAAAAATATCACTATTAGTTTAATGTTCTAAAAATGCCATTAAGTTTTTTTGTTTTCTAAAATATATCAAACACCAAAATAGTTTTCAATGGTTTATAATCTAAAATTTTGGGGTTGGATTAATTATTCAAGATCTAGGATAATAGTTTAGTTTTGAAGGTTTAACGTTTAATTTTAGTTTGGTGGTATTTTAGAAATCCCTAAACTATGAGTTGATATTTTTTTTAAAAAATAACAGTGATTTTTTAGCAAAAAAGTAAAAAACCTTCGAAGTGCGTTATTTCTTTTCGGAGAAATGTAATTCTCACAAATATTACTAGATGAATTTTTTTATAAAAAATATCACTATTTGTTTTATATTCTAAAATACCACTATTTTTCAAATGTTCGAAAACCAAACTAAAATTAATTTTCAATATTCAAACTAACCCTAAACCTTAAGTTCTAAACCTAAATCATACCTCCTAAAAACTATTTCCTAATTCTATAGTAGTTAACTTTAACTTAAAAATTTAAATTATTGAATATCAATTTTGTATTTGTGAAAAAATTGAAAAATGATGGTATTTGTAGAATATTTAAGAAATTATGGAATTTTTGAAAACAAAACTTGATAATATAGTATCACATATATATAGCCACTCTCTCTCTCTCTCAACTTGCTGTATGTTGTTTACCAAAAAACTTGATGTAGGTTTGACTCAAAATATTTATTATTGACTTGGCTTGTGTATAGGTCTGGAACTTCAAGCGGGAAACAAAAGTTAATACCTTTGACCAATAAATTCTTGGAGAACGCGAGCTTCATAACTTATCTCCGATCTGCCGTATTGTCTAAGTAACTAGCTAATATATACTCCATAAATGTGTTTTTTAAGAGTTTATAACCTAAAATTGTAGGAAATTGTATGTGATATGCAACTTGTGGTCGAAATCCGACAGAGTTTTTGGTAGCTGATGTATGTATGACAAAGATCTCTTTTGATTTTGTAGAAAATTGTTTATGATATAGAACTTGTGGTTGAAATCCGACATTTTTTTCTAGTTGTTGTATGTATGCATGACAAAGATCTCTTTTGATTTTGTAGGCATTTTGATGGTCACAACCAAGGAAAAGGGTCGCTACATTTCGTCTTCACTAAACCAACGTCCATAACTCCTTCTGGTTTGCCAGCTTCCAATGCTACTACCTTCATCTTCAAGAGTGAATATTGTAGGGCTAATAATCCATTTACAAGTCCCACCGAAGTTATATTTTGCCCTGACAATAAGCAGAGTTTATATTGTCATCTTCTTTGTGGTCTTGTCAAAAAAGATGAAGTCAATAATGTTGGTGCTCTCTTTGCTTCTGCCTTGGTTCAAGGAATCATTTTTCTTGAGAGCTATTGGAAAGAAATGTGCGATAATATACGATCAGGCCATCTTAGTGATTGGATCACTGATCTTAGTTGCAGGGACTCTGTTTCTATGATACTTGGAGGACCAAATCCTCAAATGGCAGATCTAATAGAAGACATATGCAACCAAAAATCTTGGAAAGGTATAATCCCTAAACTTTGGCCCAAAACCAAATATATTGAAGCCACTGTTACAGGACAGATGGCTCAACATGTTCCAACATTGGAGTTTTACGTCGATAACTTGCCTATAGTTTCTATACTCTATGGGTCTTCTGAAGCCACGTTTGGGCTGAACTTGGATCCTCTATGCAAACTAGACGATATAACCTACACATTGATGCCCAATATGGCATACTTTGAGTTTCTGCCTGTTGATGAAGGAAATGACGCAATCGTTGACCTTGCCAATGTAAAGTTACGTGAATACTATGAACTAGTGGCCACCACTTATTCCGGTGAGTTATACATGTACTATGTTTTACATAAAAATGATAAATGTTCTCAAATAATCAATTTCCTCAACTTGTTATGTTTTCCTTATTAGGTTTACACCGATGTAGAGTGGGTGATATTCTACAGGTAACTGGATTTTACAACAGCGCACCAAAGTTTAAATTTGTACGAAGAGCCAATGTGGTTATAAGTGTTCATTTGGAGGCAACAACGGAAGAAGACCTTCTAAAGGCAGTAACTTGTGCATCACAACTACTTAAATCGTATGATATGATATTGAGGGATTTCACATGCTATCCTCACATCTCCGAGGTTCCTGGCCACTATGTTCTTTATTTGGAACTTAAAGGCAACAACAAGGGTGAAATCATCGAGCTAATTGATACCAAAGTGTTGGTGGAATGTTGTGCGGTAGTAGAGGAGTCACTTGATGCTCTATACAGAAATTTTCGAAGCAATGTTGGATCAATTGGAGCTTTAGAGATAAAACTGGTTAAAGAAGGAACATTCGACTCTCTTATGAAATATTTCATTGCACAAGGTGCTTCTACAACTCAATACAAGACACCAAGATGCATCAAATCTTCTGAGGCTTTACAAGTTCTTGAAAACAAAGTTCTTGCTCGGTTTTTTAGCGAGAGATCACCTCCTATCGACTCTTCTCTGTGTTAGAGCAAGGCTTTATTTTCATCATAATCGCTCGATCAATATCTACTATACTTCCTCCGTTTCAAATTGTGGATGTTTTTTCTTCTAAAAGTGGCTTAAAGTAGATGCATGTTTTTAGTTTTCTATGTATGCATATTTGGTTTTGTATTTCCTATTTGTTTTTCTTTATTTGTGATGAAAGTTCATTAGAATGATTTCTTTCTAGCTAGAACTGAAACATATTATGGATACTTAACAATCTTTGTGTATAGGTTATTTTTCGTTTATGTTTAAAAAGAGCAGAGAGGCCACGTTCATCATGATCCACTTTTCAACACAACCTCGCAAGACATTCCTCAACACATTCTCATCAAGCTATCAAAGATCTCTAAAGGGATAAACACTTTTACTTTTTCTAAACACTTGTTCTTTCAATTATTGGTTCACAAGGAAGAAGATGATCTCACCTCTTGTTATCTACTAGAGAAGCTTTTCTAAACCCTAATCTTTACCTTTATTTTATAAGAATGATTTGTTTCATCTCTATCATGCTTGAGTAGTTTCATTGTTGGGTTCTAAGGGATTCAATTCAAAGAGTTTATTCGGTTCGATAGATAGAATTGCATACTTTGATGATTCTTTGATTTAGTCTTGAATTTTTTTTTCACTTAGATCTTTACTTATTGCATGTTTTATGATTGATCACCTTGAAACTGATCTTAGGTATTCACAATTGTGCTAACCGCTCTGTTGTGATTTAACGTGAGAAGATGTTTAGTGAGTTTGATGTTTGCTAGCCGTTTACATCGAATGAACAATTGAACTTGATATTTAAATGCTTGTTTCTTGAATCTAGTCTTCGATAGTTGACTTAATACTTGCTTTGTAGAATTATAGATGCGACAATATGCATAATGACCACTAAGTTCATGATTAAAAGAATAGCTTCATCCTAATTTATCCTGAATAATTCGAACCAGTATCCCTGCGAATCTCTGAGCGTCCAACATTTTAATCATATGATTTTACTTTACAATTGCATCTACCAAAACCCCTATATTCGATTTAGCGTATCTAAAAATTTATAATTCTATTGTATGATTCTTTATCCATACGGATTTGATTCCTAAGTACTACAATTGACTCGTTGTGCACTTGCAGCATTCTCTGTCATTTTATTAGTGTAAAACTTTACACCTATCACTATGCTTTTAGATTTTTGTGTTGTTCACATGGTTGTGCATGTCTTAAATTTATAATTTTATATATATATATATATATTTTGAATTATATATCCTCTTTTCTTTTATCATTCATCTTTTTCTTTTCTTTTCTATATAGTTTTTGTTTATTTATTACTTATATTCTCTCTAAGTTAATGTTTTCAGTATTTATTCCTTCTTTATTTTTTTTTATTTTTTTGCCACTTATATTGTCTCGATTTCTTTCTTAATTTTTGTGTATGTAGTTTGCATTATAATTTTTTTTCCTTCCTAATTAGTTTAGACTATTATAATTTTTTTTTTAATTAGTATGAATTATTAGAATTTTTCAGTTTACTATTTTAGTTAGTTTCTTAACAGTTTTTTTGTTAGTTTTCCGTTTTTCATTTTTTTTCTTGATTAATTTTAAAAACTAACATATGTCATAATCTCGATCAATATTAAATATATGTCACGATTTCGTGAATTAAAATTTTGACGAACCCTCTTTTATATAAATAAGATATGTCGTCCCTTTGTGTTTTCTAAAACCGATTGATCATATAACGTTTATATCTCTATCTACACTTTACTCATACGTAATGTAATGTGATCAACAAAAACGGAGTGAAACCTTGCGTACTACTTACCAGCTAGCGACTTGTGTTAGCTATTTAGATTTTTGATATATCCAAGAATTGTTTTTTATTTTATTTTATTTTTGCTAAAAGAATTGTTTTTCTTTATGTGTTTAATTTGGTTAATTCTTTGTCTTTACAAATTTTTCTTAGATACCCAATAAATAGATTAACATACAAATATATCTATAAATGTATTCTATTTATCACAAATCAAGTTTTGGTTAGGTAACACGTGTGTTAGAGTTGGAGGGGGTTTTTGATAGTTGAACTAACATAAATCAAAATCCTTGAATTGTCAAAATAATCTGAATTTTTTGATGAAGTTAAACTAACAAAGGCTCGTAAACCATATAGCACCCGTAACATACACCTATCAAAAACCATACAAAAATTATCCAAGACGTCTTTGTAATCCATATAGACTCTTGCCACTATATAAAACTCAATAGCATATCCTTGAATTTTTCATCAACACAAAGCAATAAACCAAATAAGCAGTTAATTAAAGATTCATCAACACTCTTCAAATGGCATCCTACAAGCTCTTTTTCATTGCTTTCTTAGTGATTCTCTCTTCCTTTTTTATTATCAACTCTTTCTCGGCCGCACGATAGCTTCTCCAGCAGCAACCTCTTCCTCAAATACCTAACATGCCTATCCCGAAAATGGGATTACCTCCATTAGCGTCAACGTTGCCACAACCAACAATTCCCACTTCAATCCCTCCATTGCCATCAACATTGCCACAACCAATTCTTCCAACCATGCCCACTTCAATCCCTCCATTGCCATCAACATTGCCACAATCAAAACTTCCCACAATTCCCACTTCAATCCATCCATTCCCAATGCCAACTTTGCCTTCATTTCCGACACAAATTCCTTCTCTTCCGACTATTTTCCCATCCATTCCATTCTTCTCTCCACCACCTTCTACAGCTACATCGACTCCTTGAATTGTGTGTTTTATGTTTCTCTTATACTATTGTTGTAATGAGTAGTTTCCTTGTGGTGTATTTTGTTTTGGTTGATAAGATTTGTACCTTGAATTTCCTTTTTGAATATCAATATGTTGTATTTTACTTTTGTTGTACTTGTGAAAGTGCTTATTTGGTTCTTTAGTCATGGTAATTTTTATGTTTGTAATATATATCTACTAGATTAGGACCCGCATAATATGCGGGTATTAAATATTAAAATTGATAGGTTTATTGTATGACCCGTATTGCTTTATTCTAAATTAAAACCCCGGTTATTTATTTGAAAATTACATTTTGTTAACTGCATGTAAAAAAAATAGAAATTGGTTCAAATTATCTATAAATCGAAAAATAATCTTCCTAATGAATGAAATATTCCAAAGGCAATTCAAAATCTTGTAAATTTTAAAATTGAATCTATTTGATAAATAAACATCAACATATTTTACATTATAAGTCTTATATAGATCTTGTATTTTCCATTTTAATTTTTTTAGTTACTATTTTTCGTACTTTTTGATTTAATAGTTCCATTTTTCTAAAGCGAATATTGTTTCTTATTTTTATCATTTTGACTTCTTTCAAAAATAACTAACTAAAACATAAAGTTTTTGTATTAACTACAAATATTACAATTTTGTGAGTTACAATTTTTCATATGTGTTTATTTATTCATGGTATAGATGATTTATGTAATTGATTTTTGTACATAATTGATAATTCTTAAATAAAAAATTCAATTACCAAATTTTGTTGCTAAATAACCAGAAAAAGTAAGAAACCGTGTGTTTATGTTAGTATTCTTTTAGTTTTGTTTTACATTATAAATCTCATATACAATTTCTATTTTCTATTTTAAAAATTTCCGGTTTCTATTTTTTTTTAAAATTTGTTTTAATAGTTTCCATTTTTTAATAATGGAAATTATATCTTTTTAAGTAATAACTAAAATATTATTTTTTCATGATTAACACATGTCGATATCTAATCAATTAGTTAACACGTGTCACGATCTCATGAGTTACGATTTGGAGTGCATCTAATTTTATATAATAAGATAATTAAGCTGGTATAAGTAATTAAATGTTTTCCTAATGAGCCTAATTTATAGTTATCTATATTCATTACTACGAAAGACACGGACATAAAGATTTATCGAATTTTTTTGCTTAGACGATATGCCTTATTTGAAAGACACTAAATTATTAAGAAATTTAGCAATTTCCTTTTATAATCTTGTAGAAAATGAAACAAGAAACATGTGTTGGTCGTTGCTAAAAGCTACCACAAATGTGGACGCAGATCTAACGCCCGTTTTTCAAACATGCAATTCATCAACTTCTTTGGCAAATAAAGTTAACTTTGAATTTTCCTCACGAGTTTCATTTTCACCCATTTCATCTGATAAAACAATTCTCTTCCTTCATATTCATTCACTGCTTCCCACATTCACCACAATATGACTAAACGCAGCGTTTCAAGGAGGCTAGTTACCAGCTTAGCCTCCCCTAAGTTCTCCTTGAACATCTTGTGCCTAGTCGTCACAGTTTTTGTTCTTCTTCAAATCTGGTCATTTCACATTACACAACAACCCATTTTACTCCCTCCTTCACTATTCACATATCTGAATCATCAAAAAGAACCTAAAGAAATATCTAAGAGCGAGACGGCTTACTTGGTGGAGAAGCTACGCGAGTCGGTAACATATCTCCCCCTTAAAGACCTTCGTTATTCAAATAAACCACTCGAAGGTCATACTTGGTTCATGAGTTCTCTATACGATAACCAAACCAAAGGTGAGGTTCAATATCAAGAATTTCCTTCAAAGTCTTCAAAAGGAAGGCTGTTGTGCTTGAAAGGGGTTGATGATCATGATGGGTCATGGAACTACTACGCATTGGCTTGGCCTCAATCTCTTCCGGTCAATGCAAGTCTCCAGAAGGGATTGACATTTGTTTCCTATAATCATTATGATTACGGTAACATGTGGCATGGACTATCCGCAATGGTCCCGTTTATTGCTTGGAGTTTACGAAACCAGTGCGAAAAGCCTCAAAGATGGGTTTTGTACCATTGGGGAGAACTCAGGTTCGGAATGGGGAATTGGTTGAGCGAGATAATCACAGCGACTTACGGTCAGAACATCGAATTTTTACGGTTTGTAGATGAGAACAAGCCGGTTTGCTTCGAGAAGGCGGTTGTTATGAGACACAATGAAGGGGGAATGTCAAGGGAGAGAAGAATGGAAGTGTTTGACCTAATTAGATGCAAAGCGAGAAACTACTGTAACCTAAGCTTGTCCAAGACGTCAAAACTGCGAATTGGTATGACGTTGCTTATGAGAACCGGACCAAGATCGTTCAAGAATGAGTCAGCGGTAATCAATATCTTTGAGAGAGAGTGTAAGAGAGTAGAAGGGTGTGAATTAAAGGTTTCTTATTCTAATAATCTAACATTTTGTGAGCAAGTGGAACTAATGAGCATGACTGATGTGTTAGTATCACCACATGGTGCACAGCTAACTAATCTGGTTCTAATGGATAGAAATAGTAGTGTGATGGAATTTTACCCTAAAGGATGGCTTAAGCTTGCAGGAGTTGGTCAGTTTGTGTACCAATGGGGAGCTAATTGGTCAGGAATGAGACACGAAGGCTCGTGGCGTGATCCGGTTGGGGAAATATGTCAGTTTCCGGATACGGATAGGCGATGTATGTCGGTCTACAAGAACGGTAGGATCGGATACAATGAGACTTATTTTGGCGATTGGGCGACAAGCGTTTTGGGAAAGTTTAAAGTGAGAAAGATGGAAGATGTTGTAGAACGCAACAACGGTTATGGTTCGGTCAATGGATGTATGTGTTGATGGAAAATTATGCAACCAAAATACTTAGACTTTGAGCATATATATGTTTCATTTTCTTACAATAAGTATCCACATCTAGTAAAAAAAAATTCCATCAGTCTTTAGTTCCAATGACCTTTTTCACTCTAACCAATTTTAATAGTGTACATCAGTATGATCTACATAAATACAAAATATTTACTTTATTCACGCCATTCAGTAGATGAATAGAAAAAATTGTAGTAGACCAAATCAATTAGGAAGGTAACATGAAATATAGTAATATACATTAGAAAATGTACAATGGCTATTTTATAGTATATAAATCTCTTTTCAAATTATATACTCCCTATGTTGCATATTAGTTGTCATTCTATCCTTTATTTTTTGTTTCATATTACTTGTCGTTTTGTATTTTCAATGCAGATTTATTACTATTTTTCCATATTTTACCCTTAACTTTCAGCTTAATAATTACTTTTATCAAACAAAATAATGTACTAATTAGGAATAAAACAGAAAATTTAATTTTTTTCTTAATTTGTGTGAAAACACCTTGAATGACAAGTAATTTGCAACGGTGGGAATATGTGTGCTACAATTCCATTCTGTTTTACAAACACTGTCAAATTTTTAGTATGATATTCTATTTTAATAGTTAATCACTTTATAAAAAAAACAGACTATAGTATAGACTGTAAAGTCAAATATATAAATGTCACTTTTTTCTCTCTTGAATGTTAGATTTCTAATTTTAGCTTCAAACAATATTCAGCCACTGCAAGATCTTATATCTATTTCAGCTAATCTTAGATCTAGCACGAAAATCGGAAAAAATTCATTAACTATTAATTATCAAAATACGTAGTTTAATTATATAAATAATTCGAGTAGACAATTGGATGCATCTAAATCAGAGTAGACTGAGTAGTGGACATCGCTTTGGTATAAAATAACAAAAAACACTTCTCGTAGAATGTATAACGAGCAATACAAAATTGTAAACTAGGAAAGAAAAACGGAAAGCATGTGTTGGTTGATTCCAAATCTGCCAGACTGCCACAAATGCCGGTAACATTGCGTTGACCACCATATGTTTCCTCACAAAGTTTATTTCACATATTTCATCAACATAAACCAATTATGCTTCACTCTATCGAATCACTGATCACTCCTATATGCTTGCACAATGACTCAAGCTAGTGTTTGACAGACCCGGCCCTGACCACAAGCAAAGGAAGCATGGGCTTCTGGCCCAATTTTTTTAATAAAAAGTCTATATAATAAATCGGCCATCTTTTAGATAAAACTTGCCTTTACCTCTATTGGTAAAGTGTTTCGTGGAAGAATGTTGAAGTGGAGAGTTCAATTCCTTGCTATTAAATATTTTGATTATTTTCTTTTGTTAAAATTTTAATAGTTAGTGGCCCGAAGGCTAGTTACTTGCTTATCATCCCTTAAGTTTTACTTGAACCTCTTGTGCCTCGTTGTCACTTTTTTTGTTCTTCTCCAACTCTCTTCATTTCAAATCACTCGACATTCTCTTTCACTATTGACAAATCTGAAACACCAACAACAACCTGAACCACCAATATACCACAACGAGACGGCTTACTTGGTGGAGAAGCTACGTGAATCGGTGACATTTCTTCCTCTCAAGGACTATTGTTTTTCAAACAAACCACTCGAGGGTCATACTTGGTTCATGAGCTCTCTATACGATAACCAAACTAAAGGCGAGGCTCAGTTTCAAGAATTTCCTTCAGAAGGTTCAAAAGGAAGGCTTTTATGTTTGAAAGGGGTTAATGAGCATGATGGTTCATGGAACTACTACGCCTTGGCTTGGCCTGAAGCTCTTCCGGTCAATGTTATTCTCCAGGACGGCTTGACGTTTGTTTCTTATAATCAGTACGATTACGGTAACTTATGGCATGGACTAACGGCAGTTGTCCCGTTTGTTTCTTGGAGCTTAAGAAACCAATGCAAAAAGCCTCAAAAATGGGTTTTATACCACAAGGGGGAACTAAGGTTCGGGATGGGGCATTGGTTGAGTGAGATAATCACAGCGATTTATGGTCAAGAACCCGAGTTTTTACGGTTTGTTGATGAGGAGAAGCCGGTTTGCTTCGAGAAGGCTATTGTTATGAGACATAATGAAGGTGGAATGTCAAGGGAGGGTAGAATGGAAGTATTTGACCTAATTAGATGCAAAGCTAGAAACTACTGTAACATCAGCTCCACCGAGGCATCAAATCCGCGAATCGGTATGACATTGCTATTGAGATCCGGAGCTAGATCTTTTAAAAACGAGTCAACGGTGATAAATGTCTTTAAGAGAGAGTGTGAGGGAGTACAAGGGTGTGAATTAAATGTTTCTTATTCAAATAATCTAACATTTTGTGAGCAAGTGGAGCTAATGAAGAAGACCGATGTGTTGGTATCACCACACGGTGCACAACTCACTAACTTGTTTCTAATGGATAAAAATAGTAGTGTAATGGAGTTTTTCCCCAAAGGATGGCTTAAGCTTGCAGGAGTTGGTCAACTTGTGTACCAATGGGGAGCTAATTGGTCAGGGATAAGACATGAAGGCTCTTGGCATGATCCAGTCGGGGAATATTGTCAGTTTCCTGATACTGATAGGCGATGTATGTCGGTCTATAAGAACGCTATGATCGGATACAATGAGACTTATTTTGGAGAATGGGCAAGAAGCGTTTTGGGTAGTTTTAGCATTAGAAAGAAACAGGAGATCGCGGCGTGTAATCACGTTATTGTTTGCTAGATGTATGTCGTCGATGTTTATGGAAAATAGGTTCAGTTTAATGAGCATGCATGGTCATTTCTTTATCTTATGGATATGTTTTGTTGATACAACAAACATATTTCTTTATCTGATGAATATGTTTTGTTGATAAAACATATTTTCAAACGAATATCAACAAAGTAGTAACAATATAAATTGTTTCTTATTCTTAAACTAGATTAAGGCCCGCGTTCATACGCGGATAATCATATTAAAAATTATTCATACAAATATTTAAATTTTTATTAGTAATTTGTTGAATTGTTAAAATATTTGAAATTCTATTCAAATATGGATCTTAAATCTTTACATGTCAACATTTTATATTAATTTTATATTTTATTTCATATAATTTGGATTCTAATATAGATGTAAGTGTAATTCAACTCATATTACTAATAAAAAAAGAAAACGAAACTATATCCTTACCCATAATGCATATATATTAATTGTGCGAATTAATCGTAAAATAATTCAAGTAATGTAGAATTAAATTAGGAAAGTAAAAATTTCATGTTAATAATCTCATAAAATGTATAAAATTATTTTAATAGTAAATATATTGTTATTATCTTCTTAACTTGTATAATTTTTATTTATACAATTTTCTTTTTAAGAACATTAAAAGTACCAATATTGTCTTAAGTCATTATTGTCAATATTGAAAATAACAATAATGTCTATATTTTGTAATATTCTATAATTATGTTTAAAGATTTTTGTATTTGACATAATTATAATCTTAAACTTGTTAAGATTTTTGTATTCTTTGACATTGTTGTAATCTTCAACTTTAAAATCTAGATGTCCATACCATTTCTAATTATGTTATGTTTACATAGTCTATTGTTTTGTCATTCACGTTTTTCTTTCATTTGTTCTGTATTATTTTTTGTTTTTTATGACTTATACTCTCTCAAAGTTATTTTTTTCGATTTATATTGTCTCTCTACCCTTTGGTATGATTTATATTCTCTTGATTTCTTTATTCTTAGTTTTTTTAATAATTAATTCAGACTATTGTAAATTTATTTATCTTTTCTAATTGGTTTACAATAATAATTTTTTTACTGTTTTCTAATTAATTTGGACTATTAGGAATTTACCTTTTTACAATTTGGTTAGTTACTTAACAATTACTTTGCGTGTTTTCCATTTTTAAACAATTTCATTAGTTACTTAACAATTATGTTGTTAGTTTTCCTTTTTTAATTTAATTGTTTATTAATAAAATTTTAACACGTGTCATCATCTCGATCGATATTAGACATATATCATGATGTCGTGAGGTACAATTTTGACAAACTCTCTTTTATATATTAAAAATAGATTTGGACCCGCCTAATATGCAAGTATTAGATATTAAAGTTGATAATTTGTGTAGTTATATTTTAAATTAAAACCCCATTAATATAGTCATAAATTACGTTTTTGTTAACCGGAAGTAAGATAATCAATAATGAGTTTAAATCTTCAAAAAGTTATAGAAATAATTCATCTAAATGAATGATAAGGTTTTAAATCATATTTGAAATCTTATATGCTTTGAAACGGAATCTATTTTATAAATAATTTTTTTTTAAAAAAGTAATTCTTTAAATGAATTTACTTACATATTTGATAATTTTTAAATAAAGATCCAGGTACGAAAATTTAAACTTGAATTTTTACAGTACAACATGAATTTCATAAAATAGTAATACAATTACATACACTAACAAAATATTCTGAAAATAATTTCTAGCCTCCCACTTTGGAAGAATTCATGCAATAGTTCGATGGTAAACACGTTTGACTGATTTGTGGGACAGTGATATTCAAAATTTGCAAAGAAAATTAAAGACTTGGGGAGTACGTTAAATTGTGGGAGGTGTGTGTTATAATATAGTTTTTGGATTTGCCTTTTTTGAAGTAATAACATTTTTGGAAAGTTGAATGTATGTTTATTTTTCCTTTTTAAATAATTTATGGTTTAACATTTATAAGGTTGAACGTATGTTTACTTTTTCTTTTTAATATAATTTATGTTTAACATTTATTTTGTTTTTTATATATAAAGTTTCATTTTTGTGAACATTTATTTTGTTTAACATAATAGTATTTATATTTTGCTTTTTTTAACGACTTACATAAGATTTGGTTTGGCTTTTAGAAATATGTTAATGAAACAATAAAAAAAATGTTAATGTGTCTTTTTTTTATTGGTTTAACGTAATGATATTTTTATTTTTCTAATTGCTTGATTTTAAATAAAGTATTTTAACACGTGTCATCATCTCGATCGATAATAGACAAATGTCGCGATCCCGTGAGTTACAATTTTGACAAACTCTCTTTTATATAATAAGATATGAAACCATTATCTAAATCTATTTAAAGTAAAAAAAAAGGAGTCAAATGAAATGCAAAGTATACTCGTTATCTTTATGGAGATTGCTACTCCCTCCGTTTTTTTATATTTGATGTTTTAGAGTGATTTTTTTGTTTTGTTTAGATTGATGTTTTCAATTTTCCATGTAAAATTAATTGTGATTTTGAGTTTTTGACTGTTTAAATTCTGCAGATTTTTTTTTTATTGGTTGATTTTTTTTGGAATTGATGATAAAACATGTTTTGTTTTGAAAAAAATAAAAATTCAATGATTTCTTAATTTGTGTGTAGAAACCTTAAACATCAAACAAAAAATAACGGAGAGAGTACTATATAAACCCAAGTCCAATAGAGAAGGATACAATCAACTTAAAATTAAACACATTAAATCATGAGAAGTTGACTCAAATAACCTTTTTAGATTTTGGGTTGACTCAAACAAGTTTTTTAGATTTTAATAACTGAGGCTATTTTTGAATCCGTTTTACCATTTTTCTTTTGATAACAAAAAACGTATTTACGAAAATGTCATTAATGAAACGGGACACGTAGGCGGGAAAAATTCCCGCCTTGTAGACTTATTTTTTAGTCCATAGACTTATTTGATGAGCGGTAGACTTATTTCTGAATTGTAGACTTATTGTGTCACTTCGGTGATAGATTTGTTTCCGAACGATAGACATATTTTTTGAGCGGTAGACTTAAATTCACCCAATGGTAGACTTATTTTGAGCGGTAGACTTATTTGTCGAGTGGTAGATTTATTTCCGTAGACTTATTTTGGACGGTAGATTTATTTTTCTTCGATGGTAGATTTTATTTTAACTGGTAGATTTGTCTTCTTTGGTGGTAGATTTTTAGTCATAGCAGCGGTAGATTTATAATTGTGGATAGTGACAGTAGACTTATTTTAGTAGCGGTAGAGTTATAGTTAGCGGTAGACTTATTTATGGCGGTGGTAGATTTATTTTGTGTATAGGTGTGGTAGACTTATTGTAGTGGTGGTAGATTTATAATGAGCGGTAGACTTCTTCAGTATTTTCGGTCAACGAAACCAACCTTTGACTGGTAGACTTATTTTTTTAGGACTAACAGTGGTAGACTTATGCGTTGTTAGCGATTGCAGTGGTAGATTTATTTTTACCTAGGTCGAGTGATGGTAGACTTTTTATCCAACCTATTTACGGTAGACTTTTTTCACATTAGACATTTGGTAGACTTATTGTGATAGCGGTATACTTGTAGTCCTTGGTGGTAAACTTGTTTCATGTTTAGAAAACTATAGTGGTGGTAGACTTATTTGGTAGGTGGTAGAGTTATTTGCAAGGAACGCTAAATGTCAATTTTACCCTTAAAAATAGACAAATTTGCACGAAAAAACCTGCAACAATGGTGAAGAACTAGGGTTGCCGCCGCATAGCTCAGTTCCGTGATTGATATTTCTTTGTGTTCTCTAATGATTTTTGAACAAAATGAGGTAAATTGGGAACATAACAAATCATTCTTGTTTGTGGTAGTTAGAGTTTTGAGAAGAATTGATGGGTGTTCTTGGTTGACAATTCAAAAGGTGGTACAGTTCTAGGGGCATATCCTGCAAGTGATGGTAGATTTATATACAAGTGATGATAGATTTAGTATGTACTATATATTTTCATATATTTTCTATCTTTTCGTATGAACCCGTACTCGTGTTTTAAGGATATTGTAATGGTTACAGAGACATTTCAGAAGCCATGTTTTAACTATACATAAATCTTGTTAATTCATTCATTACACTACAAAAAAATGTTCATAGAAGTCTACCATAATGTTTGAATCTTTTTGCAAAAAGTCTACCATAACAATTGTATCTTATAGAAATAAATCTACCATAACGTATATTACAAATCGGAACGCCTATGTCTCATAAATGTTGTCAATTCATTCATTACACTACAAAAAAATGTTCATATAAGTCTACCATAATGTTTGAATCTCTTTGCAAAAAGTTTACCATAACAATTGTATCTTATAGAAATAAATCTACCATAACGTATATTACAAATCAGAACGCCTGTGTCTCATAAAAATAAATCTACCATCAAATGAAAATATATCTCATCCGAATCACGAGGGATAACTGAACAATCACTGGATCCATCACGAGGGTTTGACTCTGATAACTGAATAATCTCATCACGTGGTAACTCATCCATGATATCAGCTGCACGAAGCTGACATATGCCAAAAAAATCTCATTCATTAGCAGCTTCAGAGTAAAAAATCTACCATTGAATAGAATAAATCTACCATTACACAAAAAATAAATCTACCACTAAGGACTTACATGCCATATATACGGGTGAGGTTGAGGACTTGATGCTACATAACCATAAGGCCGTATAGGAGAATAAGCATGTTAAACAATACAAATATCAACCAAATACTACCTAAATACAACAAGAAACAATTGTGTATAGACCATCTTCAAGATCTTTTGGATGTTCTTTACAATCTTCATGCGGTTACGTATTGCACGTACAAAGAATACCTGTAAAGAAATTCATGGAAATTAGAACATCTTAGACTAAAACACAATCCTAACTAGTCAAAAAAAATTTCATTCATTAACAGCTTCAGAGTCGACAAGTCTACCTTAATGTTTGTATCTCTTTGCAAAAAGTCTACCACAACGTCAAAAAAGATTTCATTCATTAGCAGATCAAGAGTCGAAAAGTCTACCATAATGTTTATATCTCTTTCCAAAAAGTCTACCACAACGTCTGCATCTCATAGAAATAAGTCTACCACAACGTCTGCATCTCATAGAAATAAGTCTACCACAACGTCTGCATCTCATAGAAATAAGTCTACCATAACGTCTATTATAAATATACCGTAACGTATGTTTTTTCCTATAGAAAAAGTCTACCATAACGTCGGAATCTGGATCTGAGAAAAATCCAGATCTGGAAAAATTCAGATCTGAGAAAAATCCAGATCTGGACCAGAACGTGATTTTACAAAACTTCAACACACCCAAATGAAACCGGTTATAATTAAGAGATTACCTCTCTACAACTCACGAAAACGAAACCCCAACACTCGCCGAAACTTTCATTTGCCGGAATTTTGAAACCTATGGACGAGTAACATATTGAAGTTCATAAATCCGAACCCAAAACACTCGTGAATGATAGAGAGGAAGAAAACTCATGATTCGTTTCAAATTTTACCGTCAAACGCAACAAATCTCGTCGCCGGAGACGAAATCGCTCAGAGTCGCCGGAGGAGAAGAAGAAGAGGTTTCGTGAAATCTTATTTTTGTTTTTTAGTTGTTTTTTATTTTCTCAAAGGATAATGGCATTTTCGTTAATAAACGAATTTGAGGTATTTTTAATGTCTTTATAACTTTTTTTAACTCAAAAATTTTAGCTTAAAAAATAAAAGGTTATTTGAGTAAACACCAAATCTAAAAAAATTATTCTAATAATTATCTCTTAAATCATTGAAGAGCTCTTTTAACACTATGTCATCATCTAAAGTATTCTTAGTCGCTTCTTTCCTCTTGGCTCTGATGTTTTCCTCTTGGCTCTGATGTTTTCCTCCATGATCACTTCAAGTCGAGCCTCGAAACAACTTACCAAGAAACAACCAACATTTTTAGACCCCATTTCCCGAGACCCGGTTTTCCGACCAATCCTATGCCATTCCGTGGTTTTCCGAGCAACCCAACACCCGGTTTTCCTCAATTTCCAGGGAAAGGTTTTCCAAACAATCCAATGCCTTTTCCTCAATTTCCAAAACCCGGTTTTCCAAGCAATCCGACACCCGGTTTTCTTAAATTTCCAGGGCAAGGTTTTCAAAACAACCCAATGCCTTTCCCGTAATTTCCAAAACCCGGTTTTTCAAGCACTCTGACACCCAATTTTCATCAGCTTCCAGGTTTCCCAACATTTCCCTCCCCTTTACCTCAATTTCCGAAACCGGTGACTCCTGAATCGCCCTTCGGAAATCCCCAACCCGTTCCATCGATCTCCATTCCGCCCTCACTCTCTGAAATTTCGAATCAAGCCCTTGAGTTATCTCATTCAAACTTAAACTCTATGTTTCAAGTATTGTAACCAAACTCTTTGGCATTTGTGAGTATTAATTATCATAAACATTAGTTAACTGAATATGTTATTGGTGGCTACAGGATTGATGAGTATAGACTGTAACATTACTCGGATGTTTATCCAAAATATGTAACGATCTATAATTAATCAATGAGATCGATATAATATGTAATTATCCATTAACATATAAAAATTATAAAAATTCTTTTTTCTCATCAACTGGCCCTGCGCTTGCTGGAAAACGCAGAGGAATCACACGATTTTGGTGAAGCAAAAAACGTGTTTTCGATTTTAATCATGTGAATGATCACAAAGCATAAACCAAACCACAAAAATGGAGAGAAGAAAAATCAATGATCATAATGTTATCTTTTTTTTTTATCATGTAAATAATGATCATAATGTTATCATCGCAAGCAAATGCACAAACAAGAATATTAAAAAGGAAAAAAACAAAAAAAAACGTAATTATTGCATCAGTGAATGATTCACTTCACATGATCCATTATTCACCAAACTGTACTAGTAAGAGCATGCACCAAACTCTCTGAACCGTTTGGCCAATTGGATGTAAACACATTGTCTAACCACTCAATCTTCCCCCAAATTTCCCCATTTAGACGTTTTTCAATCGCAATTTCTGCACACCAAATTTTCATCCCATAACCAAACCCATACTTCTCCCACAAAATCGCCAATTTCCCACTATAATCCGCCAATTTAACACTGTCCTAATAAACATACAAGCGAGGCAATCCTTCCAAACCATTGAGAATTGTGCATACTCTATTTTTAGGGCCATACCAAGAAATCTTCCACGTTATCTATCACACAACAATTTGATCTTGACCCACATGTGTGTATATTCGGTTATGATCTTGGTCTTTGCTTCAACAATTTGATCACACAACACGTTATGTATAAAATATAGAGATATAATAATAATTCTTTATTAATAGCTAATTTATCGACCTGCACAAATGCACAAATGCAGAATCTAAACGAAATCACTGATGAAACAACTAGAAAATAAAACATCAGTCCTTAGGAAATGAACCAACTGGTCTCTCAAGTTTTAGCATCAATAACACAGAATTAGGAAATGCTTTCAATACACAACTGTAGCAAACACATTTGATAATCCCATCACAAAGGGGTCTCTGATGTTTCTAAAAGATTATGAAAGAAAACCGTATGAAGATTGAAATGATCATAACTCAGCGCCAAACCGACCTGTCTTTAACAGCAATTCCACTGCCTTCTTTCTTACCTCTGCTTCCTTCATAATCGACCGTCCATTTCTCGAATGTACAATTAACAAAATCGTAGTATCCGCCATGGAGTGACAGTGATCCATTCCGCACTTTCTCTTCTATCCACGGGTAATCAAGCAGCCTTTCTAATGAATGATTTAACGACGCCTGCACGCATATATATTATAAATATATACGTTTACCGAGTAACAGAAGATATAAGTTACACTGATTAACAAAAGACATCACCTTTTCACAATGTTGGCATTGATGATCAAAATGGAGGTTTGAAGCAACAGCTTTCGTGTTTTCCTTTGCCTTCTTCCCCACAATCACCCAGTTTTTTATGAAACTACTGTTAACATGGAAATGCAATAATAGCCAAGATCAACAATTAATGAATTGGTTTATTATCCGATAAAATGGATCAAGAACTAGCAAAGACCTGGATTCTACTCCATCTTCCATGCTCATCAATGCTTGAATTCCTCCACATCGGCTATGACCAATGACTAAGATGTTCTCTACCTACAAGTTTATCAATGAGCAAGAATTATAACTAATGCCTATATAAAACTTGTATCTACACATTGTGTTTATGCAGTGTATGTTGCCTAAAGTGGTTCAACTTCTTTATATGTGAATCCAAAGAACCAACTCTGTAGAAAGCTAATTTCATGAAAGAAGCAGAATCCTAAACCGTCTTAATCTGTGGACAATCAGCATTTTTAAGAACTTCTGCTCTGCAATTAAAACTTGAAACACATTGACTTTTCACGCATATGTTTTATTTATCGGGTGTATGTATCTTAGAAGAACAGTATGAGATAAGATAGATACTTACATTTAGAACGTTTACAGTGAACTCAAGAGCAGCTTTTGTTTCAGTAGGTCCAGACTGCAACAGGCAAATGCAACTAAATCAAACGTGAACCACCCCGTAAAACAAAAAAATCGCGGTCTGGACTAAAATTGTATACCTCATATGGAGGTACTAAATTTGCAATGTTACGAACAGTGAATGCTTCACCCGGTTGAAATCCCAAGACAGCAGAAGGACAAACCCTTGAGTCTGCACAAGCAATCACCAGAAACTGTTGCTTACACTGTTAGCAACACAATTCCTTTCTCCAGACAAAAAAACCTAAACCACAGAAGAACAAAAAGCTTTTGTTAAGTGTAAACACTACCTTTGGAGCTTGAGCCTCAGCTAGATTTTTGTAGTGTTCGAAATTATCCCTGCACAAAAAGTATCATCACCATCGAAATAAGCTAACAGAAAGCCAATAAAACCCTCCATAAACCACAATAAGAGCAAGAGATAGGTTCTCTCCGCCACTTACATGTAGTTAAGCTTCTTGAATGCAAGAAACCGCTGTTTCATGTCGTCAAATACATCAGTTTTATTTTCTCTATCAATTGTAACATCACAGGTACGGTCATTAGCTTCCTGAGTCAATCCAGATGTCTTCCCTGTAGCCATCATTCGCAAGTTCACAGATTTTCCTCTGCAAACACCACAGTAGAAACTAAAATCTCAACATTTGAACATTACAAAACATAATTTGTGAATCAATACAAAACATCATCTCTTGTTTGCAAATCTTACAAAGACAACTACTTAATATAAGCCTAAGAGAGATTCCAACAAAGAACAATGCATCACCAGATAGAGTAGCAATCTCAAATCCTAATCACACACACTAAAGCTCAGAAATTACCTGAAAGAATTGGGAATTCTCAAATGGGTTTTCTTTAAACTGTTCTTGGAATTGAAGATCTGAATCAAAATGCAAACCCATAATCAAAATTTCGAAAACAGAGAGAGAGAGAGAGAGAAAAAGGAAGAGACTTTTGTTCACACATACCAATTGGGATTGCAGATTAGTGAGAAACGTGTAAGAAGAAGAAGAAGAAGGATCATGGGGAATAGAGAAGCGCGTGGGAGAGACTGCCATGAAAGAAGAAGTGAAGAAGAAGGAGAAGAGAAGAAAGTGGGTAAAGTTGGGTATATCGAATCTGAGACAACAAGAAGTCACAAAGCATCTGAAGAAACTTCATCTGAAAAAACAAAAGAGATGGTTTTGATTCAAATTAAAAATTGAATTTTTTTTTTTTTTGGAAAGAAGTGGATGTGAATGCATGTCTCCAACAATGACGGAGAAACCAAAGTTTTTGTGTCGTGTCAGTTTCCGACCCCACCGTCAAAATTCCCTTATGTACACTTAACTAATGAACCAACATTAAGGAAATGATGGAGAATGGATTAAGGATTAAAACATTGATTAGTTTTTGGAAAGTTTTCGATGGTCAAAGATTCATAACTTTTATCAAGTAAACAGTTGTAGTAATTTGCTACAGAAATTTTCTCTTGTCAAAGATTCATAATTTTTAATTAAGTGAATAGCAAATTACTATTAGCATAGTAATTCAAAAAAAAAAAAAATTACTATTAGCATATTTTGACTTTGGATTTTGTTTTTTTAACTGTACCTAAATTTTACCATTTTTAGACCGTATCTATGTTCTGTTCAGGTAACACCCTGGCTTTAACATTTCCGTGAAAGTCTAGTTAGTCCGTCATTTTCTATGTTAAAAAACAGCATGAAGTTCGTTTGTGGAGAAAGAAAACAGCACGATTTGTAACCAAATAATCCCCAATTTCACATTACAAACCCTAATTTTCGTGGACAAAAACATTAACAGAGAGTGAACAATGGACATGATAACATCAAACCATCAATTGCATCAGTACGTTTGGATTTACAGAGATCATGAAACCAAACCAAACCCTGAATTTAAGACTCAAAACATTGAAATTGGACAAAACTTTAGCATGAGTCTGACCTAAATTGGGAAAGACGGAGAAGAAAATCTCCGGCGATCTCGTTGAACAGTTCTCCGGGAAGAAGATTTTATCCGTCGGTCGGAAGGAGTTAGGTGAAGTAAGTTCTCGCCTTCTCGGTGAAGAAGAAGACTCTCCTCTTGTCGTATTTTTCTTCTTTTAACAAAACGTTGCGTTTTATGTTTATTGGACAAACGGAGACTTAATGGTAACGGCTGCGTTCAACCATGGGCTAATTAGCTCACTAGATGAATATGAGGGTTTGAAATTGGAAAAAATTATAAAGTTCAGGGTCTTTCCTTGAGTTTTGAGTATAGATTTTAAAGTGTTGAAATTTCTAGGAAACGGATTTCTATCGATTTTCCAAAACAATTCGGCCGAGTTTCCAAGTAGAAATGTTAGAAAACGCGATTCCATTGTATTTCCAAAAGTTTCGGCTTTTAAAACAGAAAATGCACCTCGGACGGAGTTTCCATGTAAACTAGTTTTACAGCAAGTTTTGATGGCAAAATAACATAACTGCTCAATACAAAACTTTTCATAGTATGTATGAGTTTTTTTTCCTCTATGTTACATACAAATCCATTCCGTAAAACGCAGTTGATACTATAACATTCGAAATGAAACTTGGTGTATTTTATACTTGTCTACAAATCTAGTTGATATAGACCAGAAGCAGTAACAAGTTTTTAGACAAGAATAGCAACTTTGATCAACAAAAATGCATAATCATCCTCTCATCTCACAATACATACAATTTATCTTTCGTATTTGATTTGATCTTTTTTCATATATCGTCGCGATGATCATCTTCTTAGCTACAAGAACTTATAGAACATGTCTGCAAGAAACTTACTTCCTTTCTTTTCACAATCAAGAAACATACTTTATGAGCTTCTTTTATTCTTTAGCAATGAAGCTAATACTAGATACTACTTACCACTATAAGAGATAGATCTCTTCAAGAAACTTGACCTCCCAACAATGGAAGATCCAATACTTCCTCTCTTCTCCTTCTCCTTTTCTCTACCAACAACAACTTCACTTACCCTCAAATCCAAAGACACTGATCGTCTCACTCGTTGTCGCTGCCGCGACTCCTCTGCTTCGCCATGATCTCTACTAATAGTACTAACAACAAACCCATCTCTTTCTTCCTCGATTCCTTCATCGATTTCTCCATTTTCCTCCGGAATCATCACATGGACCTCCTCTAAACCCTCACTATGATCATCATCATTCATTGTGATAGGAGCACGACAAAGCGGGCAATTGGTATGTGATCTAAGCCAAGTGTCAATACAAGAAAGATGAAAAGCATGTTTACATTTTGGTAACAATCTAAGCGTTTCTTCTTCTTCGAATTCGCTTAAACAAACCGAACAATCCGTTCCTTCAACAACACCATCACTTTTACTATACTTACACACTTTGATCGAGCTTATAACACTTGGATTCAAACCGATTGTTCTGATATGCCAAATCGGATGATCGATAATAACCGGTGTTGTTGAACCATCATAATCATAATTCCTAGCAGCTTCCTCCAAACTCCATCTTCTTGATAATACTATTGATCTTCTTCTATAGTAAAACTTGAAGCAGAGAACAAGTAAAGTAAGGAGAAGCAGAGTTGTGATGATAGACGAAGCCGCGATAATTAAGAACCTCTTTAAGTTATCTTCATGGTGAATCCCTGTAGGTGGAGTAAGATTTGTAACTACAACGATCTTGCAGATTAAAGGACACTCTTTAAAACAGGTGGATGAACAAGATCCTGTGGTTTTCAAATCTTCGATGCAATCGTCCGTTTTACATATGTTGTTGTAAGAAGGAAGATCCTCCGACAGAAATCTGTGAAGGAAGTTCATGATTCTTGCTTCAAGATCATCAAGAAGCTAGAGAGAAGAGAGGAAAAAGAAAGAAAGAAAGAAAAACTTTGATTCAAAAAGTCTTTGTTATCTCTTTTGCTTGCTTTTGTTTAGAATAAAGTTTAGTCAACAAAAGAAGGTTGGACGGTAGCTATCAACTTATAATATATATCACCAAATTGATTTTATTATTTTTTAAATAAAAGTTTTACGAACAAAAAACGCAATTTCGTTCTACAAAAAAAACAAATAAAATTCAGACCGAAAAATGAGAAAAGAGGTTTAAAGTAACGTTACATATGTTTTGGTAAGAATGCACTGTCAAATGTCAATAAGTGGGTCAAGTATTGAATTGTGTATTGATTAGGTTTGAAGGGTAGCTGTTGACTAATCCGTGTGGTGTATGGTTTTGGTTTAATGAGGGCTTTATCTCTATTTAACAACTTGGCATATTAAGTGGGTTTTGTCTTTGACCCCAAAAAAAGGTTGAAGTTAACAACAATAGTGATATCTATGGCCTATGGGCACCATAAAATTAGCATGTCCCACGTACTAAAATTAATTTGTGTAATAGCTATGTAATAATTTTAATAAGGAAACTAGCAATAAGATAAAAATTTGAAGTAGTGTTTTTACATTTTTAGCCCTAAATCCCAAATTCAAATCCTACCCCATAAAACTATATCCTAAACCCCAAACCCAAATCCTACCCCTTAAAACTATACCCTAAACCCCAAACCCAAATTCTACCCCCTAAAACTATACCCTAATTTTGGAATAGTTAACCCAAATCCAAAAATTTAACATTCAAAACTAAACCCTAAACCCCAAACCCTACCCCTAAAACTATACCCTAATTTTGGAATAGTTAACCCAAACCCAAAAATTTAACATTCAAAACTAAACCCTAAACCCCAAACCCAAACCCTACCCCCTAAAACTATACCCTAATTTTGGAATAGTTAACCCAAACCCAAAAATTTCACATTCAAAACTAAATCCTAAACCCCAAACTCAAACCCTACCCCCTAAAACTATACCCTAATTTTGGAATAGTTAACCCAAACCAAAAAACTAAGTTTGTCATTGAGGGCAGTTTTGTCATTAATACATAATACAGAGGAGCACCGTAAATTTTGCTATTGGATGCATTATAATTTTTTTTTTTTGTTATATACTACAATTACCCTTTTTTTTTTGGTCCAAACACTATTTTCTTAGTTTTTTGGAACGAAGTGACATTTCAGTGGAAAAGACCATAGATGGAGATTTTTAACCATTCGACTTAATGCATTTTCTCTAATTTTTGTATTGTTCAGGACGTATTTTTGGGATGATGTCAAATATATAGTTAGGGCTAATTGTTTTTTTTTCATAGGGTCTGATTGGTAACCGAAAGCTGTACAAATTTTTCAGCTATAAGCTGAAGCGGTAAACTTTATAGTATAGTTCAAAACTGTACAATAATGCTGAGTGTAACACGGTCAATAAAATTTTTGTATAATTTTTGTGATTGGTAAAATTTAAAGAGTTACAAATTATAAAGTGGCGGTACATTTATTAAGTCTGTTACCAATCCGAGCCATAGTCTTATTTCCTTTGGTCAAGTTTGTATGTAAAACAGTTTTTATTTTTGTCTATATAAAACAGATTATGTACAAACAATTGTAAAATTCAGAAAAATAACTATGGTTTGGTAAATTAAATTGTATCATAACAAGGGAATTTTAATTTTATTTCTTCTAGTCTTAGAGCAATTATCAAATAACAAGGATCTATCTTAGGCGGTAGTACAAAACATTTTGCGATGTAAATTTATCGAGTCAATATTCTTTGTGTGGTATATAAATCGGCACAAGACTATTTTTCGGCTTTAACACTCCTGTTTGTTTTTGTCATATATTTGAACGATGAGCTAGGGGATGTCAATAAGATTCACATCCTATATCTTTTAAACCAATTGATTATGTTCGCATAAATGTATTTTAAACCACTTGACTAAAAATCACGTACTATATCTTTCAAAAAATGATAACACGTTTTTTTAATAAATAATAAAATTGATAAACATTGTTTAACAAGGCTAAACGTCATGTGTTTTATGCAACGATTCCCTGGAATCTAGCTCGAGAGCATTTATTCTTTAATTGCCCTTACACATTTACTGTTTGAAGCTCCCTTACTCCTCGCAATGTCTAGAGTTGTTGATGTACTCTCGGATACACGGCCACCAAAGCTACAACTTTTCTCACTCGATATATTTTCCAAGCATCAATACATGGGATATGGAGGGAACAAAATGCTCGCGCATGGAGAGGATCCAATCCAGCCGGATTGCCTCACGCAACTCATCAATAAAAATGTAAAGAATCGACTATCTTCTCTTTCTAGGCATTGTCCCTGAGCTTGATGGAAGCTTGGTGCTTTGGTTCGACACGCGAGATTGTACTTGAAATATCATAGTTTAAGACAATTCTTGGCTTTAAATTAAACTCTCAAAAACATGTAACACTTGATGTAAAAATGATTTTTCTTTAAAAAAAAAAAATTACATTAATAAATATATAATAAAGCTCAACGTTAGAACTTAGAACAATGGTTCAACTAATGGTGGACCTAATTATGATTATGAGGCTAAACAAAAGCAAGTCATATATAGACGCACATTCGAGTACGAACCGAGTGGATTACAATGAGAATGAGAGATCTAAAATCTAACGGTGGTTGGACCAAAGCAACTAAGCCCCATAGCTTTCTCAAATGATATGATCTTGGTCTGTTTGGATCTGATGAAATCAGCTGAAGAAGAAGAAGATGATGAAGAAGGACGAGTTGGGACAGTGATGGTACGGATACGAGACATGGCTTCTTTGTGGAGTAAACGGAGAGGGTAATTCCACCGAGCAACTCCTTGGTCCTTGAGCACTTCCACCATCGCGATGGCCGTCGCCACCGCCCATGAAGCTTGCTTTCCAACGTTCATCTTTTCTTTTAACAGTGCTTTTGATCTATGAATGTAGCAATCGAATTTTGTTTGGATTTTTGCGTGGAGGATTTAGTTTATTATAAAGGTGAGAGTCGAGAGCAGTGCAACAGAACTAAAACAAGAGGCTGAAAAAGAAGAAGCACCAAGTATTGTAAATTGGGGAGCTCGTGGTTTTTTTATTTTCCGAGGGACAACTGACAAGTGTACGTGGGTTTTATTTTCACATTATTTACTTTTTTGTCTTAAATTATATTAGTATAAAATATTGTAAGTTATACATTAAATACGTATGTTTATTGTATTCGTCATTATGCTAATTGAGATATGAAGACCCAAAAAAAACGAGATATACAAAATGTGGATTAGTTTATTGTTAGTTCTTTTTAACAATATTTAGTAAACATTGTATTAGGAGTGACTTACAAAGTACCCAAAAATGTAGTTAAATAAGGGAAAATTGGATAAGTACCCTAAATTTGTTTGAAAATTTGAAAACTATACCAAATTTGTTAATATTTGAAAACTACCCTATTTTTAGTTTGAAATGATATTTTTACTATTAGGCTATTAGTTAATCATTAATCTATCTAATTTTTTTTAAAACAAAATAATTTGATTTTTCAGTTTTAAATAAAAATTAAAATAATTTTTAAAATTAATAAATATTTAAAATAAATCAATAGTGTAAAATAAATCGATGAATACAA
Source organism: Arabis alpina (assembly GCA_900128785.1). Classification (NCBI taxonomy): domain Eukaryota; kingdom Viridiplantae; phylum Streptophyta; class Magnoliopsida; order Brassicales; family Brassicaceae; genus Arabis; species Arabis alpina. The sequence continues at coordinate 6,388,586 of LT669794.1, forward strand.
GAAATTAAGTCGACGAACATAAAAACAATAAGTCAATGTTTATATAAGTCGATAAAAAAAAAAGTCAACCAAAACAAATATAAATCAACAGTTGAAAAGAAGTCGACGAATATAAAAATTAAGTCGACGAACAAAAAAACAATAAGTCAATGGTTATATAAGTCGACAAAGGAAAAAGTCAACCAAAATATAAATATAAATCTATAGTTGAAAATAAATCGACGAATATGACGATTAAGTCAACGAACATAAAAAAATAAGTCAATGGTTATATAGGTCGACAAAAAAAAAAATCAACCAATACAAATATAAATCCATAGTTGAAAATAAGTCGACCAAGCTGAAAATTAAGTCGACGAACATAAAAAAAATAAGTCAGTAGTTTAAATAAATCAATAGAGCAAACAATCAACGAAACAATATAAATCAACTGTGTAAAATAAATCAACTTACTTAATTATAATTTTAGTTGGAAAAATTATGATTAATTAACCATATTTTTTTTTTTTTAAAAAATAAATATGAGTTGTTAATAAATTGAACTTAATTTTAAAATTTACACTAAACAATTTTTAATTATCAACATATTTTATATGATAATTTGTTCAATTTTAAGGGTAGTTTTCCAATTTTATAAAATTTAGTATACTTTTCTAATGTTCAATAAGTTTTAGGGTATACAATCTAATTTTTCTCGTTAAATAACAACATAATTAGGAGTGACTTAACTAGTTCAAATAGATAAAGACACAAACACACTATCATCTGATTCCAATACTCTTAAACTATTACCGTCTCATTATCGTCCTTCCATAATCTCCATTTTTATTTGCATAAACTTATTATGTACAAGACCCAAATCTTGATCACATCATCATCATCATCATCATTATTCGCTTGTTTACAAGATTTGCTTGTTTTCAACACACATGTTGGTGTTTGTGTTTACTACTTGGTATCAACAAATACAGTACTTCAAAAATTGTACTCCTTCTATCCCAAAATATAAGATGTTTTAGGTTTTTCTTTTGTTCCAATATATAAGATGTTTTACTAGTTTTTACATAGATTTTAATGTTATTTCATTATTTTGACCTTTTAAATTCTATAGTCTTCTACATGATTGGTTGAATTACATTTTTCATTAATTAATAAATGTTGTTTTGTCATAATTAATAAATGCCTCCAGCTAACACTCCTATTGTATCATCCACCTGTTCAAATAATGAAACTCACATTAAATCATCGAATAAGAAAAATCCGAGAATTTGATCATTTTTCAGACCTTACCATTGCCGTGTTCATTCGAATTTTCAGACCGTGTGCTCCAATGATTCATTCATATCATTCACGTTTAGTAGATGATGATGCTGATATAAACCAGATCATTCAGTTTGGTAATCTTGTTTTCAGGTGATTTATCCTTTTTGGTGCGGAGAATTTTTGTTCTCTATGTTATGTAAATTAGTACCAAAATATGTCATTATGTTTAACTAATTAAATATGGTTAAAAATTAAAATTTATTTCATAGAAATATTACTAAAAATAGTTCGAAGAAGTTTGAGTTACTTAATTATTTTGGTTGGTTGGATAAAATTGGATACGACGGTTTGTTTAGTGATAAAAACTAATATTTTTAGATGGATCCAAGGTTAAAATTTGATCTTTTAGGTTAAAATCTCTGGCTCTTTTAAACCTTTTAGTTTTCTGTGAAAACTGATTTGATTGTCAAAATGTAATATCACAATTAAAATCTCTTTCAAACCAGTAATACAATAGTAATAAATCAACCCTAACTAAGGAGAAATTAAACTTAAATGATTTAATCAAGCATCAAATTACAAAACTCAAGAAACTATACAAATACTGATAGATAAGGAATATTCTCTTCGTATATATTAGAGTCGATTTACTTGTTAAGATTGCATAGTTAGAATATCTTGTAAATCCCATATCTTGTGTAACAACTTAGGCTATATAAGAGCCTCTAATGAAACGTATCCCATCAGGGAAATTCATTCACTTTCATGGTTTCAGAGCTCAGGCTTTTCTGATCCTCATCTTCCTCTTACTTTCTTCTTCTTCCTCTTCTTCTTTTCTCTCAAAACTGAAATGGCTGCTACACCAGCTACCATTGAAAGGGCTTTTGGTGTCACCAACATCAAATCTCATATCCCTTTGATTCTTGATCTTGAAGATCATAACTATGATGCTTGGCGAGAGCTCTTCCTCACCCACTGTCTGACGTTTGATGTGTCGGGACACATAGACGGAACTTCTGTTCCTAATGGTGCTACTGATGTCCAATGGAACAAGCGTGATGGACTGGTGAAGCTATGGCTTTACGGAACTCTTGAACTACAACTCTTCCGTATCTGTTTTAAGACTGGTGGAACTTCTCGTGACATTTGGCTTCGAATCGAAAATCAGTTTCGTAACAACAAAGAGGGGCGTGCTATTCAACTCGACAACGAGCTCCTGACCTTGGAGATTGGCGATCTATCAATCCAGGAGTATTGTCAAAAACTCAAGTCCTTATCCGATCTCCTCGCAAATCTTGATTCTCCTGTCTCCGATCGCACTCTTGTCACAAACATGCTCAACGGGTTAAATGAGAAGTTTGATTACATTATCAATGTAATCAAACATAGAGAACCATTTCCCACCTTTGAGATTGCGAAATCAATGCTTCAAATGGAGGAATCACGTCTGAAGAAGTCACACAAACCTTCTGCGAAGCATGCTGATCACTCGTCTTCACCATCAGCTCTTACTGTTGTTAATAGCCAGCCCAAATCGAATCCACATCAACACCAGCGGAGCTACAACAATACAAGAGGCAATCGGCGTAACAATGGAAATAGGTTCAGAGGTTGTCATAACTCACAAAGACCTCCTTTTCCAAATTGGGCCTATCTATTCTGGCCCAGTCCAAATCCAATGCATCAATGGAACTACAATGCTCCATGGGCTCCATATGTTCAACCAAACAATCGTGGAGTGTTGGGACCAAGACCTAGTGCTCCTCAACAACAAGAAGCTCACGTTGCAGAATGCTCGTTCCAGCCAACATCAGACTTCTCTCAAGCATTCAATACGATGACTTTAGCTGATCCAGGAGCTGCAGATTGGTATATGGACACTGGAGCCACTGCTCACTTAGCCGCTTCAGCAGGTATGATTCAATCTGGTCTTAATCATAGCATCAAACACTCTGTTATTGTTGGTGATGGATCAAAAATTCCTGTAACCTCCTCTGGTTCTTCCTTTCTCCACTCTAAAACTCGTCCTCTTTCACTAAAAAGTATCCTCGTCGCTCCTCAAATTGTTAAAAACCTTATCTCTGTTCGTAAATTTACAAGAGATAATTGGTGTTCTGTAGAGTTTGATCCGTTTGGTTTTTCTGTGAAGGATCTTCACACGCGGACGACTCTACTCCGTAGTAACAGCTCAAGTGAATTGTATCCAATCTCGGGATCTTTTCAGCAGCCATCCTCTTCTTCGTTTGCTCTCCTTGCTTCGCCAAATCTATGGCATCGTAGACTCGGTCACACCAATAAAGTCACCCTTCGTTCTCTTATTTCATCTCGTTTGATTCAATGTAATAAAGACAGCCTCAATGATTCTTGTACGGCTTGTCACATAGGAAAACCAATAAAGCTTCCTTTCTCAATATCTGACTCAACAGTGACTAAACCCTTTGACTTAATTCACTCTGATGTTTGGACATCTCCAATTCCAAGCATCAGTGGGATTAAGTACTATGTCTTGTTTCTTGATCATCACACACATTTTCTCTGGGTTTATCCCCTTCGTAGAAAATGCGAAGTGTTTTCAAAATTTCTTCATTTCATGGCTTTTATTGATACACAATTAAATTCCAAAATAAAAGCTTTCCAATGTGATAATGGAGGAGAATACAACAACAAAGAGTTTCATCAATATTTTGATATCCATGGGATTCATTTTAGATTCTCTTGTCCTCATACTTCGCAACAAAACGGAAAATCAGAACGAATGATTCGCACAATCAATAATGCGATTCGCTCTCTACTTTTCCAAGCGAAACTCTCATCTGTTTATTGGGTTGAAGCCCTCCATGTTGCTGTCCACATTCAAAATATTCTCCCTTCCTCTGCCATAGAAAATCGTGTCCCTTATTCTCTTCTCTTCAACAAAGAGCCCAAATATGATCATCTAAAAGTATTTGGGTGTCTCTGTTTTCCTAACATCAACCATTCAAACTTACACAAACTGTCTCCCCGTTCTACACCATGCCTTTTCCTTGGGTATCCTACTCATCATCGTGGCTATAGATGCCTTGATCTTAAAACTAATAAGATTATCATCTCACGCCACGTTGTCTTTAACGAATCTATTTTTCCAGCTGCACAAAAACATTCCTCTATTCCCCAATACAAATTTCTGGAAATTACAGAAGAACCATCTTCTTTATTTCGTGAAATTCTCCAGTCCTTAACTCCTCCTTCCTTGCCTCCACCTATTCCACTTGTTGCGGTTTCCAGGACACGAAAATATGTGCCTCGCGTTAATGTTCCTCGACCTCGTCATAAAATGACGACAAGGAGTAAAAGTGGAACACAAAAGGAAAAACAGGTTCTTTCTCTCCTCACCACTATTTCACCTCTTCCAAACAGTCATCTTCAAGCCTTATCCGATCCAAATTGGACACCAGCAATGAATGATGAATATGGTGCTATGATTAAAACTAAGACATGGGATCTTGTACCTCGTCCACGAGACACTAACATTGTGCGTTCTATGTGGCTTTTTAAGCATAAGTATAATGCAGATGGATCCTTTACTCGCCACAAAGCTAGGCTAGTGGCAAACGGCAAATCTCAGGAGGCTGGTATTGAATTTAACGAGACGTTTAGCCCTGTGGTCAAACCTGCAACAATCCGAGCAGTTCTTAATGTTAGTCTTGCTCGAAACTGGCCGATACACCAGCTTGATGTTCAAAACGCGTTTCTCCATGGTGAATTGGATGAAACAGTTTATATGCATCAACCACCGGGGTTTGTAAGTAAAGAGTATCCCAACCACGTTTGCAAACTAAAGAAAGCTATATATGGTCTTAAGCAAGCGCCAAGAGCATGGAATGCCCGATTTGCTAAGTTTCTCTACACACTTGGTTTTGTCTCGTGTAAAAGTGATGCGTCTTTGTTTGTCTTCAGGAAAGGACAGCAGATGGCTTATTTATTGTTATATGTTGATGATATAGTCATGACAGCTTCAGATCAGAAATGTCTTCAATGGATAATTGACTCTTTGAAGACTGAATTTCCTATGACAGACATGGGAAAGCTAAGCTACTTTCTCGGCATTAAAGCAGATTTTAACTCCGTTGGACTCTTTCTTAGTCAAGAAGCATATGCTGAAAATATCATTAGCCGTGCATGCATGAGTGAGTGCAAACCTTGTGCCACTCCGGTTGATCTTAAATCCAAGCTCTCGGGTAACATTGGTGAGTTGATCTCTGACCCGACAAATTTATCGAAGCTTAGCTGGTGCGTTGCAATATTTGACTTTTACAAGGCCTGATATATCTTATGCTGTCCATCAAATATGCCTTTTCATGCATGCTCCACGCCAACCACATCTCCACGCACTAAAGCGAGTGATAAGATACATTCAGGGTACAAAGTCTCAAGGATTGCAACTAGTTAAAGGGGAAATTGATCAATTAACAGCCTACTCGGATGCAGATTGGGGCGGCTGTCCGGATACTCGACGATCAACATCAGGTTATTGTGTTTATTTGGGTCCAAATCTGATCTCGTGGTCTTCAAAACGACAACCAACTGTATCACGTTCTAGTGCTGAAGCAGAGTACAAAGGGGTCGCAAATACAGTGGCTGAACTATGTTGGTTACGTAACCTCATGCTTGAACTTGGCTGCAACATCTCTAAAGCTTCTCTGGTATATTGTGATAACATAAGTTCTGTTTATCTTGCAAGCAATCCCGTCAAGCACCAACGAACAAAGCATGTGGAGCTGGACATACATTTTGTTCGAGAAAAAGTAGTGTTGGGTGAGGTCAAAGTCTTTCATGTTTCTTCCTCTCTCCAGTATGCAGATATATTCACCAAAGGGTTACCGACGTCGTTATTCACCGAGTTCAAATCCAGTTTAACCGTTCGGAACCCCGACGATTCAACTGCGGGAGGGTGATAGATAAGGAATATTCTCTTCGTATATATTAGAGTCGATTTACTTGTTAAGATTGCATAGTTAGAATATCTTGTGTAACAACTTAGGCTATATAAGAGCCTCTAATGAAACGTATCCCATCAGGGAAATTCATTCACTTTCAAATACAACGGATGCAAATCTTATGTACTTTGCGACTTCTGCATTAGGTTGCGATTGTCCATCTGAAACAAATTTGATCTATCGTCAAAAAACGTTTCATTCTAAATTAATCATAACTTTATAATTATCATCATTTGTCCTGTTTGTTCTAATTTTGTGGCTCTCCCTTTTAAACCCCAAAAAGCTCACTGATAGATGATCAATTAATGACCATAAGTTATGGGGTTAATTGTATGCACGTGACATCACGTGATGTAGGCGTAGCACTAAGCGCACACATGGTGCGATTATGTGATTTGTCCCTCGGAGGCTTCGAGGCTGATGGATAATTTCAAATTTCGATGGAACGAAACTCGACTATAGAAACTATATAAGATTAACAAATAATGTGTGTATTCGGTAACAAGTTTAATAAATTTACAGCCATATTATAATTTATATTCAATTTTATTTTTATAATTTTGTACAACTATTTTTTTATAGTTTTACACTATATTGTAACAAATTACAACTGAAAAATCTTTTACGGTTTAGGTTACCAATCAAACTAAATAAAAACTTAAAATATCTTTAACAGATGTCCAGAATAGCTGATATTTTTATTATAAAAAATGGCTGATTCATGTTATATATGTTACTATTAGTTATATATGGTGGTTGCTCTTTTGAACTTGAATCTTCAAGAGCAAACCCCTCAGTATGGGCTATAGCGGCGAGTGTAATTTGGGATAGACGATTTAATTTTTATTTGTCGACTGGAAGCCCGTTATAGCTATAGAATCTTCTTGTTTGATAAGCTTTGTTTTAACATCTTTTATTCCTTTTTTTGTGGTCTGAATTCTTGGTTATGATCTTAATATATTACTCAGACGAATAAAAAAAGGTGATGTATAGAGCCAAGTGACCCTGGTTGACATTGATTATAGTCCAATAATTTTTTTAATTCCCACGTTTTCTATTGCATTTTTAATTATATATTTTTAATTAATTTATAAGAACGTTTTGATATTATTTCAACTAAGACCCGTATCCCCGCGAAATCGCGGGGATAAATTACTTCCGATTACACTTTAAAAAGAAATTTTTTATCATTATCTAGGTTTTATTTGAATTAACGAATTGACTAATTTGTTTTTTTGTGTTATTTCATAAACAAAACCATCCTCTAAGTTTAAATTGAATTTTAAGTTATGTCTACAAGTAAAAGCAGCTTACAGTGAACTGATACAAAAAAATAAATCATGTAGAAATAAAAAAATACAATTGTTCGATATAACCATAAAGCATATATTTTCGAAAAGACGCGACTTTATACAATATTTTTGAAAATAGGCAACCCTAATAATTTGAAAACACACAATTTTTTAAAATAACCATAAAGCGATTATTTTCGAAAAGATGCGATTCTGAGAAATATTTTTTAAAAGACGCAACTTTACAAATTCGAAAACACATAACCCTTCAAAATAACCATAAAGCGGATATTTTCGAAAAGATGCGACCTTACAAATTTGAAAAGACAACACCCTTCAAAATAACCATAAAGCTTATTTTCGAAAAGACGCGATTTTATGAAATATTTTTTGAAAAGATGCGGTCTTACAAATTCGAAAAGATATAATCCTTCAAAATAACCAAAGACGATTATTTTTGAAAAGACACGACTTTACAAATTTGAAAAGATACGACCTTACAAATTCGAAAAGACACGAACTAAAATTTAAAAAAATAACCAAAAACGGTTACTTCGAAAAGACGCGGCTCTACAAAATATTTTTGAAAATACGCGACCTTACAAATTCGAAAAGACACAACTCTTCAAAAAACATGTATTTTCGAAAAGACGTGGCTATACGAATTAATTTTTGAAAAGACGGGACCTTAAAAATGCAAAAAGATACAACCCTTCAAAATAACAAGTATTATCAAAAAGAAACAACTCTATGAAACATTTTTGAAAAAGCGAGACCCTCAAATAATAATAATAATAAAAAAAAAAATTTAAAGGACGCAATCTTACAAATTTGAAAAGATACATGTTTTCAAAATAACCATAAAGCGGTTATTTTTTAAAAGACGTTGCTTTACAAAATATTTTTTAAGGACGTGACCCTAAAATATATACTCTCTCTGTTTTTTTTAATTGATGTTCTAGAAAAAAAAATTGTTTGTAAAAGATTGATTTTTTACCTTTTCTATGCATTTTTAATGTAATCATAATGATGAATTGTAAAATTCAACACAAATTAATTGACTTTATTGATTTACTATTGGTCAAAACTTATGGAAAATTGTTTAGTGCAAAAAATAAGACATTTATAACTAAGTATTAATGTGTTTTTTTAATATGTGTAAAAAATTCAAAGCATCAAACAAATAAGAACGGAGGGAGTATATGGTGATAATAATTTTTTTTTTTGAAAAGATGCAACTCTTCGATGTTTTCAAGAATTGCTATAATTAATAGATTTTTTACGAAAGACAGAAATTTTCGAGAGAAAACCTATTTTTAAGAAAGGACATAACTCTTCAACAATAATAAATATTTTTTATTAAAATTCGTATTTACAAAAAAACATAACTCTTCGGAAACAACCGTTTTTTACAAAAGGACACATCTTTTGGATGATAATAAATATTTTTTTAGGATTGTTGACCCTAAGTATATACTAATAATAATTAAAAAAAAATACAACCCTTCAAAATAACAATAAAGCGGCTTTTTCAAAAAGACGTGACTAAACCAGATATTTTCGAAAAGACACAACTCTTCAAAATAACCATAAAGCAGTTATTTTTGAAAAGACGCAACTCTACGAAATATTTTTGAAAAATGTGATCTTACAAATTCGAAAAGATACAACCCTTCAAAATAACCACAAAACGGTTATTTTTGAAAAGATCCGATTTTCGTAATATTTTTTTAAAAACGCGATCTTACAAATTCGAAAAGAAACATCCTTCAAAATAATCATAAAACGGTTATTTTCGAAAAGACGCGACTCTACGAAATATTTTTGAAAAACGCAGCCTTACGAATTCAAAAGACAAAATCCTTCAAAATAAAGCTAAAGCGGTTATTTTCGAATAGACGCGACTCTACGAATTATTTTGAAAAGACACAATCCTACAAAAAAATATATTTAAAAACTCTTCTAAATAACTATAAAGCGGTTATTTTTTAAAAGACAGGACTCTACAATATTTTTTTGAAAAGACTCGATCATACAAATTCGAAAAGATACAACTCTTCAAAATAACCATAAAACGGTTATTTTTTGAAAAGACACCTTTTACGAAAATCACAACTTGTTGAGAAAAAAAAACTACTTTATATGAAAGGAGACTACTTTCCGATAACATTAAATATTTTGTTGTAAATAAGTTTTTTTACGAAAATACACAACTCTTCGAAGACACGACTTTTCGAGACATTCCAAATACATCTTTTAGAATACGATAAATCATTAAAAAAACACAATTTCTCGATTGGGAAAATTAAGGAATTAGGGTTAAGAACTTTTAAAATTAAGTAAATACACCTTGTTTTTTATAATTAAGGAAATAGGTTACAATTGACATTTTTAACCTTTTTCTAATTTATCGTCAAAAAACAAAAAGGGATTATTAATTTGTATATATAGACTTGAGTACGTGATATATTTTTAGAGCGATCGTCATGCCATGTGGATGTCGACATTTAGATTATTATATAACATATATAATTAGATGATAGTTGATCAAATAAATTAAAAAAATTAGAGGATAACATAAATTTTGTAATTATATAGTGTTTTGTAATTGGTGATTAGGTGCTAACTAAAAAATATTCTGCATTTGAAAGCAACTAGAGTTCCATGAAACATGTGATATTTTCTTACAGCTTAACGTGCATCAAAACGGTTTACTCTATTAGCTACCAAATTTTCGTTTTGTGACAAGGAATAGTGAAAATGTTTTCTAAAAAAATTAAACATGTCGACAATATGTTACAAATTAGCCACCGAAATTCGATGGACATGAATAATTATATGATTTCCGTCACAAAGTCATTCCTAAAACCAAATATATCTCCATTTTGTAAACTCGCTACAACTTGTGATAGTAAATATTATGATCTTTTTATGTGTAGATATTTAATCATTGTATGTTGTTCCGTGTACAATTAGTGACGTACATATCTTGTAAGTGCTGGTTAGTCAACACAAATTCTAGTGAGAAGGAAAGAAGAAAAGGCGTTGAGATCATATAAGATTATCATATCCTTAATTATTAAATCACAAGTCACATAACCAATTATGTGTTGACACGTGGAAAATGCTTCATATTTATTTCTGCAATTTAAAATTTAAACAAAAAAAAAGGAAAAAAAATAGTCACTTATAAAACAGAAATTAATGAAAACAAAAAATATACCCATGTGTAGCACGAGTAGAAATACTAGTACACAAATAGATCAAACAACCAAACTAATGAATTACTTCAAATATAAAAATAAACTTCGATAATGTTATTTTCTAATTAATGAATTAATGTTATGAACTCTTTACAACATTGATGAGAATGAGACGTAACCCTTTCTTGTGAGTTGTGACTTGCCCATTTCAAGTTTTGTTTGAAAGATTCTTTCTCTAGCTAGTCTTAGATCGAAAAATACATACACTAGATCATAAATAAATAAATATAAATATATATATATCTATTTTATATAATATTTTAAGGTTTTTTTAAATTTAAATAATGAGAGATTGCCACGTGTCATCTATTTTTTTGACATTTGGCTTTTTATTTTACTTATTATGGAGAAAAAAAATACTATGTATCTTTTTTTCAATAACTTCACAATTAATAATAACATTTAATAGATACTTACAATGTTAATTAATTTCAACAAATTACAATATATATTAGCCATTGTTTTTTTCTTTTCTTTGATATTCAACTTTTTTACTAATGAATTATCTTTTTGTTTTTTACACATAACATTGTATATATCCAATAATTCGCTACAAATATTTAATTTCCAAAACTAGATAATTGTTTATTATAAACACCAAAATTATGTAATACTAGATTAAGACCCGCATAATATGCGGGTATTAGATATTAAAATTGATTATTTATATAGTTATGATTTTTATAATTATATTCTACATTAAAACACATATAAGTAGATTCTAAATTGAAACCCGTATAATCGTATTTTAAGTTGAAACCCGTATAATTATCAATTTATTTATCGTAAATTGCATTTTGTTAACCTCAAGACAGAAAATATAAATTAGTTCAAATCACCTCTCCTTTATATAATAAGATTCTTTTATTCTCTATAATTTTTGTTTATTTATTTTTATAATCTCTTTAGGTTAATGTTTTTAATAACTATTCGTTCTATATTTTCAGTTTTTTGCCACTTATATATCTTCTCGATTTCTTTCTTAATTTTTTATATATGTAGTTTGAATTATAAATTTGATTTATTTCCTAATTATTTAAGACTATTATAAAAAAAATTCTAATTAGTTTGAACTATTAGAATTTTCCTTTTCACTATTTAGTTAGTCACTTAACAATTTGTTTTGTTAGTTTTCTATTTTTTTTCTAATTAAGTTAAACTATTACAATTTTTTCTTTTTACTATTTACTTAATTATTTATCAGTTTTTTGTTAGTTTTTCGTTTTTATTCTTTTTACACATGTCATCATCTCGATGTATAATAGACACGTGGCAATATCTCGTGAGTTACAATTTTGACAAATTCTACTTTGTGTAATATATAATAAGATCTATTTTATTTTTATCTATAAAGTTTCATTTTTGTGATGTGACATTTATTTTGTTTAACATAATGGTATTTATATTTTGCTTTTCTTTTTAACGACTTACATAAGATTTGGTTTGACTTTTAGAAATAGGTTAATATTAATGTTAATATATCTTTTAGTGTATTGGTTTAACATAATAATATATTTTTTTAATTGCTTTATTTTAAATAGAGTATTTTAACACGTGTTATCATCTTGATTCATAATAGACACATGTCGCGATCCTTTGAGTTACAATTTTAATAAACTCTCATTTATATAATAAGATTATATATAAAAATAATCAATAAGTTAACAATTATTATATAGTATATCATGTTAAGTTTTAAATCCAAGCGTATATATATATGTTGCAGGATAAATGATGTAGCGGCTTCGTAGTGCGATCTGGACAGGATATGCCGTCCAAATAAAAAATCAGATAAACAATAAGGACAAATCTCGACTGCGTCATGTTCTCGCTTAATTAGGTTTTTTTTTTTCGTTTCCACATGTACTGATAAATTTACTTCTTAATTCATTATTGGTAAGATTACTTTGTCATTGAGTTGAACCACTCTTTTCCATTTTCGGAATAGAAAAAAATAGATTACCTACTCAAAATCATTGCTATTAGCAAACAATATATTACATAAAAAAAAAACTATTGATAAATTTTGGATCATATTTATTTGTGTTGGTACTTAGTTACTATTTAAATTCAGGCTGGTTTATATATTTACACTATTCACTTTAAATTTCTTGATTAAAATCTCTTTTAAGTTTTTTTTAATATATTATAGTAGATCCTAAAAGTACCATCCTTTGTAAACAAAACAAAAATGTTATAGCTCTGCCGAGTTATGATTTGCCTTTTTGGTCCAAATAATCCAACAGTAATATTTATATAATTTTTTTGGCAGAGCTATAACTTATACTCCCTCTGTTCCTAAATGTAGAATTTTTTACAAAAAAATTTTGTTCCAAATTAATAGAGTTTTTACAGTTTTCTATGCACTTTTACAAATTCCAAAACAAATATTGAAATACTATTGGTTAAACTTTATTGAAAACTGTAAATCGTAGAAATCAATGCGTTTTCTTAATTACCGTGCATTACCTTAAACATCTATTAATTAGGAACGGAGGGAGTAACTGCATTCACATTAACTCGAAGTCATCGATACTGTAACCAAGAATATACCTGGTAACCCGGTTCTTAAGGAGGTAGCGACAAAGAGGAGATGGCTTTAACAAAAAAAGACAACGAGGAGAGGAATTTACACCTTCCTCAACTAGTGTTTATTTTCTTTATGCTTTCGATTTTCGGATACTTTAGGTTGTAGATCTGGTTGATGCTTTCTTCATGTATATGGGTTTTAGATCTGAATTTGGTGGGGGGTTTTGATCGGAGATCTGGCTTCGTATAGAGCTCGGGTGAGCTTCATGAGGAGATGGTTCTTGTCGTCGGGTAGTTACTTGTCTCGGCTGCTCTGGGAGCCATAGCCGGATCTTAGGTTTATAGGCCCCATACAAAAATTAACATCTAATTTTTTTTTAATTTTACATGAAAGTCTAAGAACAAAGTTATGAACAAAAATGATCTTATTTTCTAAAACTTATTTTTGAAAAATAAGATAGTCATGAATAGGGCTGGGCATTCGGATATCTGATCGGGTTCGGGTCGGATATTTCGGTTTTTCGGGTACTATGGTAATGGGGTTTAGTACCCTATCGGGTATTTTATAAATTCGGGTCGGATTCGGATAAAATGACTTCGGGTTCGGTTATATCCGATGTGCAATCTATTTAAAAATATACTTCAAATATGAATTTGAACAGAATTCAAATTGATCAAAAACTTCAAAACAAAAATTCAAATAAACATAGATATCGAAAAAGAAATTTGGTTTTATTAGTTTTTACATTAATTATCCAAAAATACCCGAGAAAATATCAAAAACAGAATTTTAAAAATTCAAATAGTGTTGATAATTTAGTTATTTTTATCCGAATATAATCCATATTATTCAAATGAACCAAAAGTAATAGAAATTATCTAAAATACATGAACATATCTAACCTTACATCCAATTATCTTTGGTTTAATTTATATTTGTGTTAGTTCGGATACCCGTTCGGTTATCGGTTCGGTTCGGGTTCAGATTCGGGTTTTCGGGTTTAGAGACATAGAACCCGATTGGGTATTTTATAAATTCGGGTCGGGTAATTTGAGTCGGGTTCGGTTCGGTAATTCGGTTACGGGTAATTTGTTCACCCCTAGTCATGAACAAGATTACTTTTTTCTTTGTACTTTTATCCTATATTAGTATAAAATATTTTTTATGTAACGATTTGGAATCCACACAATATTTTTCCTATGATTTATTACTAAACTTACTTATTTTCTTTCCAGATTTTATATACATATATACATTACAGGTCACATTACCTATACATATAATTTTTTGTTGGGGTTCCTCATGAGGTGGAGGACCCATGCAAATGTTTCAAGAAAATCCCCTCAAATCCAGCTCTACTTGGAGCTCATGCTTCTATCTCAATCCGATTTGTAGCCAGCTTTGACCGGAGTTTGTCTCCATGGTTGAGGAAGGTCGGTGGTGAATTTGTTTTTGCCGAGTTCTAAGATTCGGATTCTCTCTGTTCATATTTTTATTTTGGCCTTCGTGGGTTAGTATTACCGGGTATGCGTTAGATTTCATATTTGCTCTCTTAGTTAAGGCTATGCTTCCTTGTGATAAAGCGTTGTTCCCTCCATCCCATTGAGGTTTATTTTAGTGTTAATGTCCTTCATATTTTTCGATTAGATTTTGGTGGCCTCGGTTTGTTTATTGGCTTGTATCTTGCTGGTTAGTTTGTTCTTGGAATTTAGTGTATCTTTTCCTTATGGTAGCTAGTCTAGAACAAACATGTCCATGGCTATCATTGACGGGTGATTTATCAATTTATAGAGACTTGTTTATCGTGTGTTCGATGAAAGTGCTAGTAACCCGTTTTGAGATTTAGTGCGGGAATGACTTTGTTCGATCGGTGCAAGATCGCCTTGTGTTGTTATTGAAGCTCGTTTTCATTCCGTTGTTGATACGAGTTTGACATTTGGTTCTCTTTGTGGTTATCTCTGGTCTCCTACTCTTTGTTGTAATCCCATTTCAAAGTCAACAAACATTTCAGTGAAAATAAATAAATTTGTTTGTATTATTATTTTATTCCACTTTTTCTAAGGGAAGTTGAGAAAAACTTGAATCACAAGGCAGCGAAAGAGAGTTATCACAAATGACGAAAGACTATAAATTAAATAGGTAAGTTGTCACGTGAAGACGGCAAAATTTGGGTTTTGACAGAGACCCAGATTCCATGATACACGTGAACTGGATAGGGTCAGAAAATTTAATATTTTGAATCATAAACTATGAAGAGTTATAAACCTAGTTTCATGCTTTCTCCTCCAACCCCTACAATGGTGGTTCTTTGTTTCTTTAGCATTATGGTGCCTACTGACATTATCCTTTCTCTCTTTATATTCCTAATATTTGAGCCTTCGTGCTCTTGTACCGAACTTATTTGAGTAATTCGAAAGCCAGCGTCAAAAACAAAACAAAAAATACCTAGTTTCTTGCTGCTATTTTAGTTCTTGTGCTAACATAGCACACATACTACTTTATGAATTTAAATTCTTCGGTTTGAAAGCTCATAATCTCGCCTTGATCCTTTTCAAACAATTTACTATATAAGACCTTGAGTTACAAATCTCGTTTTATCTTTCTATCGAAAACAAACAAATGCAAATAATCATAATTAACAGGAATAAAGAAAAATGAGAACGTTATTTGAGTTATTTAAACTCAAACAACCTTATCCAATAGTAACAATATTTTTGACCCAAATCAGTCTTGGTATCCAAATTAATGGCTAGTTAACATTTTGAGTTGAACCAATCCAATAGTTGAGGTCAAACCAAGTAGACAACTATAAAGTTTAAAATGCATTCTAACTACATTTATATAAATTAGCTATTCAAAAATAAATTGATAAAATAAAATATTATTAGCCTATGTGTCTTTCAGTCTTTCTCCGTTTAAACATTAGTATATTGTGTTTTTTCCAAAATAACAATAATATAATAATACTAATAATAAAACAAGAAAAGCATAACTAAACATAATATTTTGAACCCCTTTCCCGATAGATTTGACAGTAGATTTATGTCCATCATATGCATATCAACATCTTCTTAAGTAGTGTATACACACATTGATCATAGATTCACCTAAATCTTCATTGGATCATAGCTAGTTATCATTTTCCTAATCCACGATGTGTCCTAATTTGTTAGTATCCTATGATGATGATTATCCTCTTCTTGTCCTAAAACGGAATTAAAGACTTGGTCGTCCTATCGCAGTCCTTGACTTGATTAATTAATGATTATCCAGCTGATAGTTACACCTGCTCTTTTTCAAGAACATATATTGAAAATTATGATTGTAAAACATAAATTCGCTAATGACTGAATTGATTCATATAGGAGTATACCAATAACAAACAAAGCGTTTTATCTTGCTTTGGATTTTTTAGGTTTTAAAACAAAATTGACTATGGATTCACAGATTAATGCACTTTCAGTTTTTTTTTGGTAGATGTACTTTGAATTGAAATATATTTAAAACCTACAGTAATTGGTAATATCCTGTAAAGCTGTAAGTTATATTATGATAAAAATGACTAAAAGTTTTAGTGCAAATTTTCAAAATCTTGATGTGAATCTTGGAAAATATTATATGGATTTTGTAAATTTCCCTCATGCACTTATTCCTTAATTATCATCTTTGAAACAATGGATATATGTATTAGCCTCATCATCAGTATGGTGAACGTATCTTAACGGAGACAAACCAAAAGGAAAAAGAATTTTGATGAATTTATTAAGTGATGCCTTATTTTAATTTATCTTCATTTTCTTCGTTCTGTTTCTCATTTTAAAAATATTTTCATCAATAACAAATACGAATATAGTATTCCTAAAAGAAACAATCCTTTTACTCTATATATCCATCAAAGTTGAGTTGAACAATCTTCTTTTTCCTATTTGCCTACTTGAACAAATCTTGCGTCGTTATACCTTTTTCTCTAAGATAACTCCCTAAAGATAGAAAAAATTCCTAAGTTTATTGTTAATTCCCCTAAAATTTGTAGAAGAAAAAGTGTTATCATTTAAGTTGAATAAAAAATAGTAGAATTAGTCATTCTTCTAAAAATTCACCATTTAAATTAAAAAAGTGTGAAATGTTACCAAAGTCATATACACAAAAGTCAAGAGGCAGATGAGTAAAATGAGTAATTATTAATTACTTATGGAGCCCATCATCACTATGCTACATAATAACTTCTGTTTTTCACTTCTATATATACGAATGTTTTTCGTTCGTTGTAAATGACAATTTCACAACTCTTTCTTCAAATCATAAAATCTCTCTCTCGCTTGCTTTCTCTTTATAATTATCAGTATACTATTCTCACCGAGTATAAATCTTTTCGTATTTACTTATATTTATCGTTATGATAAATTCTCATTCTTTTTATAACACGTTATCAGCACGATCACTCTACCGTTATGCTATATATTTATAAATATATTATACTCTGTAATTTATTATAGTGCGCGGCATGCCGCCTCTATAATATCAATTACTTTCTAGTGGTTGTTTAATGCACTACTATTCATTTGATTATATTGTATGCGGTTTTTCGCCTCGGTATTATTTTACTGTTTTTATATATGGTTACTTAAAGCACCATGTAATATATTTACTTTTTATATATGGTTGCTTAACGCACCATGTAATATATTTACTTTTTTATATATGGTTGCTTAACACACCATGTAATATATTTACTTTTTATATATGGTTGTTTAACACACCATGTAATATATTTACAATTTATATATGGTTGTTTAACTCACCATATAATTTATGTATTATTTATACATGGTTGCCTAACGCACCATATAATTTATTCGTTATTTATACATGGTTGCCTAACGCACCATATAATTTATTCATTATTTATACATGGTTGCTAAATGCACCATATAATTTATTTACTGTTTATATGTGGATGATTCTATCACCATAATATCGCCGTTAAATATTCTTTTATATTATGTGGATGACTTTGTCATCATAATATGACTGCTAAATATTTGCTTACATTATTATCATTATATAGGAGGTTTAGTCACCTGTATATAATTTTATATGAAATTGGTAAATTAACTGGTTGCTCATTAAAGTTTTTTTCAGATTGATTTTTGTTTTAATATTTTACTTTCAACAGTCACAAAGAAAATTTTCAAAATTTATCTACTTTTCCAACGGCTATGAACAGTGATTTTTCAATCTATAAATACACTTATCTTCCATTTTTTTATTTCATTCACAATTTCATCTCATATTTTCAAACTAAGAAAATGTTTCGATTTTTGTTAATTATTATAGCATTTGTAATTTTTACTTGTATTTACAGTATTTCCATAGGTGATTATACTAATGTTTGATATAGAAGAGTACATCATGAGTCTTATCTTAATGTTTTATGCATTAATATTTATTGTAATTTCTTGTATTATTAATTTGTATGGTTGATCTTAATAATGAAATTCTAATTATGATTTATAATTTTTGTTTTAGAAATAAATGGCAAATACCGAGAAGCTTAAGATTCCAGCTCTCAAAGTCACTGGAGAAAACTACATAGCATGGTCCATGAATGTTGAACTTCATCTAGATGAATTAAAAATATTGGATACTATAAGAGAGGGAAATGAATCGCCTAGCCATGAGAAATCAAGGGCGATCATTTTCCTAAGCAAACATCTAGATGAAAATCTGATACATGATTATGCGAAAGTAAAAGACCATGCAGAGTTGTGGCAAGCTCTAAAAGAAAAGTTTGACAGCCAAAGGGCAATAACTCTCCCACATGCTCTTGATGAGTGGGCAAATTTGAGGTTTCTGGATTTTCTATCGGTAGAAAAGTATAATTCTGCCATGTTAAGGATTGTGTCCCAGTTGGAATATTGCGGTAAGCATGTGAGTGAAGAAGAGATGCTCAATAAGACTTACCTAACTTTCCATAAGGAACACTATGTTCTAGCAGAACAATACAGAAACTGTAGGTACCGAAGGTTTTCTGAGCTGATTGTAGCGCTTAAAATAGCGGAGAAGAATAGTCAACTTCTCATCAAAAACCACAACGCTCGACCTGTAGGAACCAAAGCAATCCCTGAAGTGAATGCTATGGTTGTGAAAAATCCGGATAAAACGGATGTGCAAAATCCAGAAAGAGGCGGTCAAACTTATCGGGGTCGTGGTGGTCGATTCAATCGAGGTCGTGGAAAGTACTATAACCCGCAAGGACATAAGTCATTCAAATGGGTTCGCTCTGAACAGAATTCTAAAGGCAAGGAACCCAAAAGTAATGTCACCCAGAAGCGTGATGGAATCTGTCACAGAAGTAGATCGAAAGGACATTGGTCCCGTGTGTGTCGAACTCCTTTACATCTTTGCAAGTTGTACCAAGAGTCTGTTAAATGCAAAGGAAAGGAAGTAAACCTAATGGAACACCCTGAAGGTGATACCCATCTCGATGCCTCGGACTTTGAGGATGACACCGAAATGACTAACCTTACGAAAGATTGAAATGCTTGTAGTGAGACTACTGAATAGTCTCTACTTATGTCATGTATAATATTATGTTTTTCGGTTGTTTTGATGAATAATGTTGTGTTAACAAGAAAATGTATAATTATTGTGTGTTTCCTCTTTTATGAATGAATTTTATTTTTATTTTATTGATATTTATCTTAATTTCAGAAATGGACAACGATACGAATGAAACAATATCAAAGGGAAAGGTTAGAGAAATTTGTATACCTGATAGTGGAACAACACACACTATTCTGATACACATAAGGTATTTCTCTGACATAAAACCAACAAAAATCACAGTTGACACAATATCGGGTCCCGCAGACTTGATTGAAGGAATTGGTAAAGCCAACTTTACGTTGCCGAATGGAACCAAGTTTTCCATACGTAATGCCTTATTTTCTCCGAATTCTAAAAGGAATTTGTTGAGTTTTAATGACATATATCTTCAAGGATATAACACTCGGTCTGCAACTGAGAATGGAAAGAAGTATATGTATATAACTTCTGATAAGTCCGGAAAAAGACATATACTGGAAAAAATTTCAAAACTTCCTTAAGGATTGCATCAAACTCATATAAGTGCAATCGAATCACATATAGTGATTAAAAGAAATCCGGAAGATTTCACACTTTCGCATGATCGCCTCGGTCACCCAGGCACCTCAATGATGCGAAATATCATTGAGAACTCACATGGTCATTCACTGAAAATCCAAGAGATATATCAGGGAAATAGAAATACATGTGTTGCATGTTCCCTTGGAAAATTGATCATAAGGCCATCGCCAACCAAAATCGATAAAGAATCACCAAAGTTCCTTGAACGAATTCAAGATGATATTTGTGGACCAATACACCCATCATGTGGACCGTTCCACTATTTTATGGTGTTGATTGATGCATCTAGCAGATGGTCACATGTATGTCTATTATCATCTCGAAATATGGCATCTGCGAGATTTCTAACTCAGATAATCAAAGTAAGGGCTCAGTTTTCTGATTATCCAATTAAGAGAGTTAGATTAGATAATGTTGGTGAATTCACATCCCGAGCCTTTAATGATTATTGTATGGTAATGGGAATTGAGGTTGAACATCCGATAGCTCATGTTCACACACAAAATGGTTTGGCTGAATCCTTAATTAAACGTTTGCAATTAATTGCAAGACCATTGATTATGAGATCAAAACTTCCAACTTCAGTATGGGGACATGCCATTTTGCATGCAGAAGCACTCATTCGGATAAGACCAAGTGCATATCATAAATATTCTCCATTACAATTAATTTTCGGTCGAGAACCGAATATATCCCATCTAAGAATTTTTGGTTGTGCGGTATACGTGCCTATTGCACCACCACAACGCACAAAGATGGGACCACAAAGAAGGTTGGGGATATATATTGGTTGTGATTCTCCATCAATCATACGATACCTAGAACCAAAAACTGATGATATGTTTACGGCACGATTTGCCGATTGTCATTTTGATGAAAAAGAGTTCCCAGTTCTAGGGGGAGATAACAAACAAGTAGGAAAGGATATAAAGTGGAGTGTGTCATCTTTATTACACCTAGACCCTCCTACAAAACAGTCTGAACTAGAAGTTCAACGAATTATGCATTTGCAAAGTATAGCAAATCAGCTACCTGACGCTTTTGTAGATATCATAACGGTGACTAAGTCACATATTCCAACTGCAAATGTTCCTACTCGGATTGAAATTCCATAAGAACAAGGAAAAGCAGATGATACACGTGAGTCTAGAAC
Organism: Arabis alpina; assembly: GCA_900128785.1. Lineage (NCBI taxonomy): Eukaryota > Viridiplantae > Streptophyta > Magnoliopsida > Brassicales > Brassicaceae > Arabis > Arabis alpina. The sequence goes on from LT669794.1 coordinate 6,410,233, forward strand.
ACGCTTGAAGCGTGGTAAACCTGTTGGCTCTAAGGATAAAAATCCTAGAAAGCGTAAGGAATCTGAAAAGTCTGATGTTCCCAAAATAGCAGAAATTATTTTGGAAGAATCACATCAAGAAATGAATAATGATGCAGAGCATCATGAACCTGAAGAAAATCATAAAATCTCCATAAACTATATTCATAATAGGAAGGTTTGGAATCGAAGTGAAATGGTTGTTGTGGATGACGTTTTCTCATATCTGGTTTCGAAAGAAATAAATGAGGAAAACGAAGATCCAGAACCACAGTCTGTATATGAATGTCAAAAGAGACATAACTGGAGAGATTGGAAAGGAGCAATTCAAGCCGAACTCGATTCACTAAACAAACGCAGTGTATTCGGACCAATAGTACTTACACCTGTAGATGTAAGGCATGTTGGATATAAATGGATTTTTGTCCGAAAACGAAATGAGAACCACGAAATTACGAGATACAAAGCTCGTCTTGTGGCTCAAGGTTTTTCTCAAAGACCTATAATAGATTATGAGGAAACCTATTATCTTGTTATGGATGCAATAACGTTTAGATTCCTGATGAGTCTAGCAGCTGGTGAAAACCTAGAAATGCGTCTCATGGATGTTGTTACTGCTTATCTGTATGGATCATTAGATACTGATATCTATATGAGAATTCCTGATGGGTTTAAAATGCCAGAAGCATTAAGTTCCAAACCTAAAGAGCTATGTGCAATAAAATTGCAAAGATCATTATATGGGTTAAAGCAATCTGGACGTATGTGGTATAATCGTCTCAGTGAACATTTAACAAAAGAAGGATATGTAAACAATCCCATATGCCCATGTGTTTTCATCAAGAAAACAACATCTGGATTTATGATAATTGATGTATATGTTGATGATCTAAACATAATTGGAACTCAGGATGAAATACAGAAAGCATCTAATTATTTGAAAGGGGAATTTGAGATGAAAGATCTCGGACAGACAAAGTATTGTCTTGGTTTACAAATTGAGCATTCTCAAAAGGGTATATTTGTACATCAATCTACCTATACCAAAAGAGTGTTAAAAAGATTCAACATGGACAAGGCAACTCCTTTGAGTACTCCTATGGTCGTTAGATCACTACAAGTTGAAAATGATCCATTCCGACCACATGAAGAAAATAAAGAGATACTTGGTCCTGAAGTACCGTATCTGAGTGCCATCGTAGCCCTTATGTACCTTACAAATTGTACAAGACCTGATATATCATTTGCCGTAAATCTTTTGGCAAGATTTAGCTCGTCTCCTACACGAAGGCATTGGAATGGAATCAAACACATTTTCCGCTATCTTCAAGGGACGATTGACTTAGGTTTATTCTATCCTAAGAATTCAAACGGTCAAATGATTGGTTTTGCAGATGCATGATATTTGTCTGATCCTCATAAAGCCCGATCACAAACTGGATACGTTTTCACGATCGGAGGCACTACTATATCTTGGCGCTCTCATAAGCAAACACTCGTGGCAACTTCTTCTAATCATGCTGAACTCATCGCTCTCTTTGAAGCAAGTAGAGAGTGTGTATGGTTAAGGTCAATAAACCAACACATCCAATCAAACAGTGGGATCCACGTAAACACGGAACCAACTATCCTATATGAAGACAATTGCTGCATGCGTCGCTCAAACAAAGGAAGGATATATCAAAAGTGATAGAACCAAACATATCCCTCCGAAGTTCTTTTCATACACTCAAGAACTTGAGAAGGCTAAAGTCATTGAAGTCACGTATGTTCGATCATGTGATAATGCTGCAGATCTCTTCACAAAGTCATTACCTACCACTATGTTCAGGAAACATGTCCATAACATTGGAATGCGTCATCAACAAGATGACACCTGATCATTCGAGGGGGAGCTTACGCGGTTGTACTCTTTTACCTTACTAAGGTTTTTCCTAATGGGTTTTTCTGGAGAGGTTTTTAATGAGGCAACAAAGGACGCTGAGCAAATAGACAATAGTGACACTGGTCTCCAAGGGGGAGTGTTACAAAAGTCATGTACACAAAAGTCAAGAGGCAAATGAGTAAAATGGATAATTATTAATTACTTATGGAGCTCATCGTCACTATGCTACATAGTAACTTCTGCTTTTCACTTCTATATATACGAACGTTTTTCGTTCGTTGTAAATGGCAATTTCACAACTCTTTCTTGAAATCATAAAATCTCTCTCTCGTTCGCTTTCTCTTTATAATTATCAGTATACTATTCCCACCGGGTATAAATCTTTTCGTATTTACTTATATTTATCGTTATGATAAATTCTCATTCTTTTTATAACATGAAACAATTATTTAACATATTCCACCAATAAAAAATTGAAAGAATGAACAAATTTGGTAGAAGCCAGTTTTCTGCAAAACAGGAGAGTAACGGTGGAACAAATTTTTGCTTTTAACTTCCTTATTCCATCTGACCAAAGAAAGTAAAAAAAAAAAAACTTCCTTATTCCATTCCTCAGTTTTTTCACCCATACAGTTCTAATTACTAGATGACTCCCCGCATTAAATGCAGATTAATATCTTGTAAAAACTAACAATTGCCAATAATGTTCTAATTTTTTTTGGGTTCATTTTTGGTCTTTAGAATAATTTTTGATTTGTTTTTATGAATAATATCATCTACAATAAAGCATATAGTGAGACGATAATATGGTTTTGATTTCTATTTAAATTTTGATCAAATAATTTTCATCAAATAAATTTAATTTTAAAATTATTATCTAAATATTATTTATTTGTTAAAATATCCAATAAATTAGAAAAAAATTATTTTATAATTAATATTTTTCTAACTGTGTTCAATATCCACTTGGTTAAAGTCATGTGAATTATTTATGTATAACAATATAAAAAATAAAAATAATCTATTATGGATAAGTTTGTATAGATTAATTTTGGCTTGTGTTTACATATTAATCAAAATATTATTCTTCTCCAATAGAGTTCTTTATTTTATTCAATAGTAAATTTGGACATTTGGATTTAACATTACTTTTTTTGTAATTTTACATAAACTTATAAAAATGTTCACGTTGGAATTTTGTCATTTGTGTATAACTTTATATAATATTTGAATTTTACTATTAATTTACATAAAATAATCAAGTAAATAAGAACAACCAAAGTTAATGGACTAATTGAATGAAATAAGACACCTAAGAGCACCATTACTCGTGATCTTTAATGAGTATCAGTAGCATAATTGGATTATAAAACAATTTTTGAGTTTCTTTTAAACCCAATTTGTATCAGTTAGGTGATTCGTTTGCTACAGGAATAAGTGGACACGTGTCGGGCTGGTTTGGAGTAAACGAAATTTTTTTTTTTCATTTACTCGGTTATTCTTCTCTCTCTCGCAGACTTTTTCTCTAGGGCCATTGTTCTTCATTTGCCGACGGAGAATTCAACGGCGAATCCGACGACAAATCGTCAATCATATAATCTTAGGTTACTCTCTTATCCTTTGTGGTTGTGGATTCTCTCAATCTCGAATTCGATTTGTGCGAATCGTATTTGATTTGAAGATTTATTCTGGGTTTGTTGAATTAGTGATTTTTAATCCCAAAATATGAAAGATTTCTTATGGATTTGTTTTTGACCTTGTTATGTCATCAAATTCGTTTCTAGAGGTCAAAATTTGATATGTTTGCATTGCGGTTTCTTACTCCCACTATAAGTCACGTCCCTGTGGTCATGAATAGCTCTTTCGAATTGGATTTTAAAACCAGAGATTGTAGTATACTCAAACAGACATACTGCAATGTCACCTAAGAACCATAGTTCGCTTTCTTAGGGTTCTTCTTCGGTTCTTGTCTCCTGCTCTGGTCAAAGCTTCGAGAACGAGTCTGAATCAGGAGATGGACAGCGACGGTTCCGGTGGACTTATCGGCTCCGAGATTCAGGGATTCCATACCTTGCAAGGTACAAGACCCACTTCTTGATTTCTCGAAACTAGTTCAATTGTTTCTTTAATTTTTTTTTGCTATTGTTTGTTCTGGTTCTGTGTTGTGGTATTATTGACTTGTATTTTTTTTTAAAGTGATTTTTTGGGGTTTGGAGTTTATCACTTTGTGTTTTATAAGTGACGTGTCAGTTTTGTTCCTTTGCATCCATTGAAGTGGAAATTGCAGTTAGTGTGAAATTGATCATGCCTTTACAAATTTGGAATACTAACGATTTTTTTAGCATATGTGGTGTTTTGAATGGTTGATATGCCTTTTCATGATCAATTCAGATGTTTTTAGAACTAAAGTGATGAAATTATGTGTTATGTGCAAGCAACAACAATCCAGTTATTAGAAATCATGAGGTTCGGCTTCATGATATCAATACGCTTGATTGGGATGGGCTGCTAGTGCAAACTGATCTTAACAACCAATCAACACCAATCCTAGGTAACTTCTATTGGAATTGAGTACATCCTTAACGATATCCGAATATCAGTTTAGTCTACGTAAGTCTATGTACTCTTACTATAAAGTAGTTGAGAAGAATAGTCAGCCACATATGTGTATGCATATGCAGACTGATATGAATGAGAAGATGAGAGCGATTTTGGTTTATTGGTTGCTTGAAGTTCATATCAAGTTTGAGCTTAACCCTGAAACTCCTTACCTTACCCTGAACATTATTGATAGGTACATGTTTGGCTAACCATTTGTTGTAAAGAGTGTTTGTGTTTATGTTTATGTTGCTGATTTGGTGTGATCTGTGTCAATGTGTAGGTTAATGATCTGGTGTATGTGACGGGCAATGCTTACAACAGCAAGCAGATTCTAGTGATGGAGAAGACAATCCTTGGGAACCTCGAATGGTACATGACAGTCCCAACTCAATATGTCTTCCTTGTCAGGTTCATTAAAGCTTCGATGTCTGATCCAGAGGTGAGTGAACTTAATGCTTAAGAGTTGTGTACTTTTCTTCTTACCATTTAGATTGGAGAAGAGACTGATTTGGTTTTGTTGTTGTGTGTAGATGGACTATTTGGTCCCAATACCTGTTTTGTTTTTGTTTACTTAATTGTAGAATAAACTTATATGATTTTCTGTTGTTGTTGTTGTGTCATAGGGATTGCTCAAAGCTTCTAGCTTTTCTTCATTTGTGTTGTGTTTTAATTTTCCAGTGTTGTTGCTTTCAACAAATCAACTTCTCCCCATATTACACAAGGTTTTAGTCTTTTAACCGAAATCACTAAGCATTTATCAGATGAAGAAGCTTTTGGTATAAGAGAAGGGTTCCAAATGATGGACAGACGCCAAAGAGGGAAGATTAACAGCCACGAGCTAAAAATCGGGTTACAAGTACGAAGAACGCTTGATATGAATACAATGTTTAGGAAGATTTACAAATTCGAATAAAGCTTGATTTACTCTCTCATTGCGACTTGTTGTTAAACTTGTATATTGATATGGTACATTTTCAATTTTGTTACTTGATATGAATACAATGTATAGGAAAAAAACAAAGAATAATTACGATCTTTAATATAAAAAACACATTCATTTTGTTTTTACAATTTATAATTTACGTTTGCAAAGTTATGAACCATAATAAATTTGTGTTTTTATAAAATCTTTTATATTTATCCATAGTAATTTGATTATTCTTTTATTTTAATTTATTTTTATTTGTAAACATAATTTTTTTTTTCTTATGAACTTTAAGTATCACCAATAAACACTAAGAAAACAAAAGTATCATATTGAGTCTCCACTAACAGAATTAATATTAAATAATGTTAGTGATACTCAAAACAGTATCACCAATAATCATGCTCTAAGTTTTTTTTAAGAAACATAATAATAAGATTGTAGATCCGTTTGGAGCCTATGTATTCTAAACAAACAGTAGATATTAAATCACTGGAACATCCGAAAAACACTAACACAAACTTGAGTATTTTTGGTATACAATTGAAAATACGTACATACAGTGACACAAAAGAGGATATACTTATAGTTTTTTGTTTTTGTTTGAACAACTGAGGATATACATCTATCTATACTATAAAAGAAAGATAGATAAGTAAGACGAACATTGATTGACTAACAATTACACAAATGAAAGTGTTTTACATCTTCAGAAATTCATGTAGCTATTTATAAATCGAAAAGAAAAAGCCAAATAGGGACGAAAAACTCCGACACAAAACCATATAATTATCATCATATCGATACGTACGAGAGGAGTGATTCTTCATCAAATCAAGAAACCCTTCCAAACAAAGTTATCAATAAAATAAAATAAATTAATGGCGAGCATATAAACATGAAATTTGAAGCAATCACATGAACTTTGATAAACTAGACCTCAAGCTCTTCACAAGATCCGTAAGTGTCATGTCGAAATCACTATCCTTCTGTAAGGAAATATTAAGCGATGTTACTCTTAAACTGAGAACAAGTTCTTTGTTTATATATGTGTGTGTCCGAATATATATATATGCATACCTTAGCTATAATGGTGATATCAAGAGTTGGTCCAAATGGTAAAACACTTGAATTAGTTATCGAGAAAGGAAACTTCTCAATCTCGTCCATAATCTTGGCAATATGACCCTTTTGCTTCTGGCAAAGGATCTTGATTAGAACATCTTTATCCGAGAATCTTACCTCGATCTCAGGAAGATCCAATCCCGAGGATCCCTCTTCACAACACGAAGAAGAAGATGATTGACTATTATCGTCTAAGATCAGCTTAGACTTGTTCACAACAACCATTGATTTTAATCTGCTTTCTTTTTTCTCTTCCTCAAAGTCTCTCACTTTTTCTTGGAGACACTTTATATGCTTTACTGCATCTCCCAATACAGAAGCCTTGTCCATCTATATATACACAATTATATTTTGAAAAGAAATTACATTTATGGATAAATAGATTGAACAACAAAATTTTCATTTTTTGGATAAGTTGAGAAGGGAGATTTGATGTGGTATGAACCTTTTTCAGGCCGGGAACTACAGCGGAAAGAGCTACAAATCTTTGAGTAAGCTTCTCTCTACGTTTTCTTTCGGCGATTATGTGATCTTGAGCATTGGGTTGGCTTGTAGCCAAAGGTTGAGCCCTCTTGGTCCCTTTTTGATTTGTTATCCGCTCATTCATACGGTGTGATGGTCCTCCAGCCTCTACTTTGGGACTAAATATTGAATCTAGATAGGTAGGAGAGTACTCATGATCCATAACTTGTGGACGGGCATTTTCGAAAGAGAGAATTCTTGAGGAAGGTTGGTGATGAATATGAGGCTTTGAATTTGGAGGAATAGGAGAAGGTGGTGGTGGCAATTTTGGTAATACGTAAGTTGTCTTGAGGATCTTTGATGGGTTGATTTCGATCAAATCATTATAAGAAGGACCATTGTTGGTGGTATCAAGAGATGAGAAAGAATGTGGAAAAGTGTATTGAGTTTCATGGATCTCTCCTACTATTGGGTTTATGTGATGTTGTTGGATGATGCTATTTTCTTCTATTTCCTATTTCATCACAAAAAGCAAATACAACTTAAACAAAAAAAATACTTACACCAGAACATAATAATATATATACGACATTAAGAATAAAGCTACTTATATGTTTGTGGTTGTATATATATACCTGGTCATAAAACCATCTTGTGAATAACATATTCATTGTTGTTGCTTCTTATCTAGGAATCAAGATCTGAAAATGATAACATAATTAAGCAATAAGAACATTAACTAGTAGTATGATTTATGTTTCTTGAATTCTAAAGAAAAGAGATATTAGTTTGGTGTAGCCCTAGAAATTGGAGAATGTTTTCCAAAAAAAAGAGGAGATAGTTGAAAGTTTAAACTCACCTTCTTCTTGGAAGTGTAGAGAGAGAAAGAGAGAGAGAAAGTTTGGGGTTTGTGCGTGAGAACTATTGTATATGTGTGTATATATACAAACAAAGATGGAGTCATTTGCACGTGTAAAAGGCAATAACTTAGTCGCGTAGTACTAATATATTACAGTAACGCAACGATAACCATAAATGGACTAGTGTAAATCTAAAAATAGACTATGTATGGTTGCATGTTGCAATCATAACCTCCTTATTATATGTATATTTCTATTTATCCCGAAAATACAAAGCTTCAAGATTAATTTGTATATATATTTCTTATGATAAGTGACAATAGACAGAAGAGACCGAGAAACTCTAAACTAAATCAAAGCAAATGGTGGGTCCTAAATTTACAAACCGATATTTATTTGTTATATATATAATTTTTTTGTTAAAGAATATTTACTAGTTATACTTTTGTTGTGTAAAACTAAAATGTGACATGCACCAACTAAATATCTCCCTGGGATTTTGTGGGATTTTTCTATGGTATTGGGCCTATTGGTTAGGCATTTTTACGTTAATTCAAATTTTCCACTATTTAAAGGATCTTTTTGACAAAAACAAAAGAGTAAGATAGTGGGACAAAAAAAAAGTAAGATTAATTCCCATGGTCTATAATCAAAGAGATAATTACTAGAATAACCTTTTTAGATGTTTGGTTTACTCAAATAACCTTTAAATTTTGAGCTTTTATTTTTTGAGCTAAAAAAGGTTACAAAGACATTAAAAATACTTCAAATTCGTTTATTAACGAAAATGCCATTGAGAAAAAAAACCAACATAAAACCAAAAAAAAAAAAAAAAAAAATCAGATTTTATCTTCTTCTTCCTCTCTTCGGCGACTCAAATCGCGATTTCTTCTCCGGCGACGAGATTCGTTGCTTTTAATGGTTAGTTTTGAAACAAATCATGAGTTATCTTCCTCTCTATCATTCACGAGTGTTTTGAGTTCGGATTTATGAACTTCAATATATTCTTCGTTCATAGGTTTCGAAATTCCGGCGAAGAAAAGTTCTGATGAGTGTTGGGGTTTCGTTTTCGTGCGTTGTAGAGAGGTAATCTCTTGATTCTAACCGGTTTCGTTTGGGTATGTTGAACTTTTGTAAAATCACGTTTTGATCCAAATCTGAATTTTTTCCAGATCTGGATTTTTTCCCGATCTGATTATAATCTGAATTTTGTTTGATGGTAGACTTATTTTCTGTTTGATGGTAGACTTATTTTCTGTTTGATGGTAGACTTATTTTTGTTCGATGGTAGACTTATTTTCTGTTTGATGGTAGACTTATTTTCTACTCGATGATAGACTTCTTTTTGTTTGATAGTAGACTTATTTTCTGTTTGATGGTAGACTTATTTTTGTTTGATGGTAGACTTATTTTCTGTTTGATGGTAGATTTATTTTCTGTTTGATGGTAGATTTATTTTCTGTTTGATGTAGACTTATTTTCTGTTTGATGGTAGACTTATTTTCTGTTTGATGGTAGACTTTTCTGTTTGATGGTAGATTTATTTTCTGTTTGATGGTAGACTTATTTTCTGTTTGATGGTAGACTTTATTTTTTTTTCTGTTTGATGGTATACTTATTTTCTGTTTGATGGTAGTACTTATTTTCTGTTTGATGGTAGACTTATTTTCTGTTTGATGGTAGACTTATTTTCTGTTTGATGGTAGACTTATTTTCTGTTTGATGGTAGACTTATTTTCTGTTTGATGGTAGACTTATTTTCTGTTTGATGGTAGATTTATTTTCTGTTTGATGGTAGATTTATTTTCTGTTTGATGGTAGACTTATTTTCTGTTTGATGGTAGATTTATTTTCTGTTTGATGGTAGACTTATTTTCTGTTTGATGGTAGACTTATTTTCTACTCGATGATAGACTTATTTTCCAAAATGTTCTAATTTCCATGAATTTCTTTACAGGTATTCTTTGTACGTGCAATGCGTAACCGCATGAAGATTGTAAAGAACATCCAAAAGATCATGAAGATGGTAGATTTTTATGAGACACACACGTTCTGATTTGTAATATAAGAAACAATTGTTATGGTAGACTTTTTGCAAAGAGATTCAAACATTATGGTAGACATTTATGAACATTTTTTGTAAGTGTAATGAATGAATTGACAACATTTATTTATTTTCATGTATGGTTAAAACCTAACTTCTGAAATGTCTCTGTAACGATTACAAAATCCTTAAAACACGAGTACGAGTTCAAACACGAGTACGAGTTCATACGAAAAGATAGAAAAAAATATATGAAATATATAGTACATACTAAATCTACCACCACTTGTATATAAATCTATCATCACTTGCATGATATAGGTCGAACCGGGTTTAATAGTGTTTTTAAAAATAATAATATATATAGTTTTTGTATAATTATAAGTCTATCATCGAGTAGAAAATAAGTCTACCATCAAAAAGAAAATAAGTCTACCATCAAACAAAAAATAAATCTACCATCAAACAGAAAATAAGTCTACCGTCAAACAACAATAAGTCTACCATCAAACCAAAATAAGTCTACCATCAAACGGAAAATAAGTCTACCATCAAACAGAAAATAAGTCTACCGTCAAACCAAAATAAGTCTACCATCAAACAGAAAATAAGTCTACCATCAAACAAAAATAAGTCTACCATCAAACATAAAATAAGTCTACCATCAAACATAAAATAAGTCTACCATCAAACAGAAAATAAATCTACCATCAAAATAAAATAAGTCTACCATCAAACAGAAAATAAGTCTACCATCAAACAGAAAATAAATCTACCATCAAACAGAAAATAAGTCTACCATCAAACAGAAAATAAGTCTACCATCAAACAGAAAATAAGTCTACCATCAAACAGAAAATAAGTCTACCATCAAACAAAATAAGTCTACCATCAAACGGAAAATAAGTCTACCATCAAACGGAAAATAAGTCTACCATCAAACGGAAAATAAGTCTACCATAAACAGAAAATAAGTCTACCATCAAACAGAAATAAGTCTACCATCAAACAAAATAAGTCTACCATCAAACAAAATAAGTCTACCATCAAACGGAAAATAAGTCTACCATCAAACAGAAAATAAGTCTACCATCAAACAGAAAATAAGTCTACCATCAAACAGAAAATAAGTCTACCATCAAACAGAAAATAAGTCTACCATCAAACGGAAAATAAGTCTACCATCAAACAGAAAATAAGTCTACCATCAAACAGAAAATAAGTCTACCATCAAACAGAAAATAAAGTCTACCATCAAACAGAAAATAAGTCTACCATCAAACAGAAAATAAGTCTACCATCAAACAGAAAATAAGTCTACCATCAAACAGAAAATAAGTCTACCATCAAACAGAAAATAAGTCTACCATCAAACAGAAAATAAGTCTACCATCAAACAGAAAATAAGTCTACCATCAAACAGAAATAAGTCTACCATCAAACAAAATAAGTCTACCATCAAACAAAATAAGTCTACCATCAAACGGAAAATAAGTCTACCATCAAACGGAAAATAAGTCTACCATCAAACAGAAAATAAGTCTACCATCAAACAGAAAATAAGTCTACCTCAAACAAAATAAGTCTACCATCAAACAGAAAATAAATCTACCATCAAACAGAAAATAAGTCTACCATCAAACAGAAAATAAAGTCTACCATCAAACAGAAAATAAGTCTACCATCAAACAGAAAATAAGTCTACCATCAAATAGAAAATAAGTCTACCATCAAACAAAATAAGTCTACCATCAAACAAAATAAGTCTACCATCAAACGGAAAATAAGTCTACCATCAAACGGAAAATAAGTCTACCATAACAGAAAATAAGTCTACCATCAAACAGGAAAATAAGTCTACCATCAAACAAAATAAGTCTACCATCAAACAAAATAAGTCTACCATCAAACGGAAAATAAGTCTACCATCAAACAGAAAATAAGTCTACCGTCAAACCAAAATAAGTCTACGAAAATAAATCTACCACGCTAAAAAAGTCTACCGCAAAAAATAAGTCTACCGCTACTAAAATAAGTCTACCATCACTATAAATCTAGCTGCTATGAAAAAGTCAAAAATAAATCTACCATCGAAGAAAAATAAATCTACCGCTGAAAATAAGTCTACGAAAATAAATCTACCATTCGAAGAATAAGTCTACCGCAGAAAATAAGTCTACCGCTACGGGAAAATAAGTCTACCGCAGAGAAAATAAGTCTACCGTTCGGAAATAAGTCTACCACCAAAGGAGACACAATAAGTCTACCGCTCAAAAATAAGTCTACCGCTCCTCAAATAAGTCTACGGACAAAAAAATAAGTCTACCAGAGCTCAAATAAGTCTACCATCACATAGCGGTAGACTTATTTTTTTAGGCGGGAAACTTTCGCGCCTACGCGGCGCATTTCATTAATGGCATTTTTGTAAATACGTTTTTTGTTATCAAAGGAAAAAGGGTAAAACGGACTCGAAATTAGCCCCAGTAATTAAAATCTAAGAAGGTTGTTTGAGTTAGACCAAAATCTAAGAAAGTTATTCTAGTAAGTCTCCCTTAAATGAAACATGTGAATTTTTGTTAGTGATATCACTAGCCACTAGGCGATCTTATATTTTAAACTAGAAAACTAGTTGATCTCAAGAAAGAGTAGTATGATATGATAATGAGGGCTTCAGGAACAATTCATGAGTTCAATAAAAAAGTTTAATGGTCTTATGTTGCATATGAAGTCTTGTGGTTGGAAGGTAGATAAGTTGTGAAGAAGGTTATTTCCTCTCTACCTCCAATATTTGATATAAAGTGTTGGTAGAGGTTGTGCAAACACTTTTAATTAGTGTCTTTATTGATTGTTTGCTGGTTCATGAATACAATATGAAATCGCTTCAAGAACTTTTGGAAGAATTAACCATTGAAAGTGTTGATATGGAAGAAAGTTTTCAAGCAAAAGTTGAAAGATTATATATTTTAGATGAGATCACTCAAAGTCATGTGCCCTCGATAGAAAGACAAAAAAGGTATTGTCGTTGGTGCATCAGAACCAAAAGACAATGATTTTCATGTGATTTCCCATAGAAATAGTTGGTCATAAATTGAGTAAAAATGCGTTTTGAATGTCCCAAAAACACGTTTAAATTTTAGTGAATGGATGAGTAAGTACTAAGTACACATCAAATACCTAAGTATATGTTAATACTTTCAGTTTCAACTTTAAGTAATATAGAGCAACATAAAGTCGCCAAAATTTCAGACTCGCTAAATTGTAAAATGGTATAAAAAAGACGATTGGAGTGGTGTGCCGTATTGATGGCAAACAAAAACACAAACAGCAACATGGAATTAAAGGGTACATAAAGTCCTCTTGAGAAACTTAAGATGAAGATTGGAGAAGTTTCTTGTAGTCATGGAAGGTTCCAGCGAATGGTGAAATTCTTCCGTCCGACACAACCCACAGCTCATCTACACTTCCCGATATCAAATGCTCGTCGTGACTCACCTACACAAAGCCAACCAAACCCATATTGGTACACAGATTCATATTTAATCTTGAAATAAATGATTTGTCTATTGGACAAGGATTTGAGTGAGTTTGTTGTATACCATGCAAATACCGCCTTGGAATAACACAAGTCCTTGAATCAAAGCTTCCACAGCATCCAAATCCTGCCATTATTATTGTTCTTGCTTATTAGCAAACTGAAATCATTCCCTACTTAGTAAGAAAAATATGCAAATATATTATCGGCTTACAAGATGATTGGACGGCTCATCAAGCAATAGCAAGTGCGGTTTCTTGAATGTAATCTTCGCAAATGCCACTCTGCTTTTCTGACCACCTAATTGCATCATTCAGACCAAAAAACACATTAGTCAAAGTAACAAATTCACTATCGCCAAAAATGTAACCACGCGTAAATGAAGTAGGTCCATGGGATCCGAGTTTCCGTCAAGGTTTTGCATTATGGTTACAGAAAGACAAACAAGGCATACCTGACAAAGTGTACATGGGCTGAAGTGCAAGATTTCCAGTGACCCCGAGAGAACCCAGGTGACTTCTGAGCTTTTGTTCCGGTACTCCCTGTCACATTAAATCACACACCAGTTGACACATATTGAGATGCCAAGCTATAACTATCTTGAACAACAAAAATTGTGTTCATAAAAAGTAGACAGATAGAAAATACTGTAAATACTAATAGATGAATAATTTTGCGAGATTATGACATCTCCTGTTAACTGAATCAGACAAAGACGAGTCATATAACCGGCATGGGAACTTACTGGGTAGCAACGCATCATATATAGTAGAGGATTCGAAGAAAGGTCTAGTCCATCCACGTGATGCTGACTGAAGACTGCAACTCTAACCTGTAAAAAGGATATCAATACATCATATTAGAGCCAAGCATTAACAGAGCAGTAAAATGAGCAATCAAAAATCTGGCTTACGAAAACCCAAGACTCAATATACTGTTGTCAAAGAATATTTCAAAAATCAATTTTTCTAATCCAACTCCTTAGACCAAGAAGGGGTGCCCATAATAAGAGATCATCCAATATGATCCATAGGGATGAATCAAATTTGTTTGTTCAGATAAGGAAAAGAGAAGTCTTTTGACATACCTTAGCAGAGCGGAAAACTGTTCCAGAGCTTGGTTGCAGATCCCCCGAAATAAGTTTGAGTATAGTTGATTTACCAATACCATTGGGTCCAACCACTGCAAAAGAAAACAATATATAGATCTTTTTTTTGAACAATATATAGATCTTATAATGCTGGGAAGAGCCTCAAAAATTAAGTTGTTCATGTTCTTTGATGCTGCACATATTGATATCCACAAAGGACTGATGAAAGTCTAATAACCCTAAGGTAATAAGGTTTATAAACATGTATTATCTATGAGATCTCATAATCAAGGGAAGGGGAGCCTTCTTACTTGCCATACGACTATCAAGATCAATTCCGAAATTCAGGTTCTTAAACAACAACGGACCACCAGGGTACCCAAATGATGCATCACTGCAGAAAATAATAAAAGAGTAAGAAAATTTATCATGTTGATCTCTCGATCTTGTCTATACCAAAATTAGAGAAGTTTGTGTCAGATTCACACAGATAGTTTCTGAAAGAATGACAAACCTGAAACTGATAATGGGGGGTCCAGGCTTATCGTCAGGAGTTGGGAATTCAAATTTATAGCTGCACAAGACAAGAGGTTATTGTAAAAAAAATTGGAGCTGAGAGTAAGCATGGGATGCGGTTGTAGCAATTTTGTCCAATATCAGAGTATAGCATCATTCCTAATATCGAATGAAAATGGTTGTAGCGTATATATAAGAGGGGATCGCTTACTCAGGATCATTAATAACTTGATCCACATGGGCGAGCCGGTCCAATGCCTGAGTCATAGACACAATAATATTAGAGCACCACTGATGGCCAAAATATAATCACAAAAATAGTTGTAACTGTTGACACCTTGATTCTGGACTGCACAAGAGATGCCCTCTTTGCATTGTAACGAAATTTATCAATGAACGCCTGCAGCAAAAAAACAAGATATAATATTGACATCCCATGATGGTACTGTACAAACTAGAGACGAGTT